>VWZO01001361.1:113473-153482 GCA_013396975.1 Bucco capensis
GGGGAGGGGGGGGGGGGGGGGCGGGCACGGAAAGGGTCCTGCCTGCTCACTTGGGCTTGCGGCAAGACTCTGAGCCCCCTCTCTTCATGGGGGTGAAGCAGCAACAGCTCTTCAGAGCTTCCTCCAGGGCTGAGAGTTGGTACTGTACTGCTGTGGGGTTTGAGTTTGGTTTGGTTTTATTTTGTTTCCCCAAATGTGACACTGCTGTAGAGTCTTTTCCAAGAGGCAAAGCAATAGTGATTAGTGTTCTGTTTGCTCAACCTTAACTACAGCTGAACAAACTTTGTTTTCCCTCCTTAGGAATGATTATTCGGGTGAAAATTAAAGCAGTTTACTTGTTAGTGCCTTTTTATCCTGTGTTTTGCTTTATCTTTTCATCCCCTTTTTTCTCCAGTCCCAAAGCTGCTTCCATGGGCTGTGGAGCAGCAAAGCTCTGTGGGTCCCAGACAGCCCTGAGGAGGTTTCCCTGAGCTGGCAGCCAGGGTTGCTGGGAGCACAGGGGAAATGTTCAGCTCCTTTCCCTTCAAAACACTGATTTTAAAGATGAAAGTATTATTCCTAAAACCATTGTTCAGCCTCTTCAGCAAACTGGCAAAGCAGATGTGGTGCAGGTGACATCTTCACTGGTGTCAGGTTCAGGCTCTTAGCACATAGGGACAGACTCCTTGCCCCTGATGTGTGGGATCTTACAGAATTCTAGAATGGTTTGGGTTGGAAGGGACATTTCAAGGCCACCTAGACCAACCCTCCTGCAGTCAGGAGGGGCATTCTCAACTACAGCAGGTTGCTCAGAGCCCCAAACAACCTGACCTGGAATTGTTCCAGGCATGGGGCTTCTACTATCTCTCTGGGCAAACTGGGACAGGGTCTCACCACCCTCATTACAGAAAATCTCTATCAATCTAATCTAAACCTCCCTCTTTTAGTTCAAAACCATCACTCCTTGTATTGTCACTGCAGCCCCTGCTAAAAATCTGTCCCCATCTTTATAAGGTTGTTTAGTCTGGGGAAGAGGAGGCTCAGGGGAGACCTTAGCTCTGTCTACAGCTCCCTGCAAGGAGTTTGGAGTGAGCTGGGGGTAGGTCTCTTCTCCAGGGTTAGCAGGGAGAGGACAAGAGGAAATGGCCTCAAGTTGCAGCAGGGGAGGTTTAGATTAGATATAAGGAGGAATTTCTCCCCAGAAATGGTTGTTAAGTCTTGTCCCAGGCTGCCCAGGGAGGTGCTGGAGTCACCATCCCTGGAGGGGTTGAAGAAACATCTAGCTGCTCTCCTTAGGGCCATGGGTTAGTGTCCTGGGGGTGCTAGGGATGCTTGGACTGGATGAGCTTAGAGGTCTCTTCCAGCCTTCATGATTCTGTGATTCTAGTAGGCTCTTGAAGTACTGGAAGGTCTTGTCCCAAGAGATGCTCTCTCTAGAGCTGGGCTCTCAGCAGCAGGATGTGTTGCAAGGTTTTCATCCACTCTCTTGCCTTGACTCCATGGCAAAGCGTCAGTGGGTTGAATGCTGATCAACCACACCTGTCCTGGCCAAATCTCAGCGAGTGTTGCTCCAGCCCTGGCTCCTGGGGAGGCTTTGTGGTGCAGGGCAGCCTCAGCCCCCTCTGCAGCCTTTCCCCAGCCCACTAGATGGCAAACACGTAAAGGCTTTGCTGCTGCTGGCCAGCCCCAAGCTCTGTTACCGGTGCCAAGGAGTGGGCTGGGGAAATTGATGTTTTATTGAATTGGTTTCACTTTTTTTCTGGCTGGGGCTGTCTGCAGCAGCAGCCCCAGGCTGGAGCTCCAGTGCAATCATTGCCATCCCCAGCTCCTTTGGAGAAGCTCGGGACCAGAGAGGGGACAAAGTGCTGAGCTGTTTGCAGCCCTGCCAAGGCTGTGCCATCAGCAGAGCCTGGGCTGGAGGAGCTGGGTCCAGCTGGGACGAGAGCAGCCCGGGCTCTGTTGGCTTTAGCTTCCTCCGGATGAACCCAGCCCTGCCTCAGAGAGGATCAGGAGGAAGAGGAGAGAAGCAGGGGGAGTTTGCTGGGTGTGTGTGGGTTTCATCCTAAGTGTCCCAAGCAGCCTGTGTGTGCCCACAGGGTGGTTTCTGCACGGGGGCAGGAGAGTGGGCAGAGAGCATTGAGACTCACATGTCCCTGCCCTGCTGAGTGGTGAAGGATTTGCCTCTGCAGGGAGGAGCACTGGCTTTGGATTCCTGCCTCAACCTCACTCATCCTCTTCTGGAGAAGAGGAGGCTCAGGGAACACCTCATCACTCTCTCACTCTCTCCAACTCCCTGCAAGGAGGTTGCAGTGAGCTGGGGGTAGGTCTCTTCTCCAGGTTAACAGGGAGAGGCCAAAAGGAAACGGCCTCAAGTTGCAGCAGGGGAGGTTTAGATTGGATGTCAGGAGGAATTTCTACCCTGCAAGGTTTGTTAGGCATTGTCCCAGGCTGCCCAGGTGCTGGAGTCACCATCCCTGGAGGTGTTGAAGAAACATCTAGCTGCTCTCCTCAGGGCCATGGTTTAGTGGCGTGGGGGTGATAGCTATGGTTGTTGGACTTGATGAGCTTAGAGGTCTCTTCCAACCTTAATGATTTTGTGCTTCTGTGATTTTAAGCATCTGCCTCTTACTGTGCTCCCTTCTAGTTCATTCTGGCTTGGCTCTAGCCTGTGTTTATCTATCAGACCATTCTTTATCAAGCCCACCCAGACAATGGATGATCTCAGATCTCTGCCTCCTCTCTCTTTCTGTGACCAATGGCAATTTGGGTTTGAAAACACTAGTCCTGCTCTGACAGAGCTGATTCCACTCAGCTACCCTGCTCTGGGCTTTGCAGAAGCCTGGACCAGCTGCAACTCTGCCCAGATGCCCCATTCCCTCTTTGGAGATGTCCCTTCAGTGCTGCTCTCTGTCCCCTGGTGTCTAGCCCTAGTGAACCTGGGGTGGTTTGGCCTCTTTGGTGCAAGAATTTGCTAAGGGGGATGGAACAAACCTGTCCCAGGGAGGGCACTGCCATCAGGCTGATGCCTCTCCCTGGCTTTGGCTTTTGGATCTTTTCACCTTCTTGCATGAAGGGAAGATACTGCTCAGATTTGGGACTTTTCCTTTGAGGGTTCAGTGGGAGCATCTTTTGCCCCCTGAGAGCAAGGAAGCATGAATATGCTGGGCTGTTGTCTTGTGGTGTGGCAGAGCTGCCACCAGCAGCCCAGAGACCCTGGGGAGGTAGCTGCCAAAGGAGACTTGTTCAGACATTCAGGAGCTTGATGGCTGCAGGTGCTGAGGTGCTGCCTCTCAAAGTCCATCCAAGACTTTCATCTGTATCTTGAGAGGCTGAAATAGCTTTGGCAATCTGGCCATGGTGTCTGGCCAGAGCTCAGCTGCTGTGCCTAGGAAGCAGGATGGCTTTTGAAGATGGGACTCTGTTGCTTGAGGGGGTTTTTGGACAGGTGAGCTTTGACCCCATGGCCTGATCAACCTGTCCTGCTCTTGAGCCCTGTCTGGAGATGGGATGGGGGATGATTCACCCTGGGGCTGCCTAGGGTGGGTGTTCAGATGCACTCCTAACCCTGGGAGGGCTAAGGAAGGATCTGGGCTGCATGATGTGTCCACAGTGCTGGTGAGGTATGCCTGGAGAGCACGCAGTGCCTGCATTGCCCTTCAGTGATGACCTTGGCTGGTAGTGCAGGAAAGCCTTAGCGTGGTGCTGTGGGCATCAGTTTTTTGCCCTGGTCCTTCCTCAGAGTCCTGTGGCAGGTCCCTGCCCTGCTGAGTGGTGCAGGCTTTGACTCTGCAGGAGGAGCACCTAGCTTTGGATTCTGCCTCAATCTCACTCATTTTAAGCATCTGCTCCTTACTCTGCTCCCTGCTTGGCTCCAGCCTGGCTCCAGCATGGGTTAATCTGTCAGGCTGTTCTTTATCAACCCCCCCCAGACAATGAACCAACTCAGACCTCTGCCTCCTCTCCCTTTCTGTTACTGATGGCGATTTGGGGCTGAAAACAATAGTCCTGCTCTGACAGAGCTGATTGCATTCTCTGGGGAAGATTGCAGGTTTGGTTGCTGAAGATAACTGAGTTGAAGTGGCAGGCTCAGGCCCTGCCAAAGGTTGGATTTACTGGGGTGGTGTTTGCACTGCAGGGTGAGTGTGTTGCTCACTCACCCAACTGCTCACATCCCATGTGGGGACAGCCTGCAGGAGATCTGCTGACAGATATCCTTGCTACAAGGTGTTGGGGGGGTTAGCTTAGGCTTTTGCCACCCTTCCTGAAGGCAGAGCCTCACAGCACTGCCTCAAAGACAGAGGTGTGGGATGGGGATGCAGGAGGGAGCATGGTTTGGGGAGCTCCAGGGTGATGGCAGGCTCTGGAATCACTTGGAGTCACCCAGTGGTGCCATCAGTGTGGCTGGAGGTGATGCTCAGCATCTTTGTCCAGCTCTCCCATCCTGTGGAAGGACTTGCATATGGAGGTGTGTGGCCAATGTGGCAGTGCTCAGGACAGCTATTGCTTGCTGGAGGTGCAGGTGAGCCTGGCTCCCACCTTGTCTTGCTCAGCAGGAGTCACAGCCCAAGCCCATAGGCCAGGGCTTGCTCCAGGCTTGCTTTGTGCAGGCATCATGAGCAAAGCTAGTTTTCCAGCCCCTTCCTCTCTTATCCCCTGCCTTCCAGAGGGAATCTAATCCTGTGCAGATAATGAAGTCTGAGGGCTGCAGCACTGTTATTCCCCATCTGCACCAGATGCCTTTTATTGCTGTCCTGGGTGGTTAGCAAAATGTCAAGCTGGAGAGAGCACAGTGCACCCTGGGAGTCCTGTCAGGGCTGGAGGGGTAGGGGAGGCTCCATGTGCTGGGTGTCCATCACCAGACTCCTTCTCTCTCACTGGCTTACCTCCAAGGCACCCCAAGAAAGTTAGGGGGGACCAAAGCTCCTTCCTGGGTACCCAAACAATCCTGCAGCTTCCCATGCAGTGAGCTGGGGGTAGGTCTCTTCTCCAGGGTTAGCAGGGAGAGGACAAGAGGAAATGGCCTCAAGTTGCAGCAGGGGAGGTTTAGATTGGATGTCATGAGGAATTTTTTCCCTGCAAGGGTTGTTAAGTCTTGTCCCAGGCTGCCCAGGGAGGTGCTGGAGTTACCATCCCTGGAGGGGTTTAAGAAACATCTAGCTGCTCTCCTTAGGGCCATGGGTTAGTGTCCTGGGGGGGATAGGGATGGTTGGACTGGATGAGCTTAGAGGTCTCTTCCAACCTTCATGATTCTGTGCTTCTGTGATTCTATGGGTGATGTCTGTATCTGAAGACCAACACTGGGACTTGGGAGTCTTGGAGAATGAGGATGAGTAAGGGGAAACATGAAAACAAACCCCACTGGAGAAGCTTCTTCTGGCTTTCGTGAACCATGGTGATGTCTTGGGACTGGGGTGCTGCTTCAGGAAGATCTGTGTCACTGCATCTTCATTTCTGGGAGCAGTTCAAGGAAGCAGGGCTCTGATATGCAGCTGGGTCTGTCAGTCTTTTGACACTGTCCTCTCCAGAAAGCTCCTTGAACCCACTAGCTTAGCTTGCCAGCTCTGGCTTCTTGCCTGCTTCCCTCCTGAAGGCTGGTTGGAAGGCACAGATGAGGGCAGAAGGAGCACTTACATCTGCATGAGGATGCTGCAGTGACCAAAAGGGTTATTTTTGTCACTTTGGGTGCTGTAAGAGCTTGAAGGAGCAGAGACCCGCACCACAGTCAATCCCAGAGGCTGTAGATCAGCAGCTCTGGAGGGCTAGCTGGCTGGGAAGGTCTCCTCCTGGGAGGAGACTTAGGGCCATGAACTTAGGAGACTTCGGAGATACTTAGGGCCATGGTTTAGTGACATGGGGGTGATAGGTAGATGGTTGGACTTGATGATCTTAGAGGTCTCTTTCCACCTTAATGATTCTGCGATTCTGTAGAACACCCTGATTTGACACTGAGCAGTGAGCCAAGCCCTACTGCCTGAGTTAAGCATCCAGGAACAGCCTGGTCCTGCCAAGCTGGCTCTCCCATGGAAGCCAAACCCTTCATCCATCTACCCCATCCATCCACCAACCTCTGCCTTGGCCTCCTTTTGTTTTCCTCTCCTGCAGCTTTGTGGATACATTCAGGGGCTAGAAGCATGGTGCATGCAGGCATGGTGGGAAGGAGCCCAGCAGGAGGCTGAGTGGAGGTGGAGAAAGGACTGCTTTGTGCTGCTGGGCCTTCCCAGTCCGCTGGCAGACCCCAAACCCTTCACCTCCTGCTGCTCCCCCTCCCCAGTCCTGGCAGCCCCAATCTTTGGGGCACTCACAGGAGGCATCATCAGCTGAATGTCCTTCTCCTTCCCCACCATGGATTCCTCCAGCACAGGGAGGCCTGGCTGGGATCACAGGACAGCTTAAGACTTTAGCCAGATAGGAGGCTTAATAGCTTGACCCCAGGACCTCTCCATCTCCTGCTTGGGGCAGTGGCTCTGATTTTGCAGCTTATGTGGGAATGTGTCCTGAGGCAGACATGGCTCTGCTGGGCTGGACCTGCAGCCATGCATGCAGCAGGGGCTGCACAGACCTCTGACCAAGCATCTGGGGGCTGAAGGCTTGTATGTGCACTGTGGCTCTTGGAGATGTTGGTGACCCTGTCTGGAAGGGCTGTGCAAGCCTGGCTTCTGCAGGGGGATGTGGTTACTCCTCTGCTGGCTCATGGAGCTGGCTGGGGGAGCACGATGGGCAACCAAGCCTCTGCCTGTGCAAGTGTGCTTCAAGTGACCTCACAGAGGCAGGAGTTTGCCCCTGGCCATGCATGGGAGATGTGGACCTGGAGCTGATGCTTGGTATGTAGCTCTCATCTCCTTCCCTCTAGTAGCTGTCCCCAGCATGATCCTGGCTGTGTTCTGGCATGGTGATGGGTGGGATAAATACAGCCCCAGCTACAGGAGCAGTGCAAAGTGAGGAGGAGCTGGCACACCAGGGTCACAACCTCTCTGATACCACTTGGGGTCCCCAGCAGGTGCTGGCCCCACGTGAGACACAGTGCTCAGTGCTACCATAGCCCTGCTGGCTGCTCTGCACCACTCCCAACACCTCTCCTTGTGTGCTGGCTCCTGTGGGTGCTCAGTTGCTGCCCTGTGGCTATCTTGGCTTGCTTGGACAAGGTGGGCAGCCCTGAATTGCTCCAGGCTGCCTGGGTAGCATCCTGGCCTGGTGGTGCCCTGTGCTGAAGGGCTCCAAGCAGAGCTGGCCCAGTATGGGCTGGTGTGCCAAGGGGGAGGAGTTGCTGCCATCTCCTCTCCTGTCTTTAGCCATCAGTGAATTTGTCTCCTGGAGAGCAGCCTGGACCCCTTTGCTGTCACATGAGGTATCCTGCATTCTCCTTGGAGAATGCAAACCTGTGGCACCCAACCACAGTGCTGCTCAGAAAAGCCTGGGGACCCTGCTTGTCCTGCAGCATCCTGAGGATTAACCAGGAGCAGGAGCCCTTGGGTGAATCCCAAAACCCTTCCAGGGACTGTCCCTGGCTGCAGAAGGGATGGTGCCATCTCTGTGGTGACCCTGCATCCCAGCACAGTGTCCGAGCTGAGCAGCAGGATGCAGTGGTGGGCCTGGGGGCCCAGCAGCATTTTCCCTCCTTGCCCCACGTTGTTATTTCAGCTGCTGGAGCCTCCACGGGGCTGACAAACACCCTGCAGGTGCTGTTTGCAAGTACCTTCTCCCCTCCAAAACCCCCAGCTCAGGGCTCCCTTGCCACCAGCCCCCAACCCTCACACCTCTCCCATCCACCCTGTCCTGGGACAAGCACCACACACCCCAAGCCTTGTTACTTGCCTCCATTCTCACCCGAGGCTGCTTTTCTGCTGCCTTCCTTGCTCACAGCCCTTGGCCACCAAGCTCCAGCCCTCCAGGGCTGCCTCTTAACCTGGAGAAGCAGTTGGGTTATTGGTGTTGCTCTTGGCAGAGAACCCCCTGGCCCTCTGCAGCAGAGGTGAATGCACAGGGAGGTGCGGGGAGGGGGCCAGAGCCCTGTTTGTCTTGGAGCTGCCACGCGGGGAATTAGTTCACCTTGGCTGCTAATTGCCTCTGGAGCACGGGGCTGTGGCAGGCGCAGGACAGGGAGGAGGAGAGCTGGCTCCATGCTCAGGGCTCTCAGGACCTCCATCTCTCACTTCTGGCTCCATCACCCCCTCCTCACACTTCATATCTACAGGGAACAGAGGTTTTTCGGCTGTGACCCAGTTGCTCAGGGGTCTTGAGGGACTTGGGTTGTGATGCTCGGCTTTTGGTGGAGAAAGCAACTCCCTTCCCTGCCCTGTGTCACCTCTCCTGGGTTGGAGAGGGAGGCAATTGGGAAGGAAGAGGCTTTCACTGCCCTGGATCCCAGTGCTGGGCACTGCTGGCTCTCCCTGCCCTGTCTCACCTTGGGTTTGCTCCCATGCTGGTTTGGAAGTCTCCCAGTGCTCCAGCTGGCTGGGGAGGATAAGTGATGGGAAAAGAGGATTTTGCCCCACAGGAGGGCTTCCCCCTCACCCAAGCATGGGCTGAGCCTCTCCATCCCTGTCCCTTCACTGTACCTGGTCCTGCAGGGAGCAAGGGTCAGCACAGGTGGTGGTGCAAAGAGGTCCAGATCCCCCCATTCAGCATGAGGAGAGGAGAAGCCTTGAAAGCACCACCCTGTGTGTTGTACAGAGCATTTCTGGGACCTCCATGCCCTGGGTGCACATTGCAGGGTGCTGAGTGTTCCCCTTTGTAGGTTGGATGCAGCATCACTCCCCTTGGAGGAGGCAAAACTCACCCCAGCCTTAGCCATCCATCCATCTGTGGTGGGAGGGAATGTCCTTTCCCACAGATGGGTGTGATCCAGGGCAGATGCTGTCCTGGCCTTGGTGAGGAGCCACCAACCCTACCACTGTCTTTCATGCATCCATGGCCGTGCTATTGACCCATGGCACCCACAGGATGATGTGCAGGGAGAAGTCTCCAGGCCAGGTTAAGGACAAAAAGCCCTAGGCAGGCTAAGGTTGCTGAGGTGGACAGGACCCACTGGTCTTTATCCAGGGCTCCTGCTCCTCATCCCTCAGAGATTTAGCATTAACTGTTGCTTTGAGCTGCGTCCCCAGTGCCTGCATCCCTGCTGGAAGCTGGGCACTGCCTGGATTGCTGCCACTGGTCTCCATCCTGTGTCTTCTCCCACCCCTGGCTGCCTCCCCTGTCTCCCTCTGCTCTCATGTAGTGATTGTCCTTTCAAAGCCCAAATAGCCATTGTCCAGAGGGGGATTAAGCACCATTTGTGCAAACTTTGAGGCAATTTTGGGTGACTAGGAGGAAAGGGATGACTCAGAGGGACGTGGTCGTTGCGACACAGATGGGCTGTGACCCCAGGGTGGATCTCTCTAGAGCAGCCCTGCTAAGCCAGTCTCCTCCCAGCAGCCTCTTGAGGCTCATGGCAAGGGAGCCAGCAGCAGTTTTTGGACGGCTGTGGCTTCCCTCCTGAACTGTGAGGTGTCCCAGCTATCCCCTTTAGTCCATCTGCTTCCACTGGTGGCTCTTGAGTTCTGGTTCTGAATGGGAAGAGGTTGTTGGCTCCACGCTGGAGCACTGAGGCCATGACCTCAGCCTGCAGTGGTGTGGGACCCCTCCAGGACCCTCATGTTTTGGCTCATTTCCCTCAAAATGATGCCTGAAGGACAGTGAAGGTGGCCCTGGAGGAAGGTGACAGTAAGCACTGCATCCATGGGTGAATACCAGGAGATGCTTTCATGTGGGAGCAGGGAAGCTATGCTCCAAGTAGCTTCTCTCCATTACCACCTCACCTGCTCCGAGTGTGACATGTTCCCATAGACAATCTGGACTAGGATGACACCCAAACTGAGGATGTGGTGGTGGTGAGGTGCATGGGAGGCAGAGGACCAGGCTGCTCACCCAGCAGTGAGGAGCATTTGGCCAAGGTAGGATTTTCAGCAGGACTCTCTGTGGGTCCAGGTGTTGGAAGGTGAAGAGGGAGATGTTCAATGCTGGTCTCCTTTTAGCACACCTCAAGGGTGGCTGTCAGCTCTGACCTGTGCAAGGTAGTTGACTTCCCTGGAAAACCCTTGCCTTAGGAAACTCCAACCAAAACTCCCTTTGGTCCTGTGTCCTGAAGGAAGAACTCTGGGGAAGGACAACAGATCTTAAGGCAGTTAAAGTTGGGAAGACTGAGGGGATCAGACTTTTTGAAAGCTGATCTCATGATTACAGGAGGTGGATCTGGGTCCTGAGGAGGACAGGCACAGCTGAGCCCAAGAGATCCCTGGGTGATGGATAGAGAATGAGGAGTGAAGTGCTCCTCATTTTTGTTGGTAGGGCAAAAAGGGATTTCTAGCTTGCAACTTTTCCCCTGTGCCACGTTTTGGTTGCTTCCCAGCTCCACCATGGCTTGCTTCTGGCTCACCAGGACGCTGCTGATGTGCAAGAGGTGATGCTGGGGCAATTCTGAGCTCAGATCCAACAGCTAGAACAAAGCAGGGCTGGATTTAGGGTGCGGGCAGTGACGGGGAAGGAGCACCAGGAGCATGCTCCTCATTCAGGAGCACTTGGCTCAGCTCCTGCTCATGGTGCTCTCCATACCCATTGCATTAGGATGGAAAACAAGTGTGAGATGTGTCAGCTCCCTGCTTTACTGAGGGCATCCTTGCATCCAAATCTGGTATCCTGTGCTCAGCTCAGGGTCTTCAGACCTGGAGAGGTGATGTTTGGAGCAGTAAATAGGTAGCCCTCAACACATTGCTGTGATTAAGACAGCTTTACATGACAAGTCCAGCCTGGACAGGTACAATAACCCTAGAACTTAGTGAAATTATTAGGCAGAGCTCACGTAAAACAATCTGAAGACAGTGCTAAGGCAGGTGAGATCTTGCTTGGCTTAACACACAAAACAGGGAAGAAAAGGAGAGGAAAGTATTTCCCCCCTGGAAGTCTTGTCTGGTTCGGTTTCCAGTGACAGCCAAAGAGTTAAAGTGATGTGTTGGGAGTTAGGAGTGTTTATCTAGAAAGAAAAGTGGCAGGTGAAAGGGATAAAATAACAGAGTTTGTGAAGCAATGCAATATGTCTGAATTATCTGAGGATCAGAGCTGGAATTTGGAAGGTAATATTGGATAGAAGGAAATGGGAGATGGAGACAGAAATAGGATTGGGAAAAACCAGCTTGAGGTGACTTCCCCATTGGTTGCTACAGATGAAAATAAAAGAGTTTGGCAATATTAGGACCATTGTGAATTTGTTTATTAGGGAGGATTTTGGTTGTGCTTTCAGAATTAAGCTGAGAGCCTCTGTGCTATCAGGGAGCAGAATGGAGCCTCCTGAGCTGGCCTGGGCTAGGAAAAACATGTGTGGAGTCTGTTACCCGAGAACATCCCTGGAAAGGGCTCCTGGGCTCAGATGACCTGTGAAATGTCCAGTGCCATCCCCCCCCAAGTGCTGGGATCCTTCTCTTCCTCCTCTGGTGCTCAGCCCCATGGCACACTTGGGTTCTCCTAAATCTCTGATGGGCTGAGAACTTTCTCCAGCAGCTATGAAAACATATACTGTCTACCTACCCAATGAGGCTTCTCTTTCTGCTCTTGCCTCAGTAACACTGAGAGGTCTTCTTCATGGGGAAACACATACACAGAATCACAGAAGAATTAAGGTTGGAAGAGATCGCTAAGATCATCAAGTCCAACCATCCCTAGCACCCCCATGTCACTAACCCATGGCCCTAAGCAGAGCATCTAAATGTTTCTTAAACCCCTCCAGGGATGGTGGCTCCAGCACCTCCCTGGGCAGCCTGGGCCAATGCCTAACAACCTTTATTCCTTTCAGTGAAGAAATTCCTCCTGACATCCAATCTAAACCTCCCCTGCTGCAACTTGAGGCCATTTCCTCTTGTCCTCTCACTGTTAACCCTGGAGAAGAGACCTACTCCCAGCTCACTGCAACCTCCTGTCAGGGAGTTGGAGAGAGTGAGAAGGTCTCACCTGAGCCTCCTCTTCTCCAATGGGCAGATGGGTCTGGGAACCATGGGAAGATGCAGGGGGTGCTCTGCTAGAAGAGCCTGGGCACCTCCAAAGGGCTGCTTTTAAAACTGTGGCAGATCCATGTCCAAGTGGAGGCCAGTGGCAAATGGAGTCCCATAAGGATCAGTCCTGGGACCTGTCTTTTTTAACATCTTTGTCAGCAACATGGCCAGTGGTATTGAGTGCACCCTCAGCAAGTTTGCTGATGATACCAAGCTGTGTGGTGTGGCTGACATGCTGGATGGAAGGGATGCCATCCAGAGGTACCTTGACAGGCTGCAGACGTGGGCCCATGTCAAGCTCATGAAGTTCAACAAGACCAAGTGCAAGGTCCTGCACCTGGGTTGGGGCAATCCTAAGCACTGATCTAGGCTGGGCAGTGATTGGCTTGAGAGCAGCCCTGAGGAAAAGGACTTGGGGTGCTGTGGATGAGAAGCTCACCATGAGTCGGCAGTGTGCACTTGCAGCCCAGAAAGCCAAGTATGTCCTGGGCTGCATCAAGAGAAGCATGGCCAGCAGGTCAGGGGAGGTGATTCTCCTCCTCTACTCCACTCTGGTGAGACCTCTCCTGGAGTACTGCATCCAGTTCTGGAACCCCCAGGACAAGAAAGATCTGGAGGTGCTGGAAGGTGTCCAGAGAAGGGCCACGAGGATGATCAGAGGCTGGAGCACCTCTCCTATGAGGACAGGCTGACAGAGTTGGGATTATTCAGTCTGGAGNCTATGCAGAAAGATGTCAAACAGATTTGTCCCACCGCCCTTGCTCTTCAGTGCCTTTTATGACCGTGGCTTCATCTGCTCTCCAGGCACTGTCCTCACTAGTCCAGAGCTCAGCTTCTCCCGGGCTGTTTGCCCAGTTCTGGGAAGTTTCCAGCTCATGCTGGCTGAGAAACTCAAAGAGGGCTTGAGGAAGTTGCAGCACCTCCACTGCTGCCTCTGCCCTGAGCCTACTGGCTGGACAGGCTCCCTAACTCCATACTCTCCTCTTGCGTCCTCAGCCACATCTTTGTCCTGACCGCTGCTCCTCTAGCATATTGTCACCTTCAGCCCCTTCACCTACTAAGGCCTTCAGGTTGCCAGCTTTCTCATGGCCATGAGATTGGAAGATCCCTTCCCATTGCCTGGCTGGTCTCTCTTATCAGGGCTTCTGTGCTGTGCCTTTGACAGTCACCAAGCAGACCAGGATTGTGGTTTGCAGGTACAACAGTTTACACCAGCCTTCTCTAACCAAGAAAAGGTAAAAGGAAAAAGCCCAAGAGCAGAGTGTCATTGATGCATTGAGGTTCCTGTACCTGCAGGCAGCCCAGAGCAAGAACTCTAAGGTGTACCATCTTCTCAGAGGGCTTCTGTACCAGCCTGGCTTCTCCTAGATATGGCACGTGGCAAAGCAACTTTATTGAGAAAAAAGACATGAAGGACCTGATTTATTTTGCATCTAATTCAGCTCAGAGGCCCTCCCAGATGTTCTGGGTTTCTGTGTGGAAATGAAAGGGCTGCAGCCTTTCCAGCTGGCCACAGAAAGCAGAGCACTTCCACCAGGCCAAATCCCAGATGAGCTATCTGCAGGGCTTCCACTGCTGCTGTTTTACTTTGGCTGTTCTGCCTTTCCCCATCTTCATCTCAATGTTTGTTTTCCTGGGGATCCTGTCTGTCCCACTCTCCCCTGTGTGATTCCAGTCCCCTGGAGGTTGTCCGTCTTCCTGCTGTGCTGTGGGTCATGTGTTTGCTTCCTCCTTGTGTCCCACTGGTTGGTTACTGGTTTATCCTGCTCTTCATCCAGACCTGGAGTCCTCCTCTTGGCTTTGATGAAACAGCAAAGATGCAGCACCCTCACACCAGCCAGCCTCCAGCTATGGAAGAGGCAGCCCTGGAGCTGCAGAATGTCTTCTTCCCTGCTCATTCCCTCTTGTCTTTATTACCACAGATCTAGTGAGGTCTACTGATGGACTTGGAATGAGCCTGCCTTCTGCTCTAAAGCAAAGCAAACCAACTGGAAGCAAGCATGGCTCACTGCTAGTGCTTGAGCTCACCTGCTTCTAACTTTCCAGAGAGAGGACATTGCTCTAGAACAGAAAGCTGCATGATGAAGCCTTTTGAGATGCATTTCCTGTAGCTTCCCAAGAGCCTGAAGAGTGTTGTTACCATGCCCAGGGAAGTGGTGGAGTAACCATCCCTGGAGGTGCACTTAGAGACATTGTTTAGTGGTGACGTGGCAGTGTTACGTTAATGGTTGGACTGGATGACCTCAGAGGTCTTTTCCAACCTTAATAATTCTATGATTCTGTGTAAAATCAATTCAATCTTCTGCTCATCTTAGAACATCTTCATGGTGTCGCTGGAAGAAACTGCAAGCTGATGGTCACCCTGTGGCTGGCCTCAGATAGCTTCTCTGTGCAAGGTCTGTGAGGCAACATGAATACTGATGTTCTTTTTCTTCTGTTTTTGGTCAGAATTTGTTACTCTTCCAGCTGAGCTGCTCATAAACCACAGTGCCTTGACCCCTGGCCCTGCTCTAAACGTGTTCTGTATGTCTGTGATCTTTCTTGGACATCTTGTTTTAGAGCCAAGTTTCATGTTTGAAGGCATCTCTAAGCCTGCCACATGTAATTTTCTGCACAACTTCCTTCCTGGAGAGTAGTTCAGTAACTTTTTTTTGCAGTACCATAGGGTGCCAGAAGTATCTTTAGCAGAAGCAGCTTGGAAACTCCTTTTTAAATGTCTAATTCTTGGCTTCAAGAGCAACTTGCTGATAAACTGCTGCAGTCCAACCTTCTCTCCTGCAGAATAGGTGAGGTTTTGAGGCTGTGAATGTCAAGCTGCTGAGTCTCTTGAGTTTCTTCAGTGGAAGCTGTAGATGAGAGGGAAGATGCAGTAGCACTTTTGGTGTCCTACATCCTTTCATGGCCATGATAATTTTTCTGTCAGTTCCTTGATGTGATGGGAGCAGAGTGTGCTAGTGAGGCTGGGGAGGGTCTGGAGAATGTCTGCTGAGGAGCAGCTGAGGGCACTGGGGTTTGTTAGTGTGGAGAGGAGGAAGCTCAGGGGAGACCTTAGCTCTCTACAACTCCCTGAGAGGAGGTTGCAAGGACATCCAATCTAAACCTCCCCTGGTGCGACTTGAGGCCATTTCCTCTTGTCCTCTTCCTTGTTTCTACACTGTCTTGCCTTTGCTTTGTGTGGCTGCAAAGGGGCACAAAGCTGCAGTACTGCAGCTACAGTCCATGATCAGAGCCAGGAGGACACATGGGCTCAACCGCACCTTAAGCTTTTGGGCACTGCTGAGCAGTTGATTCTAATTAAGGCTTGAAATCTATGCTTTTACCTGTAGCTGATGGAGATCTGGATGGAGAGGACCTCTGGTGTATGGTTTAGCTGCTTTGGACCAAGTATCTTGGCATCACGGCACTGCCCAGGGCACCTGCAGTGGCCTGGAGGCTCACCCAGCCAACATACCTTACTGATGTGCTTGAGGACATATTAAAGGTCACATTTGGGATGGGGGGAGAAATGATGTCTTGCTAGCTCAGGAGGCCTGCTTAGGGTAGCTCACAGCTCCTGAGGTCTGAGCACAGGCACAAGGACATGGTGTGTGTGTAGCCACATTTCTGGAACCTCTCAGGAGGGGCTCTGTGGCTGAAGGAACATCCTGGACATACCTGTGGGAGACAGGGAGTAGTGCTCCTGTTGCAGGCACTGCCCAACAGCCAGATGTTAGCATGGTCCAGCCTAAATGCTGAGATGCAGGGCCTGATCCTCAGCCTGGAGGATCCTCCCCCTCCTCCAGCTGAAGGCAGGTTGCACAATTTATTTTCCTGTACTTACAGCAGGATTTTGGCAGTCAGGGTTTGGGAGGCCTCTCTGAGGAGTGCTGGCTGGGTGCCTTCCTCTGTCATGGGATCATGCTCCTGTCAAAGGCTTTGCTCCACTGAGTGTCCTTCAGCATGGCCTTCTGCTGCAGCTTCAGGGCTGATGGAGGAGGCACTGGGGTGACCAAGACACCACTGACATCTTCAGCCAGTGTAGGTGGGAGCAATGGTCACCCCAGTCTGGATGCTTTTGGGCAAGACTGAGTGAGATTGATCATTTCCAATTCCTGTGAGGTGGCATCTATAAAGGAGGACTTTTGGGCTCCCTGGTCTAGTGGAAGGTGTCCCTGCCCATGGCAGGGGGGTTGGAAGTAGAAGATCTTGAAGGTCCCTTCCAACCCAATCATTCTATAATTTTATGACTGACGATGCAGAGACACAATCCTGCCCTTAAAGCATCTTCTCTAAGTGGTCCCAGGCTCTGGTTTCCTGATGTCTCCATCACCTGGCTTCTCTACAGCCAGCTGGTAAATTCACCTGGTTAAAAGGAGAGCAGGAGATAGTGGTGGAGTCACCATCCCTGGAGGGGTGTACGAAACATTTAGATGCCATGGTTTAGTGGCATGGGGGTAGTACCATCTATCTATCTATCAGATATCTATCAGGTACATGGTTGGACTTGATGATCTTAGAGGTCTCTTCCAACCTCGATGATTCTGTGTGAGATACAGGAAGGTGACTGTGGTCACCACTGCAGGAGCACATAAAGGGATCTGGTGCTATGTTCGTTGATGGTGTGAGGGAGGGAGAGGACAGGAGCACTAACATGGGCACTCTTAGTGTCACCCATGGTGACCTAACTGCTTTGAGAGGAAAGCAGTGGCTGAGTGAGGCTGAGCATGCCTGGGGAGGGAGGATGAGATAGTTGGGAGTGATAGAAGTGTTTCTGGCCAATAAAGGGCATGAAGGTGATGTGGCCAAAACAGCTGGAGACAAATAAGCAGCTCTGCCCATGTGCTTGGGAGTGTTGTGCTGAGAGTGGAGAACTGCACATGTGAAGCCATGTCCAAGGTACAGGACACATGGGGTGGGCTTTCTTCGAGAAGAAAAAGGAAGAAAAAAGAAGGAGCAGAAGCTGGTGGTGAAGTTGGGGTTTTGGGGAGTGGGAAAAAAACACGGAGTTAACCCTTCTGTGCTGGTGCAGGGTGGGGAGGACTTGGAGGGGGTGTCCTGTTTTTGCCACGATGATCTCGAGTTGGCAGTGGGACATCCAGGAAGGTTTATGAGTGGGAGAGGCTGGGTGGAGATGTCAGCCTGTGAGTCCTTGGTGGAGAGATGAGCTCACCAGGGAGAGGGTGTCAAGAGGGTAAGGATAAGGATGGAGTGCCCAGCCTGTGGGGCTGGGATGGGGGTGAGCATATGGAGGAATGCAGTGGTGGGGAGAGGCTCAGTGGGATGTTCTTGGATGTGTGGTGGATGTAGGGGACAGGCAGAGCAGGTTGGGGACACTGGAGGAGAAGAATATGAACATCTTTCTTCATCCATGGTGGCAGAGAAGCTGCCATCTGCCTGTATCTTGTTTCAGTGTGAGGGTGAAGCACATTTTGTTTCACCAGCATGCTAGGAGGTAGTGTGGGGGAGTGGAGACAGTCTCTGACCTGGAGCTGAAGCTGCAGTGGGGAGAGGAAGGGATGGAGCTGAGAGTTTGTGCGGTGGGATGTGCCAGGGGTAGAGAGGAGTTGCTTGAAGGAAGGGGTTTTGGGAGGCTCATTTTCTCCCTCCTTACTATCCTCTTTCTGTAACAAGGGTTAAACTTAAACAAAGCCCTCAACCTCTGCCACCCAGGGAGGCCAATGGCTTCTCTGCCATTGGTTTTACCACGATCCCTGTGGAAAAGTGAGGTTGGAGAGCACAAAACTGGAGAGCTACAAAGCTACAGAGACCCAGCAGCAGCCTGTGCTGGAGTGAGCAGCTCTGGACTGCAGGGAATGGCATGAAAGGGAATGCAGCTGAGTGTGCCTGGCTTGTGGCAGGACAAGGGACAAGTGAAATGTGCTGCCTGAGGGCAGCTTGGAGTGTGCTGGGCATCTGGCACCACATCCCCTCCAAATCCAGCACAGGGATGGAGGCAAGAGGCCAGCAGGTCCCTGACTCTCCATCTTTGAGCAGCTCCTGCCCCTTCCCAGTCCAAACACATCTTGAGACCACTGGCAAGATGCTTCCAGCAGCTCATGTAGCAGCTGTGGCCCCTTGGCTGTGGGCAGGGTAGGAGAGCACTGGTTTAAGCAGATGGATGTCTGCCGGATATCTGCCCTCTCGACAGGAGGAAGTCTCAGACTTAATGAAATCTAAGCTAAGTGGCCTCTTAAGCCACTGGTGTGTCAAGTGGCTAAGGCAGAAGATTAGCCAGCAAGCTCTCCTGCCATGGGTGGGAAAGAAGGGATGCAGCCTGTGCTCCAAACACCAACACCTCCCAAGGACAGAGAGAAGGAGAGACAAGGACAGCCTTAGTACTGTCAAGGCACCATGTGGGCACCTCTTCTACTAGCTGAGGACTCTTAGGAAGAAACCAACAACTATGAGGTGTTTGCAGCACGTGCTGGTTTTCCACAGCCTGATTGCCAGGAGAAGAAACCTCCCTGGCACATCCAGCACAAACTCATTATTTAATAGACAAAGTCAATATGAAGAAAAAAACAACAAAAAAAGGCATTTCCCAGCCCTGCTCTGGTGCTGCAGTTTACAGCTGTGAGAAGAGCCAGAGCCCTGCAGAGCTGAGGTATCTCTGGGTGACATTTACAGGGCTCAGCTTTCTTCACAGCTTGAAAAAATCCTGTGCACAGAGATTATCTGCACACTGATCTGGATTGTCTTCTTCAGCCTTGGCCCTCATCCGAGATGGACAATGAGCAGAAAACATGGCCAGTGGCCTGAGGTCTGTGACCTCCTCTGCGTGAGCTGGGAAGAGGGGGAACAGTCTCCAAAGTCTTTGAGAACTTACAGCCTTGGTGGGGGGCTAAAGAGATGGAGTTAGGGAGGGTGAAGCTCACATCCCCCTTGACCAACTGAGCCATTGTGAGTGGTGGTCCCTGCTCTGGTGAGGAGATCTCTGGTTTGCAATGAAGTGGATCAACCCATGGTGGCTCCACCTTGGTGTGTCCCCTGGGCACCACCCACTTTGCTGAAGGTTGTTGGAGATGGGGCTGAGCAGGCAGGAGGGAGGCAGCTGGGGCATACTGTGGGGGGATGCCTCAATGCAAACCCTGTGCTGCTTCAAGTCAGTTGTTAGCAGCCTTCCAGCCGGACGATGTCTGGAGACCTTCCAGCGACCACAGGCTCTCCCCCAGCCCATCACTGCCACAGCACAGACAGGATTTAACGCATGTCTGCCTGTTCCCACCCCAACCTTTCCCCTCTCAAGATGAAGCAAGGAAGAAAAACAAGACTGCAGGTTTGCAAGGATCCCCCTCCTCCAGCCCAGAGGATGATGGTCACATCTCCTGGCTTTTCTGGACTATGCAGAGTGCCTGCACAGGAGGGCTCAGCAATGACAACTCCTTGCCACACTGTGGGCAGATGTTCCCGCTGGCTCCAGGTGCCACTTTGAGGTTTTTTTGTTCTGCTCCCCTTTTGCCGCTCAACTCACAGACAAGTGGGTGAGGGAGAGAGGAACTGGTTTGCTTTCCACCTCCCCTGGCTGTGCCCCTCTGCTTATTAGTTCTCCAAATATTCTGTCCTGCAGCCCGGCAGCGAGGGCGCTCCCAGGCCGAGGGGAAGCCGGAGCGGTCAGACAGTGCCTTATCCTCATGGCACTGCTCCAGGCCAGCCTGCAGGGAGTGAGACAGGGCAGCTGGGGCCCTGCTGCACCAAATCCCAGTGCTGGGGGCACACATGGCAGCATCCCTGCAGCTCAGCCTTCCTCTCAGGCTTCCCGAGGGCGAGGCAGTGACAGCAGCAGAGAGCTAAGCATTGCCTTCCCACCCAGCAGCATCTTCTCTCCTGCTCCCAGCGATTGCTCTGCTTTATCCATGTGCTTTTCTCAGCAGCCAATGGGATGGGGACTGTCCCCAGAACCTTCACCAGCTGTGGAGAACAGGCATGTAGAGGAAGAAGAGGAGACATTGTAGTAGTGAGCAAGGTGGGGGGCCATTATAGGACAGAGGGAAAGAAATCCCCTGGGATTTCCTCCTGTCAGCTCCCAGCTCCAATCAAGTCATCAGATTGCAAGGTACCATGGACCCTCTTCACAGTCTGTAGTTGAAGAAGAGACTGGAGGAGCAAGGGGGGGAAGGGGCCTTGCAAGGAGAAGGGGAGCGTGGTGGGAACACTGTGTCCTCCAACAGCCCTGGGCAGCCGCCGAGGAGCTTCTGTAAATCAGAGTGGCCACTGGAGCTGCTCCAAAATCCATCCAACGCCCAGGAGGCCATGGAGGGGCCTTGGTGCAGGGTGATACAGATCACTCTGCCTAGGCTTTCCTCACACTGGAGCTGAACTGCTGGGGACAGTGCCACCCCATCATCACCTTCTCTGTGCACCTGGCCGTGCTCCATCCCCTCCCAAGGCTCAGCCAAGGCGATCAGTGCCCTGGGATGCTCAGTGCATGCCTTAAATAAAAATAGCTATGCTAGAGGATAGGGAGTGCCTAAGGCTAGCCTGGGCTCCAACACCTCCTGAGGGCAGTGCTCTGGAGGCAGCAGGAGCTGATTCGATGAGAGCAGGCATCAGGCAGGTCCCCAGCCACCTGCCGAGAGCAGACACCCTCCCTGCTGGCACAGGACACCAAGAGGCTTTGGCTTCAGCAGTAAATAAAGCAAGCAAACCAAACAAACCAAAACAAAGCCAACAATGATAATTTTTTTTTAAACTTTAAATATTTTTTTCCTTTAAAATCTGTTTTCCTCTGGGGGAGGTGTCTGTCTCTGTAAAGAGATGTGCTCTCCCTGCAGCCTCTGGGTTACTTCCTCAGTCCTGGCTGTGGGGCAAGGGAGAACCAAGCAAGGGTCAGTTAGAGAGGGGAGAGGAGGGTTGGGTGCTCCCCTCTGTGCCTCATCGGCATGTATGGATTTCCACCACCCGATGGCAGGGTTTGCACTTGACAGAACAGCACCAGTGGAATTTGCAGCTGCACCTTTCCACAACCTCCACCTCGTCCGTGTGAAAGCCCCGGCCGCAGCACATCAGCTCGCAGCCGTCGATGGCCTTGGAGGTCTTGTTGCACTGCCGGCCGCTGGTGCCCAGCACCCCGTTCTTCAGGTCATGGTCACAGAAGTCAGGACTGGAGTCCAGGTAGACAAGGTCCTCATCCGTGTGTGGCTTGAACTGGGAGTTTTTGGGCACCAGCACTTTGGTGGATCCCACCTCACTCTGCTCCACCTCTGTGGCACCGTCAAACTTCTCCTTGAGGACGTTGCCCACTTTGCGGAAGGGTGGCATGGCTTTCCAGCAGGTCTTGAACTCACAGGAGCCTGACACACCATGACATTTACACTCCACCCTCATGTTGTTCAGGATGGCCTGCAGGAACCCACCCAAGAAATGAGATAGGACAGTTAGCTGGGGATGGACACAGCAAGAAGGGTGTGAAATAGAGAGGGCTTGTGCAGAAAGCCATTCTGTTGCACGTGAACTGATGGGGTTAAACAAAGCCAAGATGGCTCCAACAATGGCTGCAGAGCCATGCTAGCTGCCCACGTTTCCTCCTCACCATTACCTTCCTCCCCGCCTCGTTGTTGTGGAGGTTCATTAATGCTCTGTTGGAAGAAGCTCCTTTGCTCCTCTCGCGGATGTCAACGAAGGACTGCGAGAAGGCCACACCGTAGGCGATGTTATCGGAGCAGCCTGACCACTGGAAGCCTAAGGCAGAGTGCATAGATGAGACAGATTCAGCCAGCTTGCCTTGCTCCTTCTCTCCATCCCTCTCTGGATACATCTGACCTGCCCTCTCTTCTGTCTTGCTACCTACAAAGCTGGGCTGCCTAGGAGATTGCAGAAGCTGGTGGGGTGGCCTGGGTAAAGGATATGGACATAATGCTTTTTCTGCCCCATGGGCTGCCCAGAGAGGTTAGCTTTTGGGTGATCCTGCTGGAGCAGGGGGATTGGACTGGATGATCTCCAGAAGTCGCTTCCAACACCCATCATGCTGGGATTCTGTGATAGGTGATGCTTCCAGATCCCTTTTTGAGGGACTCATGTAGACTAACAGGAGGGGTTTTTTCCTCCTTTCTGGGTGGCTCCAGAGAGTGAGCATCTCCACATGCTCACATGCTCTCCACATGTCCCACCCCCAAGCCTTGCACTCACCCTGTGGGCTGCCACCCTGCACTGTGCGGTCACATCCACACTTGTCCAGCTCACCGCTGCTGCAGGCTCGGGTGACGGCAAAGGCCACCCCTGCTGAAGAGATGGCATAGACAAATGCTGCCTCCCGTGTCCCTGCAACAGCACAAACCATGGTTGGAAACATTGCAGCAGGTCCAAGGCACACAAGAAGGCTTTCTGGAAGGGGTGGCCAAAGGCCTGTCTTGGGCTGCCGTTTGGTCTCTGCTCCTCTTTCCTCCTAACACTATATGTTGCACATGAAACCCCTCGAAAAACTGGGCTGAAAGCTGTCTTATGCTCTGAAGAGCTATCAAGTCAAGCCCCTTGCTCCATCTCTTCATCTCAAGATGGGGTATTCCATGCAGCACACTCATCTTCCCCACTCCCAGGGGTGCTGTTTGCTTGGTGCCAAGCCTGGATGAGTCTCAGCAGAGACACCTCAGTGCTAAGAGGTGGTCTGCAGCAGGGAGAGCTCTGTCCTGCAATAGTGAAGGAGCTGGGAATCGTCCCACAAGGTTGAAAACATGACTGCCATGGGTGAATTACAATCTGGCAAGGAGGGAATTGCAGAGGTTGCATTGCTAAGGTGGGGAGAGCTCTCCAGAGCTTGTATGGAGAGACTGCCTTGCCTGCAGCTTGCATGGCACCTCAGCCATGAAATCCCTCCCACATCCAAAATAGTTGCCTGCTTTCCATATCCAGGAACATCCCCTGCAGCTGTAGATCCTTGCCATCCTCTCACACAGGCTCCTGTAGCTCCCACCACCTCCCAGGCTGCCCTGCAAAACCCCAACTCTGCTTCCAGAGTGCCTTGCAAAACCACACAGGTCCCCAGGGCGCAACCCCTTCCCAGCTCTTGCGTCCACCTTGGTAGTGCCACACGCTTGGGAAGAGCCTGTTTGGGAAGTCAAGGGACATCCCTGGCCATAAACACACAGGGTGGCAAGGTCGAGGATCAGATCTTGCAACACCCAAATTCCCACCATCCTCCTAGGCCAGCTGAGGACTCCGCCCCTCCATCTCTGAGCAAGGAGGGTTGGCATGTGGGGCAGTCCCATGCTTGGGAAGGATGGCTTGCAAGCAGCCGCCAGCCCAGCTCGCTGGTTGGACAGAGTGCAGCTACTTTGGTGGTCACATGCCAGACTTTGGTGGCCCAGCTGCAATCTGGCCTGGGCAGCAGTGGCTGGGGAGTACCCAGCCAGTGTGGGGGCTGAAGTGCCTCCAAGGGAATGGAGGTTAATAGTAGGATGGTGTTGGTGGGTTTGTGCTGTGGCTGCCTAAAAAGAGAGGACTTTTAGTTTCTGGTATTTCTGGTATTTCCAGTCTCTGAACCTTCACAAGAAGAGATGTTCACCCCTGTGTTGAGAGGAGGAAAGGCAAACAAGGAGCCGGGGAGGGGGGAAGGCTTTGGTCTGTGGGTCCTAGGATGGGAAGTCAGAGGGTGCATTGGAGATAGCACCTGAAGGGAGGCAAGGGTTGCTTGGGTGATCTCCAGGGCTTGCAGAGGGACTTTCCCCATTATCTCCTCACCCTCTTGCTCTGGGTCCTTGCTTGGTTAGATCACAGCCCTGTGCCTCCAGGATGCACATCTGGGATCAGAGGGGCTGGGGGTTGCCTTAGCCATAAATCCCACCCCCCCGAAGGCTGGCTGCTGGACTGCTGGCTGGTGGCAAGGCGCTGCTGCTCTCCTGGAGGGTCCAGCCCCCATGTGCTTTGCTCGCATCCAGTGGCAGAGGGCTGTCCTCTTGCTGAGCTCTCCCCCGCAGAGGGCTCTGCTCGGAGCAGCCACCAGTCTGCCTTAGCGTTGTCCAGGGAAAGGACCAAAGAAATGCAGCCAGGAAGATCTTGGCTTTGGTGGGAAGAGATTACACCACAGGAGGGCTTTAGGTCCCCTGCTCGAACTTGACCTATCCTTGTCAAAGGTCCAGGCCCTGCAGAAGCCCTGGCCTGGTTCTTCCATGCAATAGGTGTGAAAAAGGTTTGGAAGAGGAAGTCCCCAGCAGCTGAGGAATTGCAAGGCACTGGCTATTGTGCCCCAAATATAGTCAAAAAAGCCCTGCTGAAATGCGTAGGGAAGACAAATCATCGC
The DNA here is from genome assembly GCA_013396975.1 of Bucco capensis. Lineage (NCBI taxonomy): Eukaryota > Metazoa > Chordata > Aves > Piciformes > Bucconidae > Bucco > Bucco capensis. The sequence continues at coordinate 137,681 of VWZO01001361.1, forward strand.
CAAGATCCAACACTGCTGTCCCCAGCAGCTGGCTCAGGGGCAAACCAGCAAATCCCACCTGTAACCCCATTGGCTTGCTGTTGTAGCCATTCCCCCATGCAGCATCACCCCAGGGCACATGTCCTTCAGGCTCACCTTGAGTTACCACCTTGCCAAAGACAGGCAGGGTGTCCAGCGTGGAGCAGTTCCAGCGGCGGTTACGGAACTGGTACTGACACTCCTCGATGGCCAACTGGGCTCCACGCCGCACTGAGTCCATCACCTCCAGGTTCCTCTTGCACATCTGCACCTGGCGCTGGATCAAGCCCTTCAGCTTCTCACAGGTCTCCTCCTCAGAGATGCTCCCCACTGAAGACAGCTTGGCCAGGTACCTGCCACAGCAGCCAGCACAACTGGTTAGGAGGCAATGGTTGGGGGAGCAGAAACTCATGGTCAGCTGGGACACCCTGCACTGCAGAGCGAGAGGAGACCACTTCTCATCCCAGAATCACAGAATGTTAGGGGTTGGAAGGGACCTCTGGAGATCATCTAGTCCAACCTTGCAACTCTAGTATCTCCTTTATACATAGTTGAATTGTCGGTGCACTGTGGTATAAAAATAATCCAGAAAGTCAGTCATTCCATGAATATTTAAGCAGTAATGGCTGAGGTGAATGGCATTCCCTAGGGAATTGATGATGGGGTAAGTGGCCCAAGGAGAAGCTGATAACCCTCCACATCTGAGGCCTGGTGCCCATCACCTGAAATGTGCCACTGAGGTGGCTCTAGAGGATGTGTTTATGGCTGGCAGAGAGCAAGCCCAAGCAAAACAACCCAAGCCTCTGTGCCTGCTCCCCTGTCTCTCCCTACTGGCTCCCCTTTGCCTTTATTGCCTGCTGGAAGATATTTTCAGCCTTGTCTGACTGTGCCTGGTCAGGTCTCCTGAGTACCCACACATCCAAGTGCTACTAGAAAAAGCCAGAGGGCTCTGGAGTCAGCCAAAACAAGCAGGACAGGCACTTGGCTGCCAGCTCCAGCTGCCACACTGCTCCCCCAGCGTGGCTGTGTGCTCATCACTGACAAACATTGCTCTCCAAACCACTTCCCTCCTGGAGCCTGCTTTTACCTCCCCCAGGCCCCCAGCAGGCCTCTGGCAGCTGCCAGGTTTCCCGTCACTTGGGATTTGAGCGGAGCTTGAAGTGGGGAGGACAGAGTCAGGAGCCTGCTGGGGAACAAAACCACACACACCAGACTGGCTGTGAGGTGGCTGTGAGGTCTTTGATGACCTGGAAAAGACTGGCCCAGCGTGAGGGTGACAATGTGCTCTGCTTCCTGTTGCCCCATCCTCAGCAGAAGGAGTTACAGAGCTGCTCTTGAGTGTTGGTACTAGGGAGGAAGGGGAGATGGCCCTTTTGGACAAGCACCCCACAAGCTTTTGGCATCTCCCCACTAAGCACATGGGCATGATGGCCCATCCTACACGTCCCAATAACCCAACCCACCATGCTCTGCACATGTGCATGCTCACCCAGACTCTGGCTCCTTGAGGAGTTTTTAAGACAGACCTGCACACCTTGGTCAGGCTGATGGATGATCATCTTCTCTCTGTGCCTGTGCCAGCATGTGCACAGGTGAGACTCCCTCCTTCCTGGTTTGAGTGACACTCCCACCAGCCCAGGCTCATCCTGCTGTAGAGCAAGAAGATCTCTTGCACTGGACAGGGCAAACCCGTGCTTGACCCTGCTGATCTCACTGAGCTTTGCTGTCCTCAGGCATCACCAGCATCAGCTCATGTTGCTACCTCATCTGCACCAAGAGATGTGAGTTGCAAGCAAAGGCTTTTTGGAAACCCCATTCCTCGACTCTGCATTTCCCAGCCCTACAGAACTTGTGGGGTTGTTTTGTTTGCTTGTTTTCTTTTCCTCCTCCTCCTCCTCCTCCCCCCAAGTTGCGCCATCCTGCTGAGGATGTTTCCTTTGAAGCCCTGCTCGCCTCCGAGAAGTGACTGTGCAAAAGTGGCTCCTGCTCCCTGCCTCTTCCCATGTGTCCCAGGAGCCAGATCTGCTGACTCCAGCCACAAAAATCAACTTGTCACAGCCTCTTCCTCTCATTAGCCATGCCAGCCTGCCTCAGAGGAGGAGAGAACAGGATTTTCTCTTCTGTGCATCAGCAGAATCAGTCACCAGTTTGGTTTCCCACTCCCAGCTGGGGGGCCCTTGGCTTGCAGTGTCCGTGGGGAGTCTGCATGCCATTGGAAGCATCCAGCTTTCCTTGGGCATGGAGATCCCTTGCTGCAATGCCTCTCAGGCAGTGGGAAATGGCAGGCTGCTGGGCTTTCAGAGCCAAGTTCTTTTCTGGCCTTTAGACCAGCTAAGCATCTCTGCCCAAGGCTTTCTTCTCCTTCAAGGGGCAGCCCTGCTTGCAGAGGACTTGACTGCATGGCTCCCCAATGCACATGGCTGGCTTGGAGTTCCCAGTGTGGCCAAACATGAGGTTGTTACCTTCCTGCTGGTCCTCACAGCCTGCAATGAGTGTCCCAATCCCCATGCTGTGTTCCCGGACATTGAGGTGCCACAATTGCTGCACTTGGCTGACTCAGGATGAAGGCAGTAAACCACCCTCCAGAGTCCTGAGGATTTTGGATGTTGGGCAAACCCAGAGTGACTGTGACAGCTCTGTCCCCTCCAGGCCCAACCATCATTTCAATTTGGGCACACAGCAGAGTCATCCCAAGACACTATGGGTTAGTTGAGCTTTGTGCCTGGAAGCCAAGAAAACCAGTTTCTGCCTCCAGTACTAACCCCTTGTGCTGATATGGCTTTCCCCCCTCCTCCTGCAGCTTCAGCAGCATTTAGCATCCCAGGGAAGCAGCTCTAGCAAAGCAGCATGGCTGGTCCTGCTGAGGAGCTAGTGCCTGCAGGCACCTTGGCAGGAGAGAGCTGTGCCACAGGTGTAAGAACCTTGTGAAGATCACCTCTGCCCAGCATGGGGCATAAACTCCTTGTCTAATATATTTCCCATCTTGGTGGGATTCTGCAGGTAATGAGGAGCTATAAATCCAAAGCACACATGAAGCTAAGCATGACAAGAGCCTTTCAAGCCTCTCCAAGTAGATGTGCCTGATAAGATGCCTCCCTAACAAGAATTTAATGCTGTTTGGGATGATAAAGCAAAGGCCAAGGATGCTTCAAAGATAGGTACAGCTCTCCAACAACAGGTCTGGTAATTTGTTTTGCAAGGCAGGCAAAGAAGATGAAGCTATCCAGAGGGGTGCTCTGGCCTCTCTCCACCATGACAGGTCCTCTGGATGTCATCATCCCTCCTCAGCCCATGCACATCTGCCCTTCCTTGGGGATGGAGACATCTCTGCCTAAAATGCCATGGGCCCATCAGACTCTCAGCTTGCTCCCAGTCTCCTGCATCCCATCACCACATCCCACCAGCACTGTCACTACTTTCCAAAAAGGCATTTTTTGGAGAGGTGGAGGCTCCTATCCTGGTTCCTGGTCCAGGAGAGATCCAGAGGTTGAGTCAAGCTTGTAAGGAAGGACCTCAGCTTTGAGGCTTTCCCACAGCATCTCTCTGCACCACACTGAGGGGCACTGGGCAGGAACATCTCACTTCCTTTCCCCAACCTGGGGCAGCTGAAGGATAAGAGAAGAATTGGGAAATCTGCTTTGCCCCCATCAGCTCTCAAAGATTCTTCCACCCTTCAGCTCATGGAGTGTTGCTCAGGGCTGTGAAGCTCAAGCAAGGCACCAAACCCATGCACAGCATCCTACCACGGAAACTCAGCTCTAGGACTGTGCCTGCTCCTCAGTGAGGATCTTGTTCCAAACTTTGCTTTCCTGGTCTGAGGTGGTAGGGAGCAGAGACAAAGCCTTTGTCTAGCTCCACACATAGCAAGGAAGGGTCAACAGAAAGAAACCCAACAGTCACTGCCCTCTGCAAGGTGTTGGTACAGATCTCTACCCTGGTGTCACAGCTTGATTGCTGTGCAGAGCTCTAGATTGTGACTTCAGTCTCACCTGGAGTCTCCAAACTACCCTGCTTGTGGAGAAAAAAAAACACCAAAAACCCCCAAACCCAAACAATCACAGCACTTCCTTTTCCAAGACTGGACAAAGGGGTAAGCTGCTGCCCAAGCCATTTGGTCAAGTTCTGTCTTCTTGCTTCATGACAGCATTGATATTTCTGTTCTCCTGCCTTTCAAACCAGAAATGTCATTCACAGAACAAGCTCCCTTTTAATAAAATTTGTGAATTTAACACAAGACTGATGGAAATCCCCCTTTCCCCCCTCCATCCTCAGTATAAAGATCAAGACTGAAGCCCCATCACTTCAGCAGCTGCAGCTGGTCCACCCTGCAAGACAGCAAGACCTCAAACCCAGGGAGCTTTGAAAGGGTGAGGTGAGGAAAGCCCTACTTAAAGATGGCAATAATAATGTCAGAAGGAGGAGTAATTGGTGGAATGACAAGAAGGCATTGGAAGAGCCACAGCAGTTCGCTGATAGAGGGAGAAGGAAGGATATTCCCTGCCTTGGGAAGGAGTGGAAATTGGAGTTATTGACCAACTCTCAAAAGGGGCAGGTCAGGGAGGATGGAGAAAGCAGAAATCTCTGGTGGTTCTTTCGCTGAAACAAAGGAGTTTCAAGTAGGAGAACTCTTTGTATGGTCTCATTTTGGGAAATATTTTCCTGGAGATGGTAATAGTCAGAGCCAGGCCAGTGACATCACTGTTAAAGCACCCAGAGATGCTAAGAAGTCAGATGAGCTCAGAAGCTTCATCTCATTCAGCAAACACTCAACCTGCCTAGCCATGGCCACAGAAGCCTTCTTCTCTTCAATCACAAAGATGCCTCAGCTCTGCTCCTCTGAGAGAGGCAACCTCTGCTGCCATCCTCCCTGCTCGTGGAGGAACAAAGCCAGCCTGGATCAGCAGTGCCTTGGGTGAGATGTGCCCAGCTAGCCACTCAGGGATGTACTTAGCACTGAGACTGCCTTGTGCAGACAAGTTTCTTCTTCTTCTGAAGAAATTCTTGTTTAGGATGGAAAAACCAAAAGGACATGAAGATAGCTAGATGCATGCAGACAGAGGTCCTGAGCAGGCACCACAAGGAGCCATCCTGCAGCTTATAGAGAAGAGGATCATCATTCCCTTGTTGCTTTCCCCTTCCAAGCAGAGAGAAGGCATGGAGAGACATCCCAGGGCTGGAAGGTCAAAGGATGCTCTAGGTGGGCCAGAGATCTCCTGTGCTTTCTCACAGGTACCATACACATCCTTGGCATGGTTTAGCATGTCTGTCAACTTGGGTATTTTCCTGTCAGGATCTGCTGGAGACCTGCAACCTGCAAGGTTGCCCTTATCCAGCTAATGGGCCAGCAGCAGGAAATGTCCCTCCTAGAGACAAGAAGCATCCCTCTCCTGGGATTAGATATCCTGTCTTTCTAAGTGTACACCATGGTTTACAAAGCCATCATCTGAGAGCATGTCTGGTGTGTTCCCTGGAAGCAAAGCAGCAATCTGGCTTAGTCCTTCCTGTCACAGTCACTGCACGTTTCATCTCTTGGCTGAAGCTCTGCTTTTCACACCCTTATCTCCACCTCCAGTGAACAGCTGCCAAATCATTTTCCCAGGAGGAGGCACTGCCATGCTCACTATTCCCTGCCTACAGACCTGAGCCCAAAGGTGAACCTACAGCTTCAAATCCTGTCCCCCCACACCTTGGTCCCTTCACCTTACACCACATGCACCTAGCAAACATCCATCTAGCCATGCATCAAACATTGGTGGTGGCCTGCCTCCCCCATCAACAAGTCTCTGGTGACAGTGAGATGGCTCCAAGCCAGTGCTGCTGCTTGGCTTTCTGAGCAATATCGCTGCTTCGGATGGGGAAGACCGGGATGGAAGCTGGGAAGACCCCAACAGCAGCATCCACTTTGGAAATCTGCTTTGGATGTGTAGGAAAAATGCTTTACTGCATCTTTACAGGCAGGAACTGGAACACTGCAAGTTCCATCTAACCATGAGTAAGAACTTCTTTGCTATGAGAGTGCCAGAGCCCTGGCCCAGGCTGCCCAGAGAGGTTGCGGATTGTCTTTCTGTGGAGAGATTCCAGCTCCACCTGTGCAGGATCCTGAGTAATGTGCTCTAGGGGAACTAGAGCAGGGAGGTTGGACCAGAAGATCTCTGGTGGTCCTTTCGAACCTTCACCATTCTGCGAATCCTTTATAAGCCAATAGAAGCTCCTGCGAGAGGAGGTGAGTGCAGGCCAGCAGGATGAGCTCTGTGGGAAGTATCGTATCATCATTGCACTTGTAAGGAAATATGGCAGAACCTCCTGGAAACTGTGAACCTCCAGGATTGCTCAGCAATTGCATCATTTGAAGAATGCCCAGATAAAGGACACCTGATGCATTTCTCTCCATCCGCAAGGATGAGTGAATTGAGAAGACAGTGCCTCTCAGCAAAGTAACATAAACACTTCCTTTGCTTCAGTGCAGAAGTCCAGTCCTGACTTGTGGAGTCAGAGCAAACCATGGCAAAAAGTGCATTCTGCTTCTTGCTGTTGCTCCTGCCTGGAGCTCATCCAGATCTCCACAATCTGGGGTGCAGAGTGGTTTTATCTCACCCACATCCACCCTCCCTAGAATCAGGCTCTGCTGCTAAAGTTGGGGTATAGTTTTATTTGAGGCTTCTTTAGGAAAAGACAAATGCCCATCACCTCTGAGGAGCCAGAGAGCAACAGGTCCCTCCTACACCCTCCATCCCTGCCTCCATCCTGCCTGCCAGAGACAAGCCCAACTGGTTGGAAGTCCAGCACCAAGACTGAACGGCCATACCACCCTGAGAAGGCCTGAGCTCAACTGATCTCAGAAGCCAAGCAGGGTTGGGCCTGGTTAGTACTCGGATGGGAGACCACCTGGGAATACCAGGTTGTCATAGGGTTTAGGTGGGGATGTCCCTGCCCACTGCAGGGGGGTTGGACTAGATGACTTCCAGAGGTCCCTTCCAACCCAAAACCATTGTGTGATTCTGTGACTGACGGAGGACTCTTTGCCTCTGCAGGATGCAAGCCTTGAAGCCAGGCTGTTTTCATCACTGAGTTAAAATTAGCTGGTTTGGGCAAAAGTGGCAAGGCCTATAAATATATGAAAATTAATCCGTATTTCCTATGGAGGCTGCCAGCTCCTTCCCCAGGCCCCTCAGGGAATGGGTGTCACTGGTTGCACGCACCAATACTGTGGAGCTCGCAAGATCCACAAAGCCATGTGAAGTTGTCCTTGGGCACCCAAAAAGTAGAGAACTGCTTGTCCAATCCACAGCCACCCTCAAAGCAAGGAAGTTCTCCACCAGATCCCACCAATGCAACCCACCATCCTGGCTGCCAGAGCAGATGTGGCTCAGGGACGTTCCTGATGTTGTCCTCACATCCAAACCCAAGAGCTCAGGGAGGGGAGTGGGTCTCACCTGAGCAGCTTTGCCCTGGAGCTAGCTGCACCTGCCGGGAAAAGGCTGGACTTGTTCCTCACCAGGTGGAATAAGGGAGGGTCACCATGACAATGCAAAGAATCTTGTACTGAATCAAACCAAGCCAGGCTGAAGGCAAAGCAAGCTGTCCCTGCTACCCCAGCTGGGGAGGCTCATCTTAGGAAAAAGAGAATAAAAACCATCAAGTCTTGTTTAAAAACCAAGAGGGATGCAAGGGTAGGAGCCAGGCATGCTCCTTCCCAAATCCTCTACACTACACAATGGCCCAAACCAGCCCAAAATGAGCATTCACGCTGCTCTTGCCACATTCCCACTGCAAAGCTGGCAGGAGTGGGCATGGAGAATCAGGCCCAGTGTTTGCAAAGCACCTTGTGATGTTCAGATGAAAGGGGACCAGAGAAACCCAAACTCCTTTCATTCCTCCCTCTCCAGCCCTGCAAACTGGTAACTATCAGAGAGTAGCTGCTTAGCAAGGCTTGGTCAGACACCCACAAGCTCTTCAAGCTTTCCCAGAGTACTCAAATTCATATTTTTTTAAAGGGTTTAAAAGCCTTGGGCTCCTGGCCCTTTAAGCCGAGTCGCAAGCCCAGATGGACGTTTGAAACCCCTGTAAATAGTGGGTAGACCAAGCTGCTGGTGGCACACCCTGCTCTGCAGCAGCACCACCACATCTCAGACTGTCCATATGGAAAGCCTCCTCCAAAGGCAGTTTTAGCTGCAAGAAAATGGAGAGAGGCTGTAATGATTCCCAGATAGCTTGATAACCAGAGGACTCACCCATAAAAGTTCCTTGCCTTGCTGTAGTCGATGCTTTCCAGGCATGGGGTTTGACTCTCATCATTCCAACCACCCAAACAGCAGCCCCAGGGCCATGTGCAGGCAGTGGATGCTGACAACCACACCCCACTTCAGGCAGACTTCCCTCCCTCCAAAACAGATCAATAAATGAATAACCAAATGACTGCTCATCCCTTACCTCCCACTGAAACCAGAACCCAGTGCTCCCATGCAAGCTTCAGAGATGTGCTCATCCACAGCCCACCCTTTCCAAGCACTGCGATGGTTTGGAATCACTGAGAGAACACGCTCCCAAATTCAGCTATAGGATTGCACGTGCAGCTTCAAGAGCTGCACCGAGGCTGTGACATGCAAGTTTGGAAAGTAATTTGGCTATTTCCCCTGTATAAAGCACATCCCTGGACTCCTCCAGAAGTAAAGGAGAAGCTGGAAGGACCTTCCTGTGCACAACCAGCTAGATGTAAAAGGCACCGACTCCAGCTTTTCATTTAATCTTACAGTTCTGTACTTGAGGCAGGAGGAAAAGCTTTCAAAGTCTCTGAGCCACCAAAGGCAGGAGGAAGAGCGAGTCTAAAGCTTTCCCAAGAAGAGGGAACAGAGCATCTCTTCAGATTTGGAGAACAGAGTTTTTCTGGATAGGCAGCAAGCTAAGCAGCAGCTCCCCAAACTCAAGACACTGAGAAAACATTTGGAGTGTTGATTCCTAAACAGAGAGAAAGGAGCTTGAGCTGTTTAATGAGAAGATTTGGAAAAGCCCCTTCCAGCTCAACAGCCACTGCAGAGAGCAGTTCCCTTGAGAGACACCTACACTGTCTCCCTTTTCTATGGCATGGGGTGGCTTGGAGGACACCATCTTATGGCCAAAACCAAGCCCTTCCCCACAAAGCCAGGCTTAGAGAAAACCTCCAGCTCCAGTGTTGCAAGCAGTGTCTGCAGGGCTGGGGGAGTGCGAGTCTGGACAGGTTGAAAGAGGCTTTGGTGGGAAAAGAAAGAAGTCACAGCTGAGCTTAATCACTAATCCAGCAGGTTTCTGGAAAAGCAAACTTCACCCCGCGCTGCCACCCAGTGCACACACCTGGGTGTAGAGCTCTGTGCCCAGCGAGGCTGGATCTGGCCCCAGTGTGCTGGGTGCTTAGTACAGAGATAAACAGCGCACCGGAGCCCACACGCGTTAAGGCTTGGCGAAAGGACGAGGCACGCTCATTCCTCGAATATCTGATAACTCCTGGGATCCTTCTGTTTATTGCCTCCGGCAGCCTTTGTTTCTGATGTGAGAAGATAAACAATGGGAATTGTCTTAATCCTAAAGGCAAAGAATCAAAAGCGCCGAGCGGGGGACGATCCTTTTATCGCCACACATTCACAACATCAAAAAAAGCTGACCCCCTTTCCTTTCAAAGGCACTGAGATGGATCTGCTTTTCCTCCCCTGTTGGCAGGAATGAGCCCGGGCTGTCCCCACCGTCCTAGCCTCCCGCGCCCACCCCTCACTTCGCCGGCACGGATGGCTGGCTGCGCACAGCCCTCCCCATCGAGCCAGCCTCTCCACCTCGCCTTCCCAAACACCATCCCAGCTGCGTGTGGCGCCGGGGACCGAGGGGTCCCACCGCTGCGCATCCGCAGTCAGCAGCTTGTCGACCTCGCTCAGGAAAGCCTCCCTTTGCCAGGCACTTCCCCGTGCCCCATCCCGCGGCAGCTCCTCTCCAGGGATCTGCCATCATCCTGCAGGGCAGGATTTTCTCCCTGCAGGAAAAACACTCCTACAGTTCCCAATATACCTTTACCAGAAGGGTGAAAGCTTAAAAGACCACCTTGATAGCTGCTATGATCCACCCACCACTTGCCGGAGACGCGTGGCGCACAAGTCGCTCCATCTGGCAAAGGAGGAGGGGAGGAGGACTAAGTGCTAACACATCCCAGGCAGCTCCTGATGGGCGAGCACCTTTTCCCACGGGCAGGACACCTGGAGAATGTCGCTGACCTGGCGCTTTTCCCGGAGCATCCTCCAAAACCCACCCGCATCCCAATAACCTCCAGCGAGCCAAATCTGAAGGCAGGAGAGACGTGAGCAGTGCCTGGACGCGGAGAGGACTCCCCGTGCAGAGAATGTGCTGGTGGGACTGTGCCCACCTGAGCGCAGGTGTTGGGAGAGGCACAAACCACTCGGGATCTCCCACGCCGGCAGCCCCAGGGACTCTCTGCCTGGCCCTGGCGTACCTGCTCTTGCCGAAGGAGACCTAGAGAGGTGAGATGGATGTGGCCCACGTTCTCAGCCCGAGAGCAGGTCCGCTGGGTGCGTGCACTGGAAGCTAATTAGTTCCCAGCAGCTGGCAACGGTGGGAGCAGGGGAAGCCCCATCTCCCGCCAGAGGGGATTAATTAAGAGGAATTGCTGCCTTCCTTCAAAGTTAGGTGCTGTCGTGCTCCATCCTTTCTTCCCTGGGGGGGGGGGGGGGGGGTCCTCCCCAGAAGACTGTCCCACTGCCTTGGCAAACACGCAGGAATTTTCCAGAATGATTTCCACCCCTGTTTACCTTACACATGATTTCAGTGTTTGTTCAGCGGGTTCCCAATGTCACCAGGCTCCTCTGCAGCATGTCACAGCCCCCTCAGCACTCGTGGGGAATGGGGGACAGAGGCGTGGGCAGCCCTGCTCACTGCAGGCCACCAGGACCGGCACGTTTAGCTACCCTATCCCTACCAAATCCTTCCCTGGATCTCTGTTGGCTCTCGGGCTGCAGCCTTACCAGCCCTGGGCCCTGCTCTGACCCAGTGCCTGACCTCCATCCTCCCCAGCAGGGTCTACATTCATCACTTCAGGGCAAAAAGGGGACGGGTGTGTGTGTGGCAGTAACTAGTCCCTGTCCAGCCAGCCTCGACAAGACCCCGGAGCCGAGCGGCTGGGGAGGGTCAGCATCTCCCACAGTCCACCTACGACCTGTCTGGAGCTTAGGTGGACAGCAGGTACCCAGTGTTGTGGGGATCGAGTCCAGTATCCCTCCGGGTACCGAGCAACATTGCTGGGTGTAGGGGTGTGTGTGTGTGGTCGTTAGCTCCCCGATGCTGCCCGACCCCGACGGCACCTGCTCAGGGGGGTACCAACAAGTGTCGTCATCGGTGGTCCCGTGTCCTCGCTCGCTCCCTCCCTCCCTCTTTTCCTCCTCGCCCCGCGGCTACTCACAGCCAGTTGCTGGCGTTGGCCGAGAAGGTGGNTGTATGTGGAGGTACCGGTGGGGGAGTTTACCGGCGCCCAGCTGCAGCCTCCACTACCCCCACCCCGCAGGGACCTCCGCGGTCCCCTTGGGTGGGTTTGATGGGTGCAGTGGGATCGGGGCACGGGAGAATTTGTTCCTCCCTGGAGGGACAGTGGGAGATGGGAATAGCTCGGACAGGGGAGGAGGATTGTTCTCTCTCGTTTGGGGCTTTTAGGGTAATTTCTGCGTGGCTGTGAAAAATCAGAGCCCACGGGACGGCGCCTCGGATTTCTGTAGTGCTGGGAGCAGTCTGAGCATTGCCTTCCCTAGGAAACAGCACCCTTTCGACCGGGAGGGGTTTCCCACACCCCAGTTTCTGAGGGCTCACCGTAAATGCCAAGTTTTGGCATTCGGAAATTAACAAACGGGGAGAGGGGTCTGGGGGGTTTCTATCAGGAGAGAGTAGCAGCCAGAGCTGGTGACAGCAGGGTTTGCAAACCCTCTTGGCATCTCCACAGGGCTGTGCCCGTGGAAAGCAGCCACCACCAGGCTCTGGTGATGGGCTCCAGGCTGTGCATGTGGAGGGTGACACTCAAGCAAGTATCGAGGCTTAAATCCACCTCAGAAGTTCTCTAAAAGGTCAGCTCTGGGGAATCCCAGGAGGAGATTGCCCACTCTGAAGACCAAGAGGTCCAGTGTGGATCCCTCTCTCCTTGCCATCCACCATGCTCCATCTATCCCTAGCCATCCACGTGGGCACAAACAACTTCATTTCCAGCTAGGAGTGACAGGAGATGGCTGCTGCTTGGTGTGAAATCCAAGCTCACAGGCAGCCAACAACCCTGCACCAAATCTCCTCCTGACGACATTGTTAGTTAGGCCCATTACTAAAACCTCTTGCTACCATCTCTAAAATCTTGCCAAGCTGGTTTGGAACTATTCAAAATTCCCTTTGTCTTTTCAGCTCTAGTTCCCTGCTCTCAGCAGTAGCCAGGACACACTCATTCAAAGCACGACAACTTGCACTGGGCTGTACACATGCCTGTCTGAGTGTATTACACCTTCTTTAAAATCTCTGCATTAGTTCCCTGTCAAAGGGAGGATTTAATTTCAACGTGCTTTGACTTACAGTCCAGCTCCTGACAGGCAGCAGCCCACCCTCACCTAGTCATTCATCTGGCTTTCACAGCCGTGCTGATTATCCCAGCTGGAAGCGGGACACTGGCTGCTTCACTACTGGATCGGAGCTGCGAGCCCCACAACTGGGTAATTCAGTGCAACTGGAGCTGATTAATCTGGCTCATCCTTCGGGACAAAGCTGCCGTCTTCCTCTGCCTTCTGATCTCTCTGGGTGTTGAGTGAAGTCGTCAGTAAGGCAAGAGCTAATTGAGAGGCTAAGGGGAAAGAGAGGTTAGAGGGCCATGGCTGGCTGGCCAGGGCCACGTGGGTCCATGGGAATATCATATTGTTGGGCCTCAGATGTGATATTCCTCCACACCAAGGAGAAACACCTGAGAGCTCAACAGCAGACAGAGGGGTGGGCACAGACCCAGGTTTCTGCAAGAGTCCCCTGGGGCACTCTGGCTGGTGTGGACACCTGCAGCATGAGGAGCATCCCTGGCTGAGATGCTGCTGGTGCCAGGGCTGGTGATGCTGCTGCAGGCTCAGGGCACCCTGTGGCTCTTGTCGGGGTAGCTGTGATGGCAGGATGGGGTGACTGCCTGACATGAGCTGGAAGACCTCTGTCAGATGCCACAGAATGATTTCCAGAGGCCTTTCAAGTGAGCCCAGTGTGCTCAGGGTGGTGTGACACGCACGCTCATCTGCCCCATGGTATCTCCTCCCATCACCTGCCTCCAGACTCCACTTGCTGACCCTGTGGTAAGGACAGGTTAGGTGAGTCAAGGAGATGTTTGGGAAGACATATCCCTTGGCCGCTCTGCTCCTCAACCTGCTAGCAGCAGTGGAGGTTGCCAGCTACTTGGATCCCACGCTTCTGGACCCCCCTGGGTCTGCTCCCTCCTTCCTTTCACTTCCCACCTTCTGTCTGCAACATGCCTGCCTTGACATCTCTCCTGCCCTGGGTGAGGAGCTGTAGAGCATGTACACCTGCTTCTGCAGGGGGTTCAAGCCACTGTCTCCAGCAGAGCAGGCAGAGTAGAGGGGAACATCCCCACCTACCCAGCAGGAAGGGAATTTTCTACAGAAGGCATGGATGCCAAGGCATTCATAGCAGTCACAGTGTGGGATCACCTTCATGGGATGTGTTGGGACTAGGTTGTCCTCAGGGTGATGTGTGGGAGCCCTGTGCTGGAGGGAAGGCAGATGTAGGCACATCTGGAGTGAGTCACCCTGAAGGAAAGTGCAGGGTGAGCTGTCTGTGGAGATGATAACAGTGCAGCAGGGTAGGAGAGGTGTTTATTTTACAGCCTCTGAGGTGGAGAGGTGATAAGTGTGAATGGACAGGAGATGGAAATGGGCACTCACCAGGAGAGTGGTCCCTTGGCCTTTTCAGAGATGCCCATGGAACGCTGATCAGCCATAACCTGAAGCCTAGGAGCTTTCTTCAAACTAGCCTCTTACTAAGAATATGCCATGTTGCTCTGAAGACTCCAAAGCACAGCTGATCTCCAAGAGAGGAAGGCCCAGAACCAGGAGGTACCAGGTCTCCTGGCTTGGTGCATTGGTGCAAAGCACCCTGCATGACGGGGCCCCTCTTTTACCACCCTCTCAGGACAGAAGCTGGGGTGAAGGGCCCTTGTCACCCTCTGTGTGGCTCAAAGCTCATCACCAGCTGATGACTTCAGCACTGCAGTGTATCACTTCTTATTACTGCCCATGTGTTCCTTTAATGAACATCAAACCCCCATTAGATAAGAAAGCTCCCTTTGATGTGTAAATATTTCAGTGGAAGGGAAGAGGAATAAAATGCACCCGAGGAGTGCTTCATAGGCTCGCCCAGGTGCTTCTCTGTTCAAAGGCTGAGGAGAAAGTACCATTTCCATAGCAAAGATGAGGAAAAAGTCCCAGGGGTTGCAGCAGGAAGGAGGTAGCAACTCTGAGACCATGGTGAAAGCACAGATCTCATACAGGTCCATGCAGAGGTGTAGCCACACTCTGGATTTGAGTGATGCAAATACAACCAGACTGAAGAACGAGTGCAGACAGGAAGCACTCCTGCTCAGTTCCTGGATCTGACCAGTGGTCTTAGTCACAGAGGCTGATGGAGATATTTCACAGGTTCTCTTTGGCTTTCTGATGCCCCTGAGTGAGGTTGGAAGTGGGGTGGTCTGCAGTCTGGCTGGTGATCTCAGCCATGCCACAGGGAGAAGAGCTGGGAGAAAGAGGGTGGCCAAACTCCTGGGTGAAGCTGAGGTGCAGGGCTTGAGGCTGAATAGAAGTCAATTCTGGTGCGAACTTAATGGCACATAAATATCAGACACTTAGCAACAGTAGATGTATTAATCCTGTCCTAGAGAAAGGAGAAGCTGTTCTGAGAGCCTCCGTGCCAGAAGAACACAGGACAATTGTACTCCTTTATAGAAACCTGTGGTTTTTCTGATGAAATTTATTTCAACTATCCAAACATTTCAGAGCAAGCAGGGGTGAGTGCCTCAGAGAAGGTGCTGTCTAGGAGGGCAGCTCAGCAACAGAAGCACCTTTGCAGAGATGAAAATTGCCCTGACAAAAGAACTGTGTCCAGGGCATTCTAAAGAGCAAGCGAGTGGTTGCTGTAACCCCTGCTCACCTGGGCAACCAAACATGGTGTGGTGGTCACCAGAAAATGAAGAATGTTCTTTTTTGGTGGGGACAGGAAGCTTTTAGCTCTGTGTGGGTTGCAGAGCACTTCAGCAACTGTGCTTGGGGACGGGCACTCAGTGGTGTGAGCCTTCAGACCTTCACTCCTAACAAATCTTCCCTGCCATCACCTGAGGACATCTGGAGTCCTGTGTCCAGTTCTGGGCTCCTCTGTTTAAGAAGAACAGGGAACTTCTGGAGAGGGTCAAGAGAAGGCCTACTGGAATGATGAGGGACTTGAGCACTTGATCAGTGCTTAGCAACCCTTCAAGGGTGGGGGTAAGGAGGCTGGGGCCAGGCTTTGTTCTGTGGTGCCCAGGGACAGGACTAGAGGCAATGGGCACAAATTAACACCCAGCAAGTTCCAGCTGAACAGGAGGAGGAACTCCTTTCCTTTGAGGGTGCTGGAGCAGTGGCCCAGGCTGCCCAGGGAGGTGCTGGAGTCTCCATCTCTGGAGATATTCCAAACTGAACTGGCCACCATCCTGTGCAAGCTGCTCTAGGTTCATAGGTTCATAGAACCATAGAATCATAGAATGTTA
>VWZO01001363.1:21711-32837 GCA_013396975.1 Bucco capensis
TAATTCTGTGATTCTGTGGATTGGAGAGACAGAGGTCACTGTCTGTGCCTCAGTTTCCCTGTGGCTAAGAGAGAGCTCAAGAAATTTCAACAAAAAGAAACCATATTAGCTATCAATTTAGCATCTTGCCAGAAAGCCCTCTGTGTTCCCCCAGCCCCTGCTCTCCCCCAGGCACAGCAGCCCCTCTGGGGACCCTGCTGCCCTGCAGAGCATCCTTGGGTGCCAGGGTGCCTGTTGTAGCCTCTCCTGTGACCCAACTTGCCACAGCCTTGGCTCATGGAAGCCTTCTCATTCTCCAATTACCTTGAAACCACTTTGAACTCAGGCCAAATGAAGGTAAAATGCAAATGAGGGTGTTAATTCCCAGCATCCAAAAATAGACACCAGAGCCTGGGATGTTTGTAGAAGACAAAGGTAAGGGAATAAAGGAAAGAAGCAGACTCCCCACAGCCTCAGGCAGCTCAGAGCAGAGCAGGCTCCTGCTGCAACCTCTTCTCTGCTGGAGATTCTCCAGGCAAGCTTGGTGGGGAGAATTCCCTCTCCTGCTGGCCCTGGCCCCTCACTGTGCCTGTTGCTGGCAGTGAGATGCTTGGGATCTGTGTGTTCCCAGAGGATTCAACCCAAGCAGCCATCCCCACCCCAGCTGTGTAGGGAAGGAACAAGGTCTCCAATCTAGTCACCTCAGGGAAGGGACAAAATGCAAGGCCACAACAAGTGGTGCTTGCAAGGAACATCCTCCCCTGTGTGGCTGGTGAACTGTGCCAGGAGAGCTTGGCTTAGATATTAGGAGAAGCCTCTTAGAATCATAGAATGGTTTGGGTTGGAAGGGACCTCTGCAGGTCATCTAGTCCAACCCCTCTGCAGTGGGCAGGGACATCCCCAACTAGAGCAGCTTGCCCAGAGCCCTGGCAAGCCTCACCTGCAATGCCTCCAGGGATGGGAACTCAACCACCTCCCTGGGCAACCTGGGCCAGTGTTCCACCACCCTTGTGATGAGGAACTTCTTCCTAGTGTCCAATTTAAATCTTCACCCAGAGGATGCTGGAGCTCTGGCACAGGCTCCCCAGGGAAGTAATCACAGCACCAAGGCTGAGAGAATTCCAGAAGCATTTGGACAAAGCCTTCAGGCACATGGTGTCATTTGGGGATTGTTCTGTGCAGAGCCAGGAGCTGCATTTGATGACCCTTGTGGATCCCTCCCAGCTCAGGAGATTCTATGGTTCTAGTGCAATGCTTTGCAGCTGTGAGGATCATTTGGATGTAGAGACCACTTCTCCCATTCCTTATATGAGCTCCCGACCTGGAATTGAAAGGAAGAGGTTGTGTGAGGAGGTGTGATCCAGCTGGATGGTGTGTGGTGGTTAGGAGACCCAACTAATGAGCTTTATGAGTATTTCCAGACTTATGGAGCTTTGGTTTGTCCAACAGAATGCTAATGATTCCTGTGGCAGGCTGGGAGCAGAATTGGCCAGCAGGTAAGCTTACTTAGACCAGACCTGCAGGAGAGCAGCTCCTAGCCACTTATCCTACCAGATGATGGTGATGATGATGATGATGGTGATGGTGATGGTGATGGTGTTGGTGATGGTGATGGTGTTGGTGATGATGATGACTTCTACCTCTGACACAATCCTTTCCCCAAAATTCAAGTTGTGGAAGCTAACTAGACCTCCTGCAACTCTGTGGGCCCAGTCCAGAGCTAAAGCCTATGGGCACCTCAGGGAAGAGCTTCCCTGGTGGGAGCAGTGCTGCTGGGTGGGCTTTGCTCTGGAAGTCATTGAGAGGGATGAGATTTGCTCTGAGTTTTATCAGAACCAGCTGCTTCTCTTCTCCATTTCCAGTGACTTAGTGTTGATGAGAGAGGATTACAAAAACTAATGAGAAAGGCAGCATCAGATTGGAATGTTTGGATTTCCTCTCACTGGAACACTTCAATTGATTTAACCTTCATTATAATTATTGTCTTGTTACAGGCAGGAGCACAGGGTCCCTATTCTTTTTAATTGGCTTTGTCCCTCATTAGGCTAAACACAGATTGTCAAGCAGCAGAATTTCTCCTGGAATGCAAATCCAGGCACCAAATATCCAGGCTCCAGCAGGAGAAATACTGCTTTTTCTGAACCTTGCTCTAGGAGGAAACTAGCCCAGCAGGGAACTCTCAGATCTAGGACCCAGAGGGAAGTGTCCTGTCTCCCCATACCAGGGATGGATCCAGCCTCAGGAAGAGCTGTGTCTGCTCTGTGGAGGACAGGAAAGAGCTCTGAGCAGGCCTGGGAGTAGGTGAGGGACACAAGCAAATCCACGAGGGTTGTTGATCAGCAGAGATGCCAATGCTCTGGAAGCAGGTAAATCATGGGAAGAGTTTGGCTGCTATTAATATCTGCTGATGCTCAGGAAATGTTGTCAGGCAGAGCAGGAATAAGCTGCTCTTTGCCTCAAATCCTGGACAATAGACCAAAAATACTCCAAGGCAACATCCTGGAGCCACTGGTGTCCATTGTGCCCAGATATCCATCGCTCCCACCCCAGAGAGCAGCACAAGGAGCTGTATCTGGCCATTCTCTGCTGGCACTTTATGGGCTTTAATGTATTTTTGGGTTGGGTTGGGTTTAAAATGGTATTGTTTGTTTTTAAAAGGATGTCCTACCCTTGGAAAGCAGGGGAAAGTGTCCAGGAGCTACAAAAGAGAGAGGGAATGTGCAGGACATGTGGGTGAAGGGGATTTGTTGAGCCTCAGAGATGAACCTGCAAGGAGCTTGCAGTGAGCTGGGGGTTGGTCTCTTCTCCTGGGTTAGCAGTGAGAGGACAAGAGGAAATGGCCTCAAGTTGCCCCAGGGGAGGTTTAGATTGGATGTCAGGAGGAATTTGTTCCCTGCCAGGGTTGTTAGGCATTGGCCCATGCTGCCCAGGGAGGTGCTGGAGTCACCATCCCTGCAGGGGTTGAAGAAACATCTAGCTGTGGTGCTTAGGCCATGGGTTAGTGTCCTGGGGGTGATAGGGAGATGCTTGGACTTGATGAGCTTAGAGATCTCTGCCAACCTTCATGATTCTGTGATTCTGTGAATGTCCCCAAAGTAAAACAATGCCTCTGGAAGAAGGAGGGGAATAAAGTGGATCTTTGCCTTAAAAAGTGTTGGGTTTGTTGGATAGTAACTGTGTGGTGAGGATGAGAGCAGTGGGCATGGTGGTGCTGGGTCAGTGCTTGGACTTGAGGATCTCAGAGGTCTTGTCCAAGTGAAATGATTCTGTGATTGTGATTTTTAATGCCTGTGGCAAAGGGTTTGAATTGCAGCAAGAGGGAATAACAACAACAACAATAACAATAACAACAATAACAATAATAATAAAGATATCCTAGAGGCAGGGCTAGTGGAGCAGCAGGGGCTGGATTACCTAGGACAGTTGTGAGGTCTCCACCATTTAGCCTTTTGAGCCTTAGAAGGGCTACTAAAGTGCTGAGGTGACTTGAGCATCTCTCTGATGGTGAGAGGCTGAGAGCCCTGGGGCTGGTTAGTGTGAGCAGCAGGACTAGGGATGTGATTCTCCCCCTGTACTCTGCACTGGTGAGGCCTCACCTTGAGTACTGTGTCCAGTTCTGGGCCCCTCACTTCAAGAAGGATGTTGAGGTGCTGGAGAGGGTTCAGAGGAGAGCAACGAGACTGGGGAAGGGGCTGGAGGGGAAGCCATATGAGGAAAGGCTGAGGGAACTGGGACTGTTTAGCCTGAAGAAGAGGAGACTCAGGGGTGACCTTATTGCCCTCTACAACTACCTGAAGGGAAGTTGTAGTCAGGTAGGGGTTGGGCTCTTCTCCATGGCAGCTAGTGACAGNCTCTTTGCTTTAGTGACTATTTCTGGTTTGAATATCCCTATTTCTAGAGCATTTCTGTAGGCAAGCTGCTGTCTCACACCTCCTACCCAGCTGTGTCCTGTCCTGGAGAGAAGGGGAGAATGCACATCACAAGCAAATCTCTGCTCCTCTGACACACCTCCAATTCCACCTTGTTCTGTTCATTCTGGGAGAGGTGGAGGGCAGGGAGCTGAGGTGCCTGGGGCAGCTCTCACCTTCCCAATCCAAGGATGCTGCTCCAAATAAATCAGCTCCTGCAGCAGATGGAGAGGGCAAGGGATGGACAGGCAAAGGTAATTTGATTTTTATTAACAGTAAAGCCAGAGGTTGCCTTTACACCTCCCTCCCCTCTGAAAGCAGAGGACATTTCCTTGCCTCCCTCAGCCTCTGAGAAGACAAAAGCAGATGGTGCTGGAAAAAAAGAGGAAAGGCAAGCTTTTTAGCATCCTTCCCCATGTTTCACCAGGCTCTCAGCAGTGACAATTACTGAGCAGGTAATGAAGACAGAACAGAAACACTCATTTGCTGCTTGTGGAGAACAAAAGAAATTGCTTTTCTTCTTTCATTTTTTTTTTCTTCCTCCACAGATCAGGGCAAACAAACAGCTTCTTTAATAACAAAATCTGCCTTGATGTGCCCAAGATAGGATGTCTCCTGCTGGGATGAGCTGGTCAGCTGATAACAGACAGTTTTGCTTTATCACTAGCCCCAAAGCAGCAAAGATTATCTCCCCTGGGAAATGTACTGGAGGCTGCCAGATCAAAAATACTTCACAGAGAGATTTAGGAGGAGGGGGAAAGAAAAAAGATTTTATCCTTCTCCTTCCTCCTCACCATAGTCTGCATATGTGACAGAGCCTTGCCTCTGCTGGGACATGGCTTTGTCCTTCCCTGAGGAGAGAGCAGACATGCAGCTGCAGAGGGGTTTGGGATGGGGAGGGGAAGGCACAGCAGGTTTGAGGTTTTAGCCAGAGGTTCACATTATAATATCTGAGTAATCCTAAATGAATTCTGAGTAATAAGTTAAAGCACAAGTTATCTCCCTGGGTCTTGGCATCCAGGCAGGGATGTTATCCCCTGTTGGAGCTCTGAGGCCTGGAGGTGGCCTCTGTGGGGCCACTTGCCAAGCTCTGGTGTCATGCTATGGTTGAAGAGCAGCCAGAGCTGGAAGAGCAGGGCCTGAGCTCCTTCCTCAAGCTCCTTTCCTTGAGAGTTAAGAACATGGAGAAGAGGAAAATCCCTACAGCACTTTCCACCCTGGTGTTCAGTGAGTGGACAGAGAGATTCACCAGCAGGTGCCCACTGGGCTTTGCCTCTCCTCTCCTCTGCAGCCTCGGAGAACAGCAGGAGAATCCCCAAAGCTGCACTTGCTTCAAGAGCACAAAGGAAACTCTTGATTTCTGCTACATTTTGGGGACCTTAAGGAGCCCCAAAAGCCAAGCATGGGGCTCTGGTAGGAGCCTGCTGCTCACGATGCCTCTCTGCACACCTCAAGAAGCCTGCAGATGTATTTTTTCCTTACAGAAGCCCCAAATCTGTCACCTGGAGAGGAATCTGGGAATGTAAATTGAACTGAAAGGGTTAAGAGTGGCTGGCAGAGGGGAGGTGATCTGCTGAAGTTTCAGACTGGCCAGAGAGGAGGGAAATTTAGTGGGAGGTGATGCATGGAAGTTCCTGGCTGCAGAGAAGAGGGTAATTTAGTGGGAGGTGATCCCTTGAGCTTTTTGCTGGGTAGAGAAAAGAGTAACTTGCAGGAGGAGACTCAGGGCTGAGTTCTCTTTAGCTCAGTTCCTTTTTTAACTTCAGGGCTGTCTCCCCCAGATGAGAGCCTTCTGCCTGCTATTTCAGATGCCTGATTAGAGAGCAGCTCTTTGAGGATGCTGAAGGGCTCAGGGGCATGGGAAGGGGGAAGAGAGACTCTCCAGCCCTTGGGTGATGTGTCACGAAGAGCTGGCAGCTCCCAGCCCTGCTCCCTGGGGCTCTGCTGCCCTTGCAGCACAACCAGCAGAGGAACTGGCTCCAGCAAAGAGCTCTGGCTGGACTTGTTTGGTCACCATAGCCATCCCTTCTTCTCATGGAAAAGGTTGTCTCTGGGTACTTCTGCAGGTCTGCTGCTTCATTCTCCTCTGTTGGAATGAGAGTTTGTACCCTTCCAGGTGGCTCAGAGCTCTTTAGCTGTGTTTTGGTGGAGTCACTATCCCTGGAGGGGTTTGAGAAACATCTAGATATGCTACTTAGGACCATGCTTTAGTGGCATGGGAGGGTTAGGTTGATGATTGGACTTGATGAGCTTAGAGGTCTCTTCCAATCTTAATGATTCTGTGATTCTGTTTTCCAGCAGCAGGAGCATAGCTAAAGATCTCCATTTTCCTAGAGATCAATTCTTGGTCAAAGCAGAGAAAGGAAAATCTCCTTGTGGCTGTAGCCTTCTCCTGGGTCAGGAGTCTAAGAACAGCTAAATCTATTTGGCAGCTCTTCCCTCAGAAGGTTCTCATGGCCTACTTCCATTGAACCAGTAGAGAAATCATTTCCCTGAGACTTCTTCCCATCTCCCAGATGGTGCTGAGCTGATCCAGCAGCTTTGCCAGTGGCTCAGGACAGACAGATGCAATAGTAGCTGCTGGTGTGACCATGCCCCCTGTTCCCAGCAGGAAAACGTTCAATCCTCTCTCAGCTCTTCCAGCTCTCATGTCCCAGACTCAGTTCAGCACAGACATGGACAATGCTTTTGGCAGAGATCAGGTCCAGCAGCCCCAGCTCCAGGTCCTGTTTGATTTTGTCGTGGTGGCTAGGCTTGGTGAACGAAGCTCCAGGGAGGGCTCCATCCATGCTCCTCCTCAGCGNGAAGAGCTGGCAGCTCCCAGCCCTGCTCCCTGGGGCTCTGCTGCCCTTGCAGCACAACCAGCAGAGGAACTGGCTCCAGCAAAGAGCTCTGGCTGGACTTGTTTGGTCACCATAGCCATCCCTTCTTCTCATGGAAAAGGTTGTCTCTGGGTACTTCTGCAGGTCTGCTGCTTCATTCTCCTCTGTTGGAATGAGAGTTTGTACCCTTCCAGGTGGCTCAGAGCTCTTTAGCTGTGTTTTGGTGGAGTCACTATCCCTGGAGGGGTTTGAGAAACATCTAGATATGCTACTTAGGACCATGCTTTAGTGGCATGGGAGGGTTAGGTTGATGATTGGACTTGATGAGCTTAGAGGTCTCTTCCAATCTTAATGATTCTGTGATTCTGTTTTCCAGCAGCAGGAGCATAGCTAAAGATCTCCATTTTCCTAGAGATCTCATGGATCAATTCTTGGTCAAAGCAGAGGAAGGAAAATCTCCTTGTGTCTGGGACTGTTGTAGCCTTCTCCTGGGTCAGGAGTCTAAGAACAGCTAAATCTATTTGGCAGCTCTTCCCTCAGAAGGTTCTCATGGCCTACTTCCATTGAACCAGTAGAGAAATCATTTCCCTGAGACTTCTTCCCATCTCCCAGATGGTGCTGAGCTGATCCAGCAGCTTTGCCAGTGGCTCAGGACAGACAGATGCAATAGTAGCTGCTGGTGTGACCATGCCCCCTGTTCCCAGCAGGAAAACGTTCAATCCTCTCTCAGCTCTTCCAGCTCTCATGTCCCAGACTCAGTTCAGCACAGACATGGACAATGCTTTTGGCAGAGATCAGGTCCAGCAGCCCCAGCTCCAGGTCCTGTTTGATTTTGTCGTGGTGGCTAGGCTTGGTGAACGAAGCTCCAGGGAGGGCTCCATCCATGCTCCTCCTCAGCGCCTTTTCCAAGCACTGATAAAAAGAGGATAGCAGATAGCACCCTCGAGCCTGCGCTAGGGATTTTTTTAGGTGAGACGCAGGATGTGCAGAGCTGGACCCACCCTTTAGTCCTAAGGTTCATCTGCCAGGGCCTAGCAAGCTTGGACACTGGCAGCCAAGTCCTTAGGATGGAGGTTTAACCTCTTAGCTGGAAGGCCTTACAGGGCTAAAGGAGCTCCATCTGCCCGGGTTTGGAATCAGAGTTGTCCTTCTCCTAGGATGACTGCCAGAAGGCTAATGAGCTCATCCTCCCCATGCAAGGATTCTAGGAACATGGGTATCACTGCCCACCCTTTCCCGTGGGCAATGAGTTTAATGCTCCCTCTGCTGTGGGCACAGTTATGGCACCAGGGGCCACAGGTGACCACAAGGGATTTTCACACTGTGCCTGGTTTGATTTACCTTCCTGCTTGAGAGGCTCTCAAAGCCAACCTTCACCTCCCTCCTGCCAGAGGGCATGGCTGAGATGCCTTCAAGCCTAGTCAGTAAAGGCAGCTTTGGATGGGGTGAGATGTCTGGAAATGGCCAAGTCAAGGGAAGGAATTCCAGGAACCATAGTCTGAAACCACTGTTAAGAACCTCACAGGCTCACTATCATAGAATCCTAGAATCCTAGAATGGTTTGGATTGGAAGGGACCTCTGGAGCTCATCTAGTCCAATCCCCCTGCAGTGGCCAGGGACATCCCCAACTAGAGCAGCTTGCCCAGAGCCCTGGCAAGCCTCACCTGCAATGCCTCCAGGGATGGCAACTCAACCACCTCCCTGGGCAACCTGGGCCAGTGTTCCACCACCCTCGTGGGGAGCAACTTCTTTCTAATATCCAGTTTAAATCTACTCTTCTCCAATTTAAAACCATTGCCCCTTGTCCTTTCCCTCCAGGCCTTTGCAAACAGGTCCTCTGCAGCCTTCTTGCAAGTTCCCTTTAGGTCCTGGAAGGTCACTAGCAGGTCTCCTGAAGCCTTCTCTTCTCCAGGCTGAACAATGCCAGCTCCCTCAGCCTGTCCTCAGAGCAGAGCTGTTCCAGCCCCTGAGCATTCTCGTGGCCTCCTCTGCACCTGCTCCAGCAGCTCCATGGCCTTTGTGTGTTGAGGGCTCCAGAACTGGACCCAGTATTGCAGAGGAGGTGTGAGCAGAGCAGAGTGCAGTGGCAGAATCACCTCTCTGGCTCTGCTGGCCACGCTTCTCTTGCTGCAGCCCAGGATGCCATTGTGCTTCTGGGCTGCCAGCGTGCACTGGTTGCTCATGGCCAGCTTCTCAGCCACCAGCACCCCAAGGCCTTTTCTATGGCTAAGAGCACCCCAAGCTTTGAATAGCTTTGGCTATTTAAAAGTTAGATGTCTGGTTTATGAAGTCTCTTTGCTAAGAAGAGAGAGGAGCATTTCAGGAGTGTGTCTGAGATAGGGAAGCTCAGTCATCCTTTGGCATTGCTCCCTTTTGAGGAAAAACCTTTCCATTTAGACAGCCACAGTGATTTATGCAGTGCCTATAGAA
Organism: Bucco capensis; assembly: GCA_013396975.1. NCBI lineage: Eukaryota > Metazoa > Chordata > Aves > Piciformes > Bucconidae > Bucco > Bucco capensis. The sequence goes on from VWZO01001363.1 coordinate 30,852, forward strand.
GAAACCCCTAATCCCTGGAGAGGTTTCCAGTTGCTCCTGTCATATGGCTAATACTGAGATGAAATCCCTCTTTAGCTTAGGAACAATATCCCCCAAAGTTCACCTCAGAGCAGCTCAGCAGAGCCTCATTTTGCAGCAGGATTTCCTGCTGCAGCAGAGAGCTCCTGTCTATTTATACACATCTCTTCCACACCTAATAACCGCAAGAAGAACTAATAGGAAGTGCTTGAAGCATCTCTTAATTAGTCTGACATTAGCAAGCTCCAATGTCTTTAGTTAATTGATAGATTTTAGCATGATTGGATCTCAGGAACTGAGTGAGGGTTTCATCTCCATCAGAGGCTGAGCAAACTGTGTTCAGCTGTCTCTTGGGGCAAGGCTATTTGACACAAGAGCAGTTGATTGAATGGAGAGGAAGTACCTTTAGGAGCAGCTGCAGGAGCATTCACAACTGCCTCCCCTCCAATCTGTGTGATGCTTGGACTTGATGATCTTAGAGGTCTCTTCCAACCTTCATGACTCTGATTCTGTGAGGAGACTCTGGTCCTCCTCAAGGAAACTCCTAGAATCCTTTGCCTCTTGAGTAGTTGGGATTGCTTTTCCTTTGATCCTGTGCCTAGAGANCTCTGTGATTCTGTGAGGAGACTCTGGTCTTCCTCAAGGAGACTCCTAGAATCCTAGAATCCTAGATTCCTTTGCCTCATGAGTAGTTGGGATTGGGATAGCTGATTGCTTTTCCTTTGATCCTGTGCCTAGAGAAATGCAGTTTATACCCAAAACTTCTCCTGAGGTTGGGTAGAGTCCTAACAGCTCCTTCCAGCATGGGCTTGACATCCCAGATCAATTCATCCTGCAGCCATCCAGTGAGACATCAGCAGGATCTCCTTTCCCTCTCTCTTCTCACAGGACTCTAACACATTGGAAACTTTCCCCACTTCATCACAGTCTCTGGAAATTAATGGGCAGCTTCAGAGGCTCCTGGGAGGAATGGAAAGCCAATTAGAGTTTCCTAGCTGAATGGGCCAAAAAATAGGAAAGCCTGCTGAACCATGCCCATCAACACGGGATTATTTCCAGCCAAGTCTCCATTCAGCTGAGGAAGGAAATGTAATGGAAGTGTCACTGTGGCAGACAGCAGAGAGCACAGGGTTTGCTCTTGCCTGTGGCAGCTGGAGAGCAGAGCTCCTGGGAGAGGCTGCTGGGTGGAGAGTCACAGAATCACAGAGTCAGGGAGGTTGGAAGAGACCTCTAAGCTCATCAAGTCCAACCATCTCCCTGTCACCCCCAGGACACTAACCCATGGCCCTAAGGATCACATCTAGATGTTGCTTCAACCCCTGCAGGGATGGTGACTCCAGTAGTTAGGCATCCATGTAGAGTTAGTTGGGGTTTGGGAGACAATCCATGACAATCCTCCTGTGTGCTCAGGGCCCAAAGAAGGGTTTAGACTGTCCCATCCTCTCTCCATTGCTGTCAAAGCTGGGCTGTTAGCCACAAAATCCCCTAGAGCTTCAGCTCATGCTGGTGAACACAGATCTTCTTCTGGCAGAGGAAGCCATGGCCATGGGCTTCAGCAGGCCAAAGTGCAGGTGCTGTGGAGGAAACCTAGAGCAGGCATAGCAATACTGTGCACAAGACACCTTTCAGCCAGGTCCCCAACAAGTCCCCAGCAGGTCCCCAGCACAGCTTGAAACTGAGCTTGGAGTCAGGATTCCATTCCTACATGCAAACAGCTTTCCAGCCTGTTTATTGATGCCAATCCCTCTGCTTTGCCCTGTATAGCTGGACCTCCAGCAGAAAGATGCTTGCCCCTTGGGGCTCTGATAGTCTGCATGATCCCAGACCAGAGCCTGCTCCAGATGTTTACAGATGACACCAAGCTATGGGGTGCTAGTGATAAGTTGGAGGGGAGAGATGTCATCCAGAAGGACCTGGACAAGGTGGAGAGGTGAACCTCATGAGCTTCAACAAGACCAAGTGCAGGGT
>VWZO01001363.1:32932-46905 GCA_013396975.1 Bucco capensis
GATGAGCTCCAGAGGTCCCTTCCAACCCAAACCATTCTAGGATTCTCTGATTCTCTGATTCTATGTTGGCTGCAGCTGGAGCTGGATGTTCCCCACTGCAGCTGGAGGAGGGCAGGCAGTGGTGCATGTTTAGGTCTGTGTCTCATTCCCCTCAGAGCAGCTGCATCCCCTGGCTGATCCTCCAGCCTTCTCCCTGCTTCCACACGAGTGCCATGGCTATGACAAGAGGAAGAATAAAGAACTCTTGTCTCTAACAGCTCTGCCAGCACCTCTGGGCCATCAGGAGCAAGGCTTTGATGGAGATGCTGCACCCATGCCAGGCTGATGAGGGCTGAGGAGACTGTCATGAAATTCCTTTTGTAATCCTTGTCAAGGCATAAACCCAGTGAGCCTCACAAAATCAGGGAAGCCTCTCCTGTTTCCCATCTTGATGGAAACATCAGGAGAGAGATACTTGCTGCTAAATTGTCTGCTCATTGGCAGGTGTCCAGTCCCAAGAGCAAGATGAGGGGAGAGGTGGGTAGCTCATGGCATGAGGCTCTTCCTCCAGCCTTGAGGACCAGACCCAGCCATGCAGTGGTCTGATGGACACATCCTTGGAGAAGGAAAGTGCCCAGCAGGTAATGTCACACTTGTGGGGCTCTTTGAGCTGACAGCTCCAGAAAGAGAGACCCAGGAGCTCAACCTAGGCAGGGATGCAGGGAAAGAGCAATGCCAATTGCATCAGTGATCACAAAGTTCTCCACCATATCCCCTTGTCCTCTAGGGCATCACAGTCATAGCCAAAAGCAGAAGTCTCTAATACCAGCATCATGTTTTCTTAGTGTTTAGGTATTCATATAAATCTAGGTACAAAGGCAGGGAAGAGAGGGGAGGGCTAGGGTTTGAGGAGGAGTCAGGGCCTCAGGAGCCTGCAAGTGCTTCACAAAGGGGCTGCCTTGCCTCAAGGGCTTGGCAGATCTCTGTCTTCAGCCTAGCTCTGCTATTAGTCCCAGGATGAGACCTCTGGCCACTGCTTGGTGAGTAGTACCTGTGGGGCCCAAACCTGCCTGGTCAAGAGCCATGGGCTGTCAGCACAGCTGATGTGGTGCTTCAGACACTGCTGAGCTTCCTCAGAGCTCTGAACTCAGCTCCCCTCAGTCTTCTCACCTACCCTGCTCTTGTTTGTTGAATTATTTAGGTCTCCTTGCTAAGATTTATAACATCTCCTCCTCAGCCAGGTGAAAAATGTCCCTGGTAAGTGACATCTATCCTTGTCTGGGTCCATTTCAGGTATGACTAGTGGTGATGGATGCAGAGAGCAGAAAAGCTTTCATCCTGCCTCTCTCCAGCCCCAGACTTGCCTATTCCCTGCTGGAGGACGCTCTTCCAGTGGCCCCTCTGAGCTTGGCTGCCTGAATCAGCATCCTGAGATGTCCTTTGCAATGGAAGGGGATGAGGTGGATGGAGATGTGGGCAGGGCAGCAGCAAAGCTCCCCATGCCTGAGCTGATGCTGCTGAGCCAAGAGAACTCCATTCACCAGCCCACTGGATAGCCAAGTTCCCTCATCTCCAGCTCCTGCAATTTGGATCATCTGGGGGTAGTTAGCTGGTTTTCTGTCCTGCAGCTGCCTGATGTCTGCTGGTGCTCAGCTCTGATCTGCCATTTGACAGTTTCTGGCTGCTGGAAAGTGTTGTAATGAAATGCTCTTTCAGGTAAGACTGTATGTCAGGGTAGGCACAGTCTGCAAATCCCTTGTGGTCTCCTGTGGCCCCTGGTGCCATAACTGTGCCCACAGCAGAGGGAGCATNTATTTCAGGGTGGAAAAGAGGGATTAGCTCTAGCAGGAGTGGTCAAGGCTGCTGTGTCTACCCTCACAGCACTCTGCTGGGGCTCAAGTAGTAGCCAAGTCCTTCTGGCATCCCTACAAGGAGGTAGCAAACCCATGTTTCTGTCTCTGTTCAATCCATCAGGCAGATGATGCCTTTCTGGATGCACTGGCATGAGTTTTAGAAGGGGAATTCAAGCAGTTTGGAAAATCTTCATCTTTCCAGGCTCCTGCCATTGCACCATGACTGCTCCTAAATGTGCTCTGTCTCATCCTGGTGCCTAGTGGGCTTCTTCTCCCTGTTGCCCTTTACCTTCTCCCCCTTGCCCAGAAGTGTTTCCAGAGAGGGCTGACAGCTGGGACAGCCACTCCATGCCCTGCAGCAGTCAGCTAATGCTCAGGGGACACATGGAGAAGGGCTTTACTCTTCCATGCTGCACATGCTACACTTCCTTCCTGTGCCCAGAAAGGGCTTGAAGACTTTTGGGAATGAAATGCAGGAGTGTGTCTGTGGGACTTGTTGGTTTAAAGCTCTGTTTCCCAGCACTTTGGTTCCACAGGCTAAGCTCCTGCAGCAAGGAGCTTCCCTTGCAGCTCTCCCTCACCATTCCCTCCTTCCCTCTCTCTCCAGCAGGAAAGCAGAGCAAAGCTTTGTATAAACTTCTGCTCTCCAGATCCCTTTGAACCTTGTCAGAGCCTCCTTGTTCTGGGTGAGCAGAGCAGCTTTCAGCAGCCCTGAGACTAAGCAGGCACTTAGCAAACCCCAAATGCCCAAACCACAAACATCTGGGTGAGTTCTGAAAGAAAAAAAAAATACAAGTAGTTTCTTCCTTTCCTTTTTGTTGTTGTTGTTGTTTTTGAACCAAATTACCACCAGCAACACAAGAAGAAGAAGCTTTCAAGTCTGTCTCAGACACACATCTGAGATTCCTGCCTTTGACAGAGGATGCTTTGCACAAGGTGCTGTGTGCCCAGTTGTGCTCCTTTCAGATCTTCCCAAAACAACAGATGCTTGTCAAACAACAGCAAAAAAACCCCAAAGCCAACCATGGCTGCTCCTGCTTTGTCTTAAAACTAACCTGTGAGACAGCCCTGTGTGCTCTGCCTCTCTGGAGATGGAGCTGTAGAGGTTCTGCACACTTTGGATGGGCTTCTGGCTGCCTTAGGGGAAGCCTGGATTTAACCCACAGACACAAGAGAGCTCTGGCATAGTCTTGGCATGAAGATGTTCTGAATGGGATGCATCTCCTCAGACATTTGGCTGCAGGACCTGCCACCCATGTGCAGTTCCTCTTGTTGCTGGCCAGGATCCTAGAGAATAGATATCTTTGAACATCAAGCCCCTAAACTGCACTTGTACATGTCAAGCCTTGGAAAGGGCTTGGAGTCTGCTCCTGTCATGCCAGTGGAGCTGCCTGCCAGCTCCTCACAGTCACTTTGTGCTTCCATAGACAAAGGAACCACAAGCCAGGTGCCATATCCCTTCTCCAGAATGACTCTATTGATTCAGCTAATGGCATGCACTCTGCAAGCACCCTGTGAGGGAAGATGCTGCCCCTCAGGAGAGGATGCATGGGATGAGGATCTCATCCTGTGCCTTATCTCCCACCTAGACATCCCACCTCACACAGCCTGCTCTGGTCAACAGGAAAAGATTGCTGTATCAAACCCATTATCTACCACAGCCTGTGCTCCTCCTCCTCCCCCAGCACTATGTGTCTTCTCCCTGGAGATAGTGGGGGCTTCAGGATGTTTGGCATGAAGTTGGAGAGGTCCAAAGGGAGGTCTGTGGCCTGTGGGATGGGATAACAGGGATCAGTGCTGGGGCAGGTGGTCAGAAGGGTTTGGGTAGTGGGTAAGTGAAGCTACCCATGGCTGGAGCTCAGAAGCAGTCTACCTCTGGGTGTTGGAATAAAGATAAAAAGGGGGTCAGGAATTGGGGTTTTCTCAAGGGTTACATTTGAGGTGTTCAGGAGAGGGATGGGAAACAGCAGAGAAATGTTGCAGCTTGTGAGCTAGCTGGTAGGGAAGGATGGGTGTCTCTCCTGCTGCTTGAGGAGGAGCCCAAGCATCCTGACCCCTGCTTCCCAGCTCTCCTCAGGATCTTCCCTGTCAGGTGAGATCAAACAGCTGAAGGAACCCACTAGCATCCTGACTTGGGTCAGCACGAGGGTGGCAGCAGGACTAGGGCAGGGATTGTCCCCTGCCCACTGCAGGGGGGTTGGACTAGGTGACCTCCAGAGGTCCCTTCCAAACCAAACCATTCAAGGATTCTATGATAAGGTTCCTTTGGCAGGAGGACTCCAGGGAGGAAGCTAGCCCTGGGCTGAGCCCCAAGGGTTAACCAACCCCTCAGTCAGCTCCTCCTCAGCAGATCAAAGCTGCTGCTCTCCCCAAGCCTTGTCCTTGGCCATGTGCTCTGTGGTGACTCCATTGTATTCCCTCCACAATGAGAGCTCTGTGGTGGCCGGGAAAGCCCCAGCAGGTCCTCACCCAGAGGCTGTCAGGCTGGGGAGGAGCTTGCCTGCAGCCGGCCACATGAAAGGGGAGTCACGCAAGGGAGATGATGTCTCCATTTGAAGTGCCTGGCAGGACAAGCACTGCTGTGGTGTGAGGACTCAGCTACGTTTGCTGCTGGGGTGGGGGGATGGATGTTTTCTCCAGGGCTTTGTCTTTCCAGCACAGCCAGGCTCTGTTCAGCTGCCTGCTGCCGTTTGAAGCTGGGGCTCAGCAGCTGAGCAGCCAACGGCTCCACGCTCGCCAATGCCGAGAGGAAGGGCTTGTCCCAAGTCCAGCAGCACAGAGCTCTGACTCCTGCTCCTGGCTTGATGCTGCTGGAAAATCATAGAATCCTAGACTGGTTTGGNAAAATGGTGTCTGTGCGTGTGGGTGGGCTCATGGAAGGAAAGGAGCTCTGTCTGATGAGCTGGCTTTGCCAAATCCCTGCCATCCAGAGCACGGGCAGTGATTCCCAATGGTTTCCCCCATGCCAAGCAGAAGGATAGTTCCTGCTCCACACAGTCCCCATGCTCTGATTGACAGCTTGTTTTGGTTGTCACTGCATATGCAAGTCCTTGCCATGTGATTGCCAAAGTCTGGGAGCATTTGCTAGCTCCCCTCAGAGGACTGTGTCCTGAATTCCTGTGAATTTACCCTGGGGTAATTGAGAACAGGCTTTGGCTTGCTCTCACTACATCCTAGGGTGCTTAAGAATAGGATGTGGCATTCCTGCAGCCACTGCATTGGGAACCAATTGTGTTTTTAACACTAAAATGTGGTTCCTTAGCCCCAAGGATTGATCACAGAGCAATCTATGGCAGAAGAGATTCTCTTGGGCGGTTAGTGGTGGCACCCTCCCTTTCCTTTTTAGGAGTGAGCCTCTGATTTCAACTGGTTATCACTTTGCCAAGTGTTTCATTTTTGGGTGGAAATATCCCAGGCTCAGTTTGTGCTTCAGGTTGAAAACTAGTGGTAGTGTTCAGGGAAAGCAGCTCAGCTTTTGGGGAGAAAAGCTTGGAATGGGTCAGGCTATCATGCTGACCTTCTGGCTTTCAGGTTTCAAAAGCAAACTCAAAGGATCCAAGTGTCTCCTGCCAAGTTACTTTGAATGTCAGGAAGGTGCCTTTTGTTGCACCTTGGGAAATCACTCCAGGTTTAGTCCAAGCAGGCTCTGAGGATGCTCAGGTGAGTGTTTTGGAGGCTCTGCGTGTTCCTGCACTCTGAATGTGTTGCTGTTTTGAGTAACTCACCACATGATGCTGATCTCAGGCAATCACTGGCTTGTGGTTTGGCTTCTGGAGGAGATCTCTTGAGGTTTGTTTTATGTGAGGCCCTGACTAAACTTAACCTTCTGAGGCTTTGGTTTCCCAGCAGCCCATATTGCTGCCAGAGCTGCTGTATCTCCTGCTCTCCTCAGAGAATCAGAGAATCTTTTAGGTTGGAAATGACCTCTAAGATCATCAAGTCCAACCACTGACCCAGCATCCTCCTGGCCATGAAACCATGTTGCAAAGTGCCACATCTACAGCTTTACTGAGCCCCTCCAGGGATGGTGACTCTAGCACTGCCCTGGGCAACATCCCACAGCATCAGGAACCAGCCATTTGTGTCATGACCAGTTTTACTTCGGAAAGACAAGACATAACAAGGAGCAGAGCTCATCCAGACACAGCTCCAAGCTCACCTAGACATAGATTTGGCTATGCAGCTGGACCTGCAGCTGGAATTGCTCCTGACTTCCTGAACTGTGTCCAGTTCTGGAGCCCTCAACACNCTGGTTTCTAAGGGCATGGTTTTGTCATCACCTTTACAATTCTGTCTCTGTGTGGCAAGCACAGCACCACTGAGCTCTCTGCTCAGCCCATCAGCTGCTGCCTGTCAGCCCATGAAGGGGCACAAGGCTCACACTGCAGTTCAACAGATAGACAGCAACGGTTTTGCTCAAACTTTTATTCCCTAATAGCTTCTGTCTTCCTTTGGAGTCCTTTATACCAGGCACTGAAGAAAAGGACCCTTTCCCACTGCAAACCACATTTTTCAGGCCCTGGTTCAGCAAAGCATTTTAAACTAGGCTTAATTTCAGGCTGTGTGCCTAATCCCCCCAAAATCAATGGGAGTTAAGCATTCACTTAAATGCTTGGCTGAGCTGGACCCTGGAGCAGACAGACAAAGAGAGGATGAAGGACATAGCTTGATTTTCTCTTGGGAGTGGCAGCAATGAGAATCCAGCTCCTTGAATCATTACTTTGCCCCTTCTATCAGGCTGGATGGGATCCTTCCTCTCTCTGGAATGCTTTGCCCGGGGTACCTCCTTCCTCAGCCAGCTGTGTCCAAGGAGGAGATGAAACCTTGGAGGCTCCAAGCCTGCCATTGGGTGCCTGCTGCAGTGCTGGGCATCTGCATCTCCAGCCAGGCATGCACATGTCCTTTAGAGGAAAGCAGCAAGTTGCAGCAGATGGGAAGGGCAAGGAGGCTAGGGAGGGCTCTGGAGAAGAAGTGTGCTGAGGAGCAGCTGAAGGCACTGGGGTTGGTTAGTGTGGAGAAGAGGAGGCTCAGGGCAGACCTTAGCTCTCTCTACAACTCCCTGACAGGAGCTTGCAGTGAGCTGGGGGTTGGTCTCTTCTCCTGGGTTAACAGTGAGAGGACAAGAGGAAATGGCCTCAAGTTGCCCCAGGGGANTAAGAGTAGGAAATCCTCTTCCCCTGCACACATCTGGCCCTTTTCCAGATACCATGTCATCACTTTCCCCAAGTTAAAAATCCTGACCTTCTGCTGCCTTTGCTTGCAGCCACTTTAAATTACTTAAGGCTTTCTCTTTTTTTCCCCCAGATGCTGTTTTCTTAAATTACTTACTGAGAAAGCCTAAGTCAATCTCCATATTAAACATCCTGGAGATTGGACTCCAAGTCAATGTGGCTCATGACAGTCCTCAGAAAGCAAATCTCTCTCCCCATGAGCCTGCACTCCCCCTTCTCTTTCTCCTTTGGCTTAAGGCTACAAAACTTTGAAGATGTAATCTAGGCATTATCTGCCTTTTTGGATAATGTTCAACAGTAATTTTAGCATCCTCTTTATCTCCAAAATGGTTGCTTTAAATTCAGCTGCTTCCTTCCCAGAGGCTGGTTTGATTTTTAGACAGCAAAGCATGTCTCCCTCTCTATTTCCTTCTGGTGGGTCAGATATATTTTGGTCCTGGTTTATTCTCCTATCTGTTTCTCCTCTCTCCCATACCTCCCCATTAGCACTCTTTGGCTTTTAGTGTATTGGGATTTATTCTCCCTAGGAAAGGATTCATCCATACAGAAGAGCTCAAAGCATATTCCAGAGGTGGGAGCTGGGAGCTGCTCCTCTCTCCCCACCAGCACCCTTCCAGCATGTGCTGCTGGAAAGGATCAAGGCAGGAAGATTTCCCCTCTCAGGGAGTGACCCAAATTTTCCAACCCTCCTCTTGAGATAGACACCAGAGGATATTCCCCCTCATCCTAGCCTGCTTCCCTCCTGGTTTAAGTTCATTCTAATTTTGGTGTGCCTTCCAAAGCTCAGATGTTAGGTCAGAAGCACTGGTAACAAGGTTTACTCCTCTCAGATTAAAGAAGGAATTTGAGAACTGGGTCAGTTCGTATTTCCCCAATCTAGATAATTTTCTGTGGGGAAACTTAACTGTTTCCTCCTTGTTTTTTCCCCCTCCTGACAAATCCCTTGGCATTATTATGCACTCTCAAAGAGATATTACCTTCCTTCTCACACAGAACCTGCTTCCAATAAAACTTCCCCTGAGACACTGGATTTGCCTTTGACTTTCCTGATAAAATGGGCTAAGGATTTAATTTGACAAGGGAGGGAACTGCTTTAGCAGCTGCAGTATCTTGTTCCAAAGGAGCTGTTTCTATTGCAGCCTGATCTCTGGCAGGCCCATCCCTGCCATGTGTGCCTGGAGCCTCAGGAAACATCACCTTTGGCTAACTTGGATTTATTGCAGTCTATCTTTTTTCATAGAATCCTAGAATGGTTTGGGTTGGAAGGGACCTCTGGAACTCATCTAGTCCAACCCCCCTGCAGTGGCCAGGGACATCCCCAACTAGAGCAGCTTGCCCAGAGCCCTGGCAAGCCTCACCTGCAATGCCTCCAGGGATGGCAACTCAACCACCTCCCTGGGCAACCTGGGCCAGTGTTCCACCACCCTCGTGGGGAGCAACTTCTTTCTAATATCCAGTCTAAATCTACTCCTCTCCAGTTTAAAACCATTGCCCCTTGTCCTTTCCCTGCAGGCCTTTGCAAACAGGCCCTCTGCAGCCTGCTTGCAAGTTCCCTTTAGGTCCTGGAAGGTCACTAGTAGTTCCCCTGAAGCCTTCTCTTCTCCAGGCTGAACAATCCCAGCTCCCTCAGCCTGTCCTCAGAGCAGAGGTGTTCCAGCCCCTGAGCATTCTCGTGGCCTCCTCTGCACCTGCTCCAGCAGCTCCATGGCCTTTCTGTGTTGAGGGCTCCAGAGCTGGACCCAGTATTGCAGAGGAGGTGTGAGCAGAGCAGAGTGCAGTGGCACAATCACCTCTCTGGCTCTGCTGGCCACGCTTCTCTTGCTGCAGCCCAGGATGCCATTGTGCTTCTGGGCTGCCAGCGTGCACTGTTTGCTCATGGCCAGCTTCTCAGCCACCAGCACCCCAAGGCCTTTTCTGCAGGGCTGCTCTCCATCATCTCATCCCCTAGCCTGGATTGCTAGTGGGGATTGTTCTGACCCAGGTGTTTTCCTCATGTTTATGGTTAGATCTGGCTGTGTGATTTCACAGCCTAGATGCAGTGTGTTTCTGTGGGCTGTGGAGAGGCTGAAGGACCTCCTGCAAAGCCTCCCTTAGCCAAATGTCAGGAGCTCATCTGGTGGAGGTGGAGTTAGTGTGGATCTCCCCCTGGCTCAGTGTAGCAGACATTTTTTGTGCATCTCTTACTTGCCAGCATTGCTCTTGACATAACATTGCTTTTCCCCTTCTGCTGTGGTTGCACCTGTGTGGCTTGGGCTGAGGGGGAAGGCAGGGAGGGTCTCTGCTTACAGAGGGCGTGGAGGGAGGGATGTTCTGGGACCAGCTACAAAGCCCCCAGGAGAGGCATCCTGCTGACAGAGCCTTTCCAAAGATCAAATGCCTTCCTTAGTGAAGCCTGGAGGCCATAGGGCTGTTCCAAGAATCACAGAATCACAAAGGTTGGAAGAGACCTCTAAGCTCATCAAGTCCAAGCATCTCCCTATCACCCCCAGGACACTAACCCATGGCCTAAGCACCACAGCTAGATGTTTCTTCAACCCCTGCAGGGATGGTGACTCCAGCACCTCCCTGGGCAGCATAGGACATGATTTAACAACTCTTTCAGGGAAGAAATTCCTCCTGACATCCAATCTAAACCTCCCCTGGTGCAACTTGAGGCCATTTCCTCTCATCCTCTCACTGTTAACCCAGGAGAAGAGACCAACCCCCAGCTCACTGCAAGCTCCTTGCAGGGAGCTGTAGAGCACAGGATGGATTTGGCAGGGATTGCTCTCAGGCACTTAATGCTCTGCTGTGGGAGAGGAAAGATTTGAGCATCTCCTGCTCCACTCCCTTCCCAGAGCCTAGTGGAGCAGCTCAGGAGTGGCAAAGGACTGTCCATGGGGTGCTAACAGAAGGAATGTTGGCTTGGGGAGCTCCTGATAAAATCCACTCATCTGCTAATGGCACCATTTGCTTAACTGTGGTGGCAGCAAGCTGGTGGGGGGATTGCATCCTCTTAACACAGGCTCTTCTCCAGCATTTGGAATAGTCACAACCCTGGCAGTGGCAGGTGTGGGGCAGATCCTCCCTTCCCCCCTCATCCCACCCCCAGCATCTCGCCAGCTCTCGGCTGGCACACGCTGCTGCTCTCCTCTGTGTCAGCAAAGCAAGGCAGCAGCAGCTCTGCCAAGCAGGCTTGATGACCCAGGCAGAAATCCTTCATGTGTGAGTGTCTCTCCAAAGGAGCCAGGCATGTCTGTGCTGTTAGCTGTGACTGGCAGCCACTGCTCCCAGCTCCTATCTAGGTCAGTGGTTCTGAAGCTGTGCAAGTCAGGCACTGGTGTCCATGCTGTCTGCCTGCCTGCAGGAGCTCTGCACAGGGAGATACTGAGAGCTGGAGGAAGAGCTGGCAAATCCCAAATTATTCCTCCTAATTGCTGCTGCCCATACAAAAGAACAGATTTCTTAATTGCCTTTTTCATTTAATTGCATTAACTGCCTGTTAGATTCACCACAGAGGATTACTGTGGGTGTCTAGAAATTCTTCTTACAACNAAGGACAAGGGGCAATGGTTTTAAATTGCAGAAGAGTAGATTTAAACTGGACATTAGAAAGAAGTTCCTCAGCACGAGGGTGGTGGAACACTGGCCCAGGTTGCCCAGGGAGGTGGTTGAGTTCCCATCCCTGCAGGCATTGCAGGTGAGGCTTGCCAGGGCTCTGGGCAAGCTGCTCTAGTTGGGGATGTCCCTGGCCACTGCAGGGGGGTTGGACTAGATGAGCTCCAGAGGTCCCTTCCAACCCAAACCAGTCTAGGATTCTGTGATTCTATGATTCTAGTCCCAGTACTCCAGACATGGCCTCACTAAAGCAGAATAGAGCCCTAGGTATTACCCTATAACCTGAGTGCTGCACAGGCTCTTTCTCCAGGTATAATTTCTAGGGAGATGGAAGGAGAATGGCCTTTTGGGACCAGACCATCCTACAGACAGCCCATGACCATTTAAAGAGTTGCCCATCTCTGTCTCCCACTCCTTGAGGTGGATAACTTCTGCAAAGGGTCATCCCAGCTAAGAATGATCTGCCTGGGGAAAGCCTGAAAAGGAATTGCTAAGAACTACTCTACCTGACCATCTCCTCCTCTGGTCACCTTTCCTCAGGCTCTTCTTCAGAAGGAGGTGTCCCCTCCTCCAGGGCTCTTCTTACAGCCCTTTGATCTTCAGGTTTACAGGATTATTTTAGCCACTCTGGTAAAGCATCTCCTCTTGCCCTGCTGATGATGAAGGAAACCATCAAATGCCTGGCCATGTCACAGGTAATAGCTACTTCTTTGATTAAGGAACACCTCAGCAAGCAGAATTTCACTGGAGGAGACATTGCTCAACAAGATGCATGAGTGCACCTGGGCAATTGTTTTTGCCAGGCTAGCAGAGCCTCATTGCCTTTTTGTCTGCTCTGCTGTAATTTAGCTGCTGGTTCTACTGTATCCTGCTAGGAACACAAAGTGGCAACTTTAAACCTTCCTTCCTAATAGCTTCTTGGAAGAATCATAGAATCATAGAACAGTTCCAGCTGGAAGAGCCTTTGAAGATCATCAGTGCAGCCTTTGTCCTAGCCCTAGCACCCCACTAAATGATGCTCCCCAACACAACATCNGTGCCTGGCAGCTCTGCAGCCACTGCTCCCCAAGCCTAGAGCACTGCTGGGGGTTGCTATGGCCAAGGGGCAGCACCTGGCATTTGGCCTTAGTGACCTTCATGGCATTGGCCTTGGCCCAGTGATCCAGCCTATCCAGATCCCTCTGCAGAGCCTCCCTGCCCTCAAGCAGATCCACACTGGCACCCAGCTTGGTGTCATCTGCAAACTTACTAAGGGTGCACTCCATCCCCTGGTCCAACTCATTGATGAAGAAAACCCTCTGGAGAGCTGTAGTTTGTATTACAAATGACCAAAAAGCTGTTTGCTGTGGGTGAAGGCAAACTGAAGGGAGATGTTGCTTTGCCCAGTGTGCACAGGCAGAGGAACTGAGACTTTGCCCTGATAAATCAGGGATGAGATCCATCTCACTACACCATGATGTCTGCATCTGATCCACACCTCTAAGTGCCTTACATGGTCTGCAGAGACAAGGAGTGGACTCCAGAATACTTCATCTTAACCTGAAGCAGACTTCTGGAATAACAAAGCTTTAGTAAGCCATGAAGACTTCCAAGAGTGTGAAGTGAGCCCCAAATAGCTAACCCTGAGGTGGATAAATGTGCCTTAGAGACTTGAGCCTGCTGCTAGTTAGTTGTCTGGGTGATTTTGGTTTGGACTTCGTTTTCCTTTCCTACTCTTTTCTCAACAGGCACTGCCTTGAGTGGAAGCAGCCACCAGCTCAGTAGGGTTAGGATTCAGCTGTGGGTGAATCTCACAGCTACCTTAACAGCAGCAATGTGTTACTGGAATGCTGTGAGGTGAAGAAACAGCAGGAGACCTGCTGAAAAGAGGAAGAGGAGTGAGAACTTCTCATGTCCTGAGTCAGTGGAAACAGCTAGTGTGTCTCTAAAGTACCTGTCTGAGAGTCAAGGGCTCCAGTGATGGAAAAGGTGAAGCTTCTGGCTGCTGAAGAGAAGTCTGCATGGCATGAGAGCTACTGCACAAACAACAGCAACCACAGAACCCACAGAGCAGAGGAGACTGGGGCAAGAGGTGAGGAGGTGAACATGTGGGATCCTTGCAGCTGTACCCAGGCCATGCCTGCTTGAGCAGCTTTTTATCACCCAAAAGAAAGCTGATAAAGTATCTCTTCATGCCCATTATCACCAACCCTTCTTAACTGCATCCTCCTGGCAGTGGCTTGCAACAGCATTATTAACTGTCAGAGCTTCATGACACCAAGCAATGGTTTGTATGAGTTCACTACAGCCACCTCTCTCCTGAAAGAAGGGCTCCAATGTCCATCCAACTCCCAGCACCACATGGGACATTGCAACAGCCACTGAGCCACTGAGGCTGGACAAGCAAGCCCAAGAAAGTGTCTGTGGGGCCATGTGTGTGCAAATTCCCACAGCTGTGTGTGAGGCTGAGCCCCTTCCTAACCCTCTCACTTCCACCCCATCACACCACAAAGTCCAGAGCTCTCCACAATTCATCTGGCTCTGCTTCCTTCTTGCTTGTCTGTGGAAGGAATAACCCATGCTGTTGCATAGCATGAATTAAGGGAAAGCAGAAAGCTCCAATCCATCCTGACTCCAGCCAGGGAGTGCCCAGAGCTGGCACTGACAGCAGCAGAGCCTGGAGTGAGCTTAGCAGAGAAGCCAGCATGATAGATAGGAGCAATTACTGAGGCCTTTTTCTTCTCTGTCACCTCTGACTATCTCTTTACAAATGCAGTGCTTCCTACTTGTTTCAGATGCTGTTGAGGCATTGAGAATCTTCAGTAAATAATGAGCAGTCCCTGTAAACAGAGGAATAAATGAGAGTTGTGCTCAGCCGTGGCTCCCAGAAGGCTCCTGGTAATGGGAGGAGAGGAGAGCAGCCAGCCAGGCTCCAGCAGGAACATGGCTTAGACCAAGGCAAAGTTTTGTCTGCCTCTTCATAACCCTCAGGCTGCTAGTCCAGCTCATCTGACTTCCTGGAGACAGCAAGTGCATCTCATCTCATCTCATCTCATCTCATCTCATCTCATCTCATCTCATCTCATCTCATCTCATCGTTCCCTCCTCTCGTTCCTTGCAAAGAACAAAGCAGAGTTTTGGCCAAAGCATCTTTTCCCTGTTTGGTCACAGGCTCCAGGCTCCCTCAGGCTCTTCTGGCTGTGCTCTTGAGCCAGGGGAGAGAGCAGGTGAGCGAGCCAGGAGCTGTGGTGTGGCTCCTTGTCCTGGAGTGATTAAAATTCAAGAAAAGAGTGTACGTCATGTTCCCTTTTTGAACTTTTGAATTTTGGACACT
>VWZO01001363.1:65308-85668 GCA_013396975.1 Bucco capensis
AAGAGCCTCAGCATAACAGCTGAAATGATCCCTTTCCAGGCTCCAATCCATCTTCTCAGGTGCATCCCAAACCCCAATGCTACTGGAGGCTTGCTGACCTTTGGTCCAAACCAGTGAGGATATTCCCTAGGGAACACAGCCAGCTAAAAAGCCACCAGTTTGCTGTGATAAGGACCAATGGAGTGGCCAGGAAGGGGAAGAGAGAGAGAGAGGGAAGAGCACGAGCTGGAGGAAGATGTGCTCTGCACCATGATGCAGAGATACAGCTCCCTGCAAGGAGCTTGCAGTGAGCTGGGGGTTGGTCTCTTCTGTCCTGAAGCACAGGGATGTCCAGAGAGGGAAGTAGAAGCCTGCATCACTTATGAAAATGGCTGAGGAGAAGAGGTGCAGACTTTGCTAGTAAAGTCCTAGGAGATTTTTTATGGATGGGTTGTATCTACAGCAGCCTGGGCCAATGCCTAACAACCCTGGCAGGGAACAAATTCCTCCTGACATCCAATCTAAACCTCTCCTGCTGCAACTTGAGGCCATTTCCTCTTGTCCTCTCCCTGCTAACCCAGGAGAAGAGACCAACCCCCAGCTCACTGCAAGCTCCTTGCAGGGAGTTGTAGAGAGAGCTAAGGTCTGCCCTGAGCCTCCTCTTCTCCACACTAACCAAGCCCAGTGCCCTCAGCTGCTCCTCAGCACACTTCTTCTCCAGAGCCCTCCCTAGCCTCCTTGCCCTTCTCTGGACACAAAGATGTCCTGTTCAGCATCTGCTAGAAACTAAGAACTGCTGAAATCCTTGAAACTTCACACCCACATGAAGGTCTTGTGCAGAGAGAGAGCTCTGAGCACTGAATGGGTCAATGCATCCCAGCTGGAACACTTCTCAAGTCCTGGAGTTGTTGGTTAAAGATCTGTTCAGGGTTGTTCCTCCTTGTTTTTTAGCTGAGCATAGGAGTGACTTTGGTGCTGTTTGTGCCTTTTTCGTCGTCGTCGTCGTGGCTAGGCTTGGCGAATGAAGCTCCAGGGAGGGCTCCATCCATGCTCCTCCTCAGCGCCTTTTCCAAGCACACTGATAAAAAGAGGATAGCAGATAGCACCCTTGAGCCTGCACTAGGGATTTTTTTTTTAGGTGACACACAGCATGCACAGAGCTGGACCCACCCTTTAGTCCTAAGGTTCATCTGCCAGGGCCTAGCAAGCTTGGACGCTGGCAGCCAAGTCCTTAGGATGGAGGTTTAACCTCTTAGCTGGAAGGCCTTACAGGGCTAAACNAGTAAATGTCACCCTGAGGTGATCACCTCTAGCCACGCGTGATGGATCAGCCACACAAAAAAGGTCAGATCCAACCATAAATATTTCAAGCCTTGTAAAATATTCATGGCTAGCCATGAATACTGAAAAGCTGGGATGGGCCAGGGATCTTCTCGCCCCTGTCAGCCAGGCTGCAGAGCTGCTGCTGGGGCAGAGCTGTCTCATCCTGCTGCCTGTCAACACTGATTCCCAGCAGCACCTCCTCTGCTCTGCTGGATGGAGATGTCTGAGGAGTGCTACAGCTTTCTCCAGGTGTTTTGGGCTAAGTGAAGCTGGCTCTCTCAGGGGTTTCTGTGTGTTCTTCTCACTCACACACCTGCTTGTCCACTGCCAGATCTCAGCACACACACACACATGCCCAGGCTGACAACAGGGCTCAGAGAAGAGGAACTGAGCTCCCTGTGCTCCTCTGCACACCTGCATGTATCTCTGGCTTGAAAATCCCAGACAAGATTTACAAGGGCATCATCTTCTTAAGTTGGCACAGTCTGCAAATCCCTTGTGGTCTCNACATACTGGTTTTAGAAACATAGAACAGAACCATTTAGGTTGGAAAAGACCTCTAAGATCAAGTCCAGCCATCAGCCCAGCACCTCCAGGCCTCTAACCCATGGCCCTAAGCAATACATCTTATAGTTTCTTCAAGCCCTGCAGGGATGGTGACTCCAGCAGCTCCCTGGGCAGCCTGGGCCAATGCCTAACAACCCTTACAGGGAAGAAATACCTCTTAATATCCAACATGAACCTCTCCTGGCACAACTAGAGGCTATTTCTTCTTGTCCTCTCACTTGTTCCTCCCGCAGCCTTAACCTGCTGCTTGGGCAGTGGGAAGTTTCCCAAAGGTCTCATGTGTCAGAGGTGCTCTGGATGCTCTGACACAGCTGAATTGCCACAGAGAGCTGTTTTCTTTTTAAGCAACCAGATCACACCTGCAGTGTTTGCTTCGTTTGAGCAGAGACCTTAGATGAGACATCTCACTTTGGGTGGGTGAGGGGAAATTCAACTGATTTCACCCCAAAGAAAAGATCGTTCCTCTCCTCCCCACCTCACCTACTGAGCAACTACAGATGTGTTCACCCACAAGCCAAGATTCCCCATGATTTCCTGCCCATTATCCTAACCTCTTCAGTTGCCTTTGTCTTTTCCCTGTCCTCCCTTGGTGTTTGTGCCATGTCTTCATTCAGCACAGTCACTGGTGTTTGTTATTATTAGTGCAGCACTGAGACACCTCTGCCCAAGATCAGGCTCTCTTGTGTTGGGTATTTGATATCCATAGGGAAAAAGAGGCTTTCTCCTCCACAGAGAGCTGAAGAGTGCAGTGAGGAACCACAGATGGAGAAGGACCCATGGCCTCTATGGACAACAGGGTCATTCTGCTTTTTCCTTTCAAATAATAAGAATTATTTTTATTTAATAATATATTCTTGGCCCCTTGGCGAAATACTGCTCAAGTATCAGTAGATACTAACCCATTTGCCTGTGCTGGCCCAGTGCTTCCAGAAACAATCCCTGTTTTCCAAAGAGCCACTGCAAGGTCTTAGATGTCAGGCAGAGCATCTCTGCCTCGATGCCTGCTTCTGCTGAGGGGTGGGCATGGGTTAATAATCAAGATCCAGTGGAGCAGGAACAGTCCTTGAGTCAAAGCAACCCGCTGTCAAGACAATTCAATAGTGGTGCCTCTTCATCAGAAATGCAATCAAGGCTTGTGGACATTGCCTCTTTGCCTTTGCTGAGTGGAGTCCCTGCCCAGTCCTCAGAGAGTATTCTGGGATGGAGGAAGAGCAGGCAAAAAGCATCCTTGCTCTCTAAAGCAAAAGGCAGAGCTTTTTCTTTGCCCACTGAGCCCACTGGTCTTGTTTTCCCCTGGCAGAGGCTTCCTGCAGCTCCTCAGCTGCTTGGTGTCATCCCCAGCACCAGACTTTAGCTCCAAGAGGAAGATGGGATGATTCCAGGGTCTGGCAGGGCTCTGATGGGGAACACAAATGCTTTGAAGAAGCCCAACAGAGCTTCCTTTGGAGGAAGGTCTGCAGTCAAAGCAGTGTTGCCACAGAGCAGCAGTGCATACTAATGGAGCTCCCAGGCTGTGTGGGCTTTGTGGGCTGGCTGCTTGTCACACACACACAGCTCCCCAAAGACTCTCCTCAGGAATTACAGCTTCTGTCAATATTAGCTGCTCAGCCAAACCCTTTTGCTCTGCTCCTTGTGTCACCAGCCTGACTTTAGGAGTGTTTTGGAGGGTGATTCTTTGCTCTCCCCAAATATCTCTTTGTTTTTTTCCAGGGCAGGTGGGAGGGAATTCAGCAGACCCTGGGATGGAGGAAAATAAAGTACTCCAGAAATGTCTGAGCACTGCCTGAGAATGAGAGATGTCAGCTGGGCCAAAGAGCTGCACAAGTGTGCCAGAACTACTGAGGGGGTCAGGAAGCCTGGCAGAAAGCAAGCACATCTCACATGGCTTCAGACCCAGAGGGGCTGGCTGAGGATTTGTCTGCAGAAACAGCCAAATCACACCTTGACACCCTTGCAAAGGTCCAGCTGGGGAGATGAGAGCACCAGAGCTATCACTCTGGATGCTGGGAGAGCAGAGCTCTGGGGTCTTCCCAGGGAAATGCCACCACTCCAGCTGCCACACTTGGGCATCTCTGCTTGCTCTCCAAGGGCTCCAGCCCAATTAGGCTCGCTTTGTAAGGTTGGTTTTCCCCTGCCCCCAGCTGTCAGCATCACTGATCCTCCTGACACCAGAGATCTGACAGCTGCCCTGGGAGCATCCTGCTGCTTCCATCACTGAATCCCTCCCAGACAAACACACACCAGCCCTGAGAGCTGCAAAGTGCCTCTGCCTTCCAGAGCTCTGACCAGCTGAACCTTGACAGGAAGCTGGTGCCAAGCCACCACCAGCTGGGAGCCTAATGTGCAACTGGTTAGGAGGACAGGGAGGATCCTAAGCTTCATTCTCTGGACAGGACCATTTCTTTTTCTGCTGACATCATGCAGGAGGGCATCAGATCCTTCCCATCAGCTCTCCATGCAGCCATTAGTAGCCTCTAGGAACTGATTAGCAGACTGGGAACTGATCTGTTGGAAAATAGCCCTAGGGAAAAAGCTCTAGGAGTGCTGGTGGCTAGGAGGATGCCCATGAGGCAGCAATGTGCCCTTGTGGCCAAGAGGCCAATGGCATCCTAGGATGCATGAAGAGGAGCGTGGCCAGCAGAGCCAGAGAGGTTCTTCTCCCCTCTCCTGTGCCCTGGGGAGGCCTCCCCTGGAATGCTGTGTCCAGTTGTGGGCCCCTCAGCTCCAGAAGGATAGGGAGCTGCTGGAGAGAGTCCAGCCCAGGGCCAGCAAGATCCTGAAAGGAGTGGAGCATGTGCCCTAGGAGGACAGGCTGAGAGAGCTGGGTCTCTTCAGCCTGGACAAGAGGAGACTGAGAGGAGACCTCAGCAATGCTTAGAAATATGGGAAGGGTGAGTGTGAGGAGGAGAGAGCCAGGCTCTGCTCCATGGCATCCAATGGTAGGACAAGAGGGAATGGGAGCAAGTTGCACCACAGGAGGTTTAGTATTAACCTGAGGAGAAACTTGTTTGCAGTGAGGGTGCCAGAGCACTGGCCCAGGCTGCCCAGGAGCCTGTGGAGTCTCCTTGTCTGGAGCCATTGCAGAGCTGCCTGGACACATTGCTGTGTGAGCTGGTCTAGGTGCTCCTGCTCTGGCAGGGGGGTTGCACTAGATGATCTTTCTAGGGCCCTTCCAACCCCTGACATACTGGGATACTCTCTGGGCAGGCATTTAGAGCAATGCAGCCTCTGCTCATGACTAGGACATGGAGCTGTTGACCAGCTGCTGCTTTGACAGTCAGTTCTCTGAGGACTTTAATGGTCATGAGTGGTCAAGAGCTCCATTTTAGAGCTACCTCACTAGTAAGGATGCTGTGAGAGATGGGATCTTCCCCTCATCCCACCACTGGGCACTGATTCCAGGTGAAGAGCACCATCTGCTGCCATCCCCTCCCTGCAGCTCCGTGCACTTGCAGGGAAGGGACCTTGCCAAGAGCTGCTCATGCACAGGTTCACTTTCAGCACCTGCACAACAGGAAAATACCTGTGCAGGTTACAGAATCACAGAATCAGGAAGGTTGGAAGAGACCTCTAAGCTCATCAAGTCCAAGCATCTCCCTATCACCCCCAGGACACTAACCCATGGCCTAAGCACCACAGCTAGATGTTTCTTCAACCCCTGCAGGGATGGTGACTCCAGCACCTCCCTGGGCAGCCTGGGCCAATGCCTAACAACCCTTGCAGGGAAGAAAAGCTCCTGGTATCCAATCTAAACCTCCCCTACTGCAACTTACTGGAAAAGGCTGGGTGAGACTCGAGGAGGTTGTAGCTCCTGCCTGCCCTGGACAGGTGAGGTGGGCATCAACCAAACTCAAATCAACTGCCCATGGCTTGATAAGTTATGTGGCAAATGCAGAGAGAAGAAGCACATGCAGAAGGAGTTGGTCTAGCTGTCAACAGGCACTGGGATGCACTGGGATGTAAGGCTATGGGCAGGCTGAAGGCTCTTCTGCCACTACTGACGCTGGGTGCAGGGTTTGCCTTGCAGTGAAAAGCATGGATTGAGACACCAGGAGGTTCCCAGCACACCTTCACAGTATCCCAGTATCCNCCTCCATCCCCTGCTCAAACCTGGGCAAAAAAACCACTCTGCTCTTTTCCTTTTGGATTCAGCATGACCTTTGCAGTCAGGGCTTTCCTTCATTCCGTTTCTAAGGAGTTTAAAGGAACACTTAACATCTGAACAAAATCTATTCCTTTTTAATTTGCCTAGTGGTTTTTCTTCCCTGATTGACCTAAATTCAATCCTCCTCATCACCCCTTGCCCCAGTTTTTGGGGTTGGGTTTTTTTAACCTGGAAATAAGCCAAGAAAAGGAAAAAAAAAAAAAAGAGAGAAAAAGAAAAAGAGAGGAAATAAAAGAGGAAAGCTCTTCACAAAGCCTCATTTGTTAGATTTTCTCTGAGCAGACTGATCTGAGCTCTCCTGCTCAGCCTTGCTTTGTGTCCAGACAATGAAGGTGCACTTTTCCCTGCTGGAATAATTGGCTACAATTAAGCTGTGGACAAGGTATTTGGTTAACCATCCCCAGGAGACACAATTTGGGGATTAAGGGAGATGATAGTGTTTCCTGAGTGTGGGCTCTCCTCCTCTTCTGTGTGTACTTAGTGAATGTCTCTGTCACCAAAGCAAGCCTCAGGAGGACTTTTCCCCCCCCTCTCCCCCAGCAATACTCCTTTTACACTTCAGCTGAGGCTCTTGAGGGGTTTGCAGGTCACTGTGAAGTGAGGCCAGCCCCAGAGGGTGGGCAGTTAAGCAATGTGGCCATGAGCATCATGGCTGGGAATGTTGCAGAGGAGATTGGGGCAGGGGCTGGGGGGGAAGCAGCTTAAAAGTTCAAGTGAAAATGTGCACAATGTTCCCCAAATCAAGGAGAGTTCCCTCCCAGGAGCCAGCTCTGACCTCCACTGATGCCTCCATGTGTGCCCACACACCTGCATTGCTTCCAGCATGGCCAACTCAGGAGAAAAGCCATTTTCCCTGGTAATCCCATGGCCCCCATTGCCCATGGCTCTATGTGGGGGAATGGCTATAAACTGAAGGAGGGGAAATTTAGATTGGAGATTATGAGGAAGTTCTTTCCCCAGAGAGTGGTTAGGCACTGGCACAGGTTGCCCAGAGAGGTTGTGGCTGCTCCATCCCTGGCAGTGTTCAAGGCCAGGCTGGATGCAGCCCTGGGTGACCTGGGCTAGTGATTGGCATCCCTGCTCAGTGTGGGGAGGTTGGAACTAGATGATCTTTAAGGTCCCTTCCAACCTGCCCATTCTAGGATTCTAGGATTCTATGTCAAGTTGGTTACCTTCCTTTGAGCCACACAAGCTCCTCAGACCTGCAGACACTGAGCCAGGAGATGGCTCCAGCCTGTGCATCCTCTGAAGCAGCTCAGGGAAGGATCCATGGGATGCTTGTGAACTCAAGCCACCCTCTGAAAGGAAAGGTTTGCTCAGGGCCTGGGTGGGAACAGCTCTGCTGGCATATGAGTTGTCATCTTGTGGCAAAGGGCTCAATGCCTAATAACCCTTTCAGGGAAGAAATTCCTCCTTATATCTAATCTAAACCTCCCCTGGTGCAACTTGCTGCACCATCACAGCTTAGCCCAGAATAACTTCACTGGTTCCCTTCACCAGGCCCAGTGGCTTCTTCTCAGCTTCCTGGGGTGACACAAGCTCTGGATTGCATCCAGGTGGAAGCACTGCTAAAGCTGACAAGTCATGGGCTTAACTGGCTTAGGGAACAGCCAATGCCACCAAAAGAGACTTGCTGCAGAGCTGAGGGCTGAACCTGCTCTCCCCAAAGGTCAAAGAACAGCCATATGAGCCCAGCCTTGAGCTGCTGGTGGCAAAGCAGCCACCCCTTGGAGTTAATGGCTCCTCTGGGCAGAGGAAAGGCTGAGACACAAGCAGCACTGGAGCTGAAAGGCAGCTCTGTGCAGGGAGCCAGGCAAACCCTGAGTCTTCTGGCAAAGGAGAGCAGAAAGGGATGTGTGTGGAAGGGAGCATGCCCCAGCATACTGAGCAGAGCAGAGATTTCAAAGGGATTGGAAGAGAAAAGATGTCCAAAGCCTTCAGCCTGCCCTGCACAGTGCTGGGTGGCATTGTATGGCAGCAGCATGCAGAGCAGGACAGCACTGGTTGCTCTGTGCAGGGAGCTCAGCACCTCCCATCCTGCCCATCCAGGCTCTCCATGCTGCAGGGCACATCAGGAAGCCTTGTACTGGCTATGGGGAGATGCCCTGGGCTGCTGGAATGGGCTGTTTCCCTCTGGATACCCTGGGAAGCACAAGAGGTGTTGAGCCTGCACCTGGAGGCAAGCAAAGGTTGGAACCCTCTGATGAGATAAGCCCTGGGATAGAACTGGGTGCCTAGGGCAGGCATGGGTGGGCAAAGATGGAGCTTGCATGACTTCTTGTCCTGCAGTAGTGTCCCTGTGGTCCTCAGAAGCTCTGCCAAGCTGTAGGCTAGGGTACAAGCAGCAGCATGGGCAGGGCAGGTCTGAGTCCCTGTGATGCAGAATCAGTGCAGAACTGGACTTGGAGCATCTGCTTGTAACAAGGGGAGAGCCTGCACAGAGATCTTCACAGCTTCAGTGCTCAGGAGCTGCTTGCAAATTCTCCCCAAGGCTTTTCTGCAGGTTGGCTGCAGCTCTGCAGCCTAGGGATGGGATTCAGCCATCCCTGCAGCCCAGGCTGAGCTACTTAGGCTGCAAACACTGCTACCAGCTTCATCACAGAGGGTTAAAGAGGGCAGCAGAGAATATAAAGTATCAGCAGCACGACAGGTGAGCAAAGCAGAGCAGGGGAAATGGTGCCCAGAGAGCGAATGGATGGAGATGTTTCTGGTTTCCATGCACAAGCCACACCATGGCACTTCTGTCCTTGTTCCATCTTTGCACAATGGCCCTGCCTTCCACATCTCCCTGCCCTGGCACAGAAGGAATCCTCCTTATAGCCAGCCTAAATCTCCCTCCTTTGGTTTCAAACCATCAGCTCTTGTCCTGTCCCAACAGGTCCTGATAAAAAGTCTCTCCTCATCTTTCTGATAAGCCCTTTAGGTACTGCAAGGCTGCAGGAAGGTGTCCCTGGAGCCTTCTCTTCTGCAGGCTCCACAAGCCCAACTGTGTGAGCCTGTGCTCCCAGCAGAGAGCTTCCAGCCCTCCCAGCATTGCTGGGACTCCTGTGTCCCTGCTGCCCCAGCTCCATGGCTCTGCAGTGCTGAGCACTCCAGAGCTGCCCCAGCCCTGCAGCTGAGCTGTGCCCAGAGCAGAGCAGAGGCACAATCCCCTCCCTGCCCTGCTGCCACACTGCTGGAGATGAGCCCAGGCCATGCTTGGCTTCTGGGCTGGGAGCTCACATTGCTATCTCATCTCCAGCTTTTCCCTCACAGGTACCCTTAAATCCTTCTCCCCAGAGCTGCTTTCAGGGCTGTTTGCCACCACCTGTTCCTGGGACCCTTAGGATGTTGGAAAGCTCCCAACATCCCTGAACCAAGCAGCACCCAAGGGAGAGATGCTGATGGGGGAAATGCAGCTGAAAGGGTAAAGTAGGAGCACCCACTTCTAGTCCCAGCCCCAGGGTTTCACTGCAGCACAGCATCCTCCTCCTCTAAGGTGAGCTCCCCAGTCACCAGTGCACTGCTAAGAAATGTGTATTAAGAGTAATTGCTGTTGCTGCTGCAATTATAGTAACAGCTCTGCATAATGAGGACTTCATGCTTCCTACAAACCAGGGGCATAAGTCTTCATTTGCCTGTGTGCTGTTGGATAAAGCAGAGGCATAATCTGTTGTTAGGATTCTCCTTTGCATCTGTAGCCCAGCACACTAACCTCTCCCTGAGCTGCAAAGCAGATCTGAGAGGAAGGGAGCTGCCTGCTCCAGCATCCCTGATGCAGTGGAGGCTGTGCAGGCAGCAGCCATGTGCCTGTCAGGCAGTTGCCATTGCTAGGTTAGAAATGGGGAGGAGATGGGAGGGAGGAAGGGGTTGTGGTTGTACTTTTAATAAAGAAGCATTTCAAAAATGAACAGCAGAAGAGGCAGGGGAAAAAAAACCCACAAAAACAAAACAAAGAAAGACAAATCTTGTGTTTGTAATGTATTTTTCCAGAGTCAACATTTCCAGACAGTGATAAATGCATTTTGCAACAAGCATTCAGCTAATGACAGCAGAGGGAAGGGGAAATCACCCTTACCTCACTTGTTGGTTTCGTGGCTTGCTTTCTGATAAAGAAAAATATGTTTGTGAGTGTTTGATTGAAATGAAGTTGCAAGTGGTTGTGAGCTACCAGATCCCACAGATCATGTGGGAAAGGAGCTGCTCCTCTGGCACCTGGAGGAGGGAGGGAGATGTGATGGATATAAACACATGAATGGTCCAGGAGAGAGATCCAAGTCAGATTTCCCTGCCTGGAGGATTGTTTGCAATAGATTGCTCCTGGGCTCATTCCCAGCAGTGTGGCAGCAGGGCAGGGAGGGAATTGTGCCTCTGCTCTGCTCTGGGCACAGCTCAGCTGCAGGGCTGGGGCAGCTCTGGAGTGCTCAGCACTGCAGAGCCATGGAGCTGGGGCAGCAGGGACACAGGAGTCCCAGCAATGCTGGGAGGGCTGGAAGCTCTCTGCTGGGAGCACAGGCTCACACAGTTGGGCTGGTTGAGCCTGCACAAGAGAAGACTCCAGGGACACCTTCCTGCAGCCTTGCAGTACATAAATGTAGCTATCAGAAAGATGGAGAGAGACTCTTGATCAGGGAGTGTAATGATAGGAAGAGAAATGATGGTTTGAAACTAAAAGAGGGAGATTTGTACTAGAAATAAGCCAGAAATATTTTCCACTGAGGATGGTGAGACACTGGCTCAGGTTTCTCAGAGAGAAGGTGTGGATGCCCCATCCCTGGTTCAGAGTCAAGCTGGATGGGGCTTTGAGCAACCTGATCTAGTGGAAAGAATCCCTGCCCATGGCACTTACTTGATCTTTAAGATTTCTTCCCATCTAAACAATTCTATGATACAACCCAGAGCTGACCCTGGGAGAGAAGAGCAGGCTCTGGTCCTCTCCTGCTAACTAAAGACTCTGGTCCTCTGCTGCTAACTGCAGTTATAAGCTCACAACACCTCTTTTTGCAGGAAAAGTGGGACTCAGCCCTTTATTTACCCCAGGTTTGGAGCCCTCAGACCAAGGGACAAAGTGTCTCCAGGCATCCCATGACCTGTAGGTGCTTCAGAAAGATGCTGTGATGCTGAAGACCTGGACCATACGTGGTGGCTCCACCATGTGCAGAGAAAGGAGATCCATGGAGGCATTCAATCACCCAGCCCAGGCAGCAGGGCTTGTCCTGCAACCAATTCAGCATCTGTGGTGGCTAAGTCCCAGAGATCCTGGGGATGAGGAAGGGATCCTACACCTGGCTCACAGCATTTTGTAGAATCACAGAACTGTCAGGGCTGGAAGGGACCTTAAAGCTCCTCTGTCCCAAGCCCTGTGCCTGCCATGGGCAGGGACACCTGGCACTAGAGCAGCTTGCTCCCAGCCCCAGCCAGCCTGGCCTGCAACACTGCCAGGGCTGGGGCTGCCACCACCTCTCTGGGCAACCTGGCACAGTGGCTCAGCACCCTCCTGGCCAACAACTTCTGCCTAACAGCCCCTAACAGCCAACCTCAATCTCCCCTCCTCAAGCTTGGATCCATTCCCCTAGTCCTAGCACTGCCTGACATCCTAACAAGTCCTTCCCCAGCTCTCTTGGAGCCCCTGCAGATCCTGGAAGGCCCAAAGAAGGTCTCCTGGGAGCCTTCTCTTCTCCAGACTGAACAATCCCAGCTCTCTCAGCCTGTGCTCATAGGAGAGGTTCTCCAGCCTCTGAGCATCCTCATGGCCCTGCTCTGGACACCTTCCAGCACCTCCAGATCTTTCCTGTATTTGGCCACCAGCTGGGGCCCAGCAGCATGTCAGGTGTCAGCAGGATCACATCCTGCCATGCCTGCAGGGATACCCTGGAGCTGCCTCACCTCTACCCCTGTGTCCCTTGCTTGCCTCCCAGAACCAGCCTCCTGCTCCTGGGAAAGGGGAATGAAATTCCATGGGGTGACCATCACTAATGGGCTGTGTTGCCTCTCTCTTTAGCCTTTCGTTTTCAGATAATTAGCTGATTTTGCATTATTGATGTGGTGAATTTTCAGATAAATAATGTAATGACTGCATCTCAATTCCTGACCCTGCTCCAAAGCTGAGCTGATGGCAGGGCAAATATGGCCATGAATCA
The DNA here is from genome assembly GCA_013396975.1 of Bucco capensis. Lineage (NCBI taxonomy): Eukaryota > Metazoa > Chordata > Aves > Piciformes > Bucconidae > Bucco > Bucco capensis. Next base: position 77,462 of record VWZO01001363.1, read on the forward strand.
TTGATCTTATCAATTTTGCAATCCTAAAAAAAAGAAAATAAAGTAAATGATCCCAGTTCTGAAGCTCTAAGTTATTCTTTAGCCTTATATTCTGGTTTGGGGAACCCTCCCTGAACCTTCCTATTCCCAGAAATCCTGTGATGCACTACGAAAGAAACCGGCAATTATTTTTAGCATCGAAGTCACTCTGCAGAGCTTGATACCACAGTTAAGCTGAAGAAATGGGAGTTCAGGTCAGCAGAGTAGAGCAAAATGGTTGCTTTCTCTCAGCAGGATATTTGAGGAGATCCTATTCCTCCAGGTGGGTGACTGCAAAGGGTGAATATTGTTTGCTCAGAGCATGTCAAGTGCCTGCTTCCCCCTGCGGACTTTGGGCTGGGAGGAAGAGGTTTAAGGTAAGATGTGAATGTGCTGCTGATAGCATTGAATTACCATGAATAAAAGAGGCACAGAGAAACCTGAATATCTGAGTCTGAGCTATAACAAAGTGCACAAACAAACCTCTAGCAAGCTAGAATTCTCCAGCTTAAAGATATTTGTAGGCTCAGTGAGCAGCGCTGCAACCACAGAGGAAAACGGAGAGGAGAAACCAGAGCAGATGTTTACTCACCCCTTGAACAGGCCTAAAGCAAGGGCAGAAACACTCCTGGGGAGGGGGAAAGAGTTTCCCCATCACTCTCAATGCTTTTCCCTGGTGATAACAAGCAGGAGAGAAGGTCCTGCCTGGAGGTAGAGCCTGGTGATCCCCTGGGACTTGCCCCTGGCCAGTACCAGAGAGTCATTTAGGATGATAAAGACCTTTAAGATCACACAGAATGACAGAATCATGAAGGTTAGAAGAGGCCTCTAAGCTCATCAAGTCCAAGCATCTCCCTATCAGCCCCAGGACACTAACCCATGGCCCTAAGCACCACAGCTAGATGTTTCTTCAACCCCTGCAGGGATGGTGACTCCAGCACCTCCCTGGGCAGCCTGGGCCAATGCCTAACAACCCTTGCATGGAAGAAATGTTCCTGTTATCCAATCTAAACCTCCCGTGGTGCAACTTGAATCCATTTCCTCTTGTCCTGCAGCCATTAACTCAGCACTGCCAGGTCACCACTAAACCATGTCCCTCAAGCACCACATTTGATGGTTGGACTTGATGACCTTAGAGGTCTCTTCCAACCTTAATGCTTGATTCTGTGATTCTGGGACTGAACAACAACTGGCAGCTCAGTGAGATGGAGCCTAAAAGGAGCTTTTGATGCCACTGCTGCATTCAAACCTTTCCTCCAGTACACTGGCACAAAGGAGCTTTTCTCTGGGCTTTGCTCTCCTATTCCCTCTCTCTCCTTGGTGCATGGGACTAACTCTGCAGGGCTGGCCAAGGAGGATAGGGCACTTCTGACCTGCTCCATATCACACAGAATCACCAAGACTGGAAAAGACCCCCAGGATCATCAAGTGCAGCCTATGACCCAATACACCACAACATCTAAACCATGCCACTCAGTGCCACATCCAATCTTCTCTTAAACACCTCCAGGGACGGTGACTCCACCACCTCCCTGGGCAGCCTATTCCAGAGCCCAATCACCCTCTGCGTGAGGAAGTGCTTCCTAATGTCCAGTGTAACCCTCCCCTGCTGCAGCTTCAAGCCATGGCCTCTTGTCCTGTCACTAGCTGCCATGGAGAAGAGCCCAACCCCTACCTGACTACAACTTCAGGTACAACTCCATACCCAAACAGACCCTTATGCCTGTGCCCACATGCTTAAGCCCATGGCAGGAGTGGGGCTGAGTGTATGTGGGGTGAGCAACATGAGCTGTGAGCACTAACCCTGGCAGCAGGGGCACAGCCAAGTCCTCTGCTAACCCCCTAGGAGCTGCCTGCACTGATGAACAGCCAGAGAGTCATCCCCCCTGCTGCCCACCACCCTTCCCTCCCTGCAAAATCCATCTGCAATTAGTGCCAGGCAGATTAGCCTAGTGATTTACTCCTCAGCACTGATTTTCCTCCCCTCCAATTACAGAATTAGAGGTAGAGAAAAGCAAGGGTGGCCCTTTGGCTGATGTGTGCTGATTGCTGCTGGAGGTGCCTGCTCAGGGAGGTGGGATAATTAATGCTGATAACCTGTAACCACCTGCCTCCCTGCCTGCATTCCCAGCTCAGCTCACCTCTGAAGGGGAGCTCAGCTTCCTCTTGGAACAGGAGCGTGGGATGGGAGAGAGCTGCTGGCAGCTCAGCATCTCTGACAGCTCAGGCCCTGACTGGAGTGCTTCGGGCTGCCTAAAAATGATGAATCATTTTGAACCCTCTCCTGGAGTGAATCCTCCTCTTTGTCTGGCTACAGCCCTGCTCTTCACCCTCCCCTCCTGTGCTGAGGGGACAGGTTTGGGCTGATAGCTTCTATCTACAGCATTATGATGGAGTGTTTGAATATGGGCACAGCTTTGCTCAGAAGCCACGTGGGACACTCCATGTTCCTGGGGCATCTGAGTGCAGAGCAGAGCCAGGAGAAGAGGAAACACAGCCTGAAGCAAGAGGGAAAGGAGTTTGGTATGAGATGGAGTTTGGTCTCTTCTCCAAGGTTAACAGTGAGAGGATGAGAGGAAATGGCCTCAAGTTGCACCAGGGGAGGTTTAGATTGGATGTCAGGAGGAATTTGTTCCCTGCAAGGGTTGTTAGGCATTGGCCCAGGCTGCCCAGGGAGGTGCTGGAGTCACCATCCCTGCAGGGGTTGAAGAAACATCTAGCTGTGGTGCTTAGGCCATGGGTTAGTGTCCTGGGGGTGATAGGGAGATGCTTGGACTTGATGAGCTTAGAGGTCTCTGCCAACCTTCCTGATTCTGTGATTCTGTAGCTCTGGTACCAATCCCTGCCTGCTGCCTCCCAAGTGTGCAGTGCCCAGGGCTGCACTGGGAGCCAATGCACAGAGTGTGAGCCTGGTGCAGCCTGGCCATGAGGTCCTTCCACAGCCTGGCTCTGCTCAGTTTAGTTGCTGGTCAATTTGTAAATGAAAGAGTAAATGTGGGGATAAGTATGATCTCCACTACTTTGTGGATAATTCATGTAGAGGATCCAATGTATGAATATTCAGAAGTGGCTGGGGAGGAGCCATAGACCTTCCAGAGGGAGCTCTGCTTCCTTCCCTGATGTGATCCTGCTGGGAAGAGGTCTCTGGCCACCAAAGTCATAGAATCCTAGAATGGTTTGGGTTGGAAGGGACCTCTGGAACTCATCTAGTCCAACCCCCCTGCAGTGGCCAGGGACATCCCCAACTAGAGCAGCTTGCCCAGAGCCCTGGCAAGCCTCACCTGCAATGCCTCCAGGGATGGCAACTCAACCACCTCCCTGGGCAACCTGGGCCAGTGTTCCACCACCCTCATGGGGAGGAACTTCTTTCTAATATCCAGTTTAAATCTACTCCTCTCCAATTTCAAACCATTGCCCCTTGTCCTTTCACTGCAGGCCTTTGCAAACAGGCCCTCTGCAGCCTGCTTGGAGGTTCCCTTTAGGTCCTGGAAGGTCACTAGTAGTTCCCCTGAAGCCTTCTCTTCTCCAGGCTGAACAATCCCAGCTCTCTCCAAGGCTGGCCACTGCAGAAGACATCAAACCTGCTGGCCAGGAAGGGGTTGGCACAGTTACTCCCAGGGGCTGCTGACAGGATTTCCTTGCTCTGATCACTGCATTTTTGTCATCTAGGCAATAATGAAATAGAAGAAGCAAGACACACAGAGAATCAAAGGCAGCATAGAGCAGAGGCAACTCTGCTCATTTGTTTTGACAAGTTTAGTTGAAGTTGAATTATTTATAGCACTTCAGAGAGTGCCACGAGCTGCTCTGGCATGCATTTTGTAGGAGTAATGGAGCCTTAAGCTCAGCACCTGGATGTGAGATTCAGGGAGGGAAGAGGGGAGGAAGGTTTGGGGTTTGTGTGTCTGTAACAAGGTGAGGTTTAGGAGAACATTGTGTGTCCAAATAGAACTAAAAGGCCAGAGAGAAGAGTTTACCCCAGCATGGACATGCTGCTGGCTCTGGAGGTATTCATAAAGCTCCATGGGATGATGGCTGCTGGCAACTGGGATTCATTGGGGAGTGAGATGTTACCATGAACAACAGCCCTCTCACCTGGATGAGGACCTTGGTCCTGCCTGTAAGCAACCCAACATCTTCAGAGCTTGCTTTAGGAAACACACAACTCCTTCCTCTAGTGCTCCTGCTGGCCCAGCCATGGCCACAGCCAGCCCAGCAGCAGCAGCCCATGTTCTGGGTGCCCCACGAGCCACCTCACCCTCTGAGGTCTGCTTCTTGTTTAGCAACGAGACCGGGGAAGGGGCTGGAGGGGAAGCCATATGGGGAAAGGCTGAGGGAACTGGGACTGTTCAGCCTGAAGGAGACTCAGGGGTGACCTTATTGCCCTCTACAACTACCTGAAGGGAAGTTGTAGTCAGGTAGGGGTTGGGCTCTTCTCCATGGCAGCTAGTGACAGGACAAGAGGCCATGGCTTGAAGCTGCAGCAGGGGAGGGTTAGACTGGACATTAGGAAGCACTTCCTCACGCAGAGGGTGATTGGGCTCTGGAATAGGCTGCCCAGGGAGGTGGTGGAGTCACCATCCCTGGAGGTGTTTAAGAGAAGATTGGATGTGGCACTGAGTGGCATGGTTTAGATGTTGTGGTGTATTGGGTCATAGGCTGCACTTGATGATCCTGGGGGTCTTTTCCAGTCTTGGTGATTCTGTGATTCTGTGATTCAGTTGCAGAAGCCTTGAAAATAGAGTTCCCCAAGGTATGGAAGAGTGGAAGGGAGGATCTGCTCCTCCTCTCATTTGCTATCTGCCTGAACTGCAGTTAGTTGGTCACTCTCTGTGCCTGTTCAGCATCAGTGCAGAGCTGCTGCTCTGGCATCTCCCACCTGGATGGGCAAGAAGGATGCAAGAGCTAAAGCAGAGCAATCCTCCATCACTTGGCATAGAATCATGGAATGGTTTGGGTGGAAAGGGACCTTTAAAAGTCATCATCTAGTCCAACCTCCTGCAGTCATCAGGGACATCTGCAACTAGATCAGGTTGCCCAGAGCTCCAACCAACCTGACCTGGAATGGTTCCTGGGATGGGACATCTCCCACCTCTCTGGGCAATCTTGTCCTGTGCAAACAGGGTGTTGGTGATGGTTTAGGATGGTGTCTTCCTTAGACATTCCTCCTCCTCACTGCTGGAAATGGTGGAGGCCTGGAAACACCACTGCTCTGGGCCAGTAGGCAATTTCCTCTGCAGTAGGATTTTTATTGCGTGGGGAAGCTTCATTACTTTAGTCTTTTCAGCCAAAAAGTGTGAAGAAGGAGAGGAAGGAGCTGACTTACAGCAGCTCCTCTGCTCAGGGTGTGAGTTACAGGGTGATGGAGGCTCAGGGAGCTCTGGCATGAGACAGGGGTGAGGAAAGGCTTTAAGATGACAACAATGACCTCCTCTAATGTAGTTGTAATCCCCTGGGCCTCTGGGAAGATCTCTCTCTGCTGGCAGCTGAAGGAAGGGTTTATGAAAGCAAAGGCAATCAGAAGCATCTAATCTCTAGCGACAAGGACATGACAATCTCTGACACTTTCTCAGCCACAACAAGCCTGGGTGCAAAGCTGTGAGGAAATTCCCCTGATACCTCCTGACATCACTTCAGTCTTCCAGAGAAGTCTATTGAGCTGCTTGCAGGGTGCTAAGGCATGTTAGCAGTGTGTGTGTGTGCACACTTGGAGAGTTTCACAGGCTTTGGAGCAGATTTGGGACAGATTGTGTCTTACAGCAAGCTCCAAGCATTGGGCCAGCATGTGTGCTGCACAATGCACTGGCAATGAAATGGGTCATGGATGTGTTGTAGGATCACAGAATGGCCTGAGTTGGGATCATAGAATCCTAGAATCCTAGAATGGTTTGGGTTGGAAGGGAGCTCTGGAGCTCATCTAGTCCAACCCCCCTGCAGTGGCCAGGGACATCCCCAACTAGAGCAGCTTGCCCAGAGCCCTGGCAAGGCTCGGGATCATTGAGTCCAACTCCTGTCTATGCACAGGACAAACCCAAAGTCACCTCCTGTGTCTAAGAGCATTGTCCACATGCTGCTGGGATGCTCTCAGGCTTGGTGCTGTGATTACTTCCCTGGGGAGCCTGTGCCAGAGCTCCAGCACTCTCTGGGGGAAGAACCTTTTCCTCCTACCCAGCCTAACCCTCCCCTGGCACAGCTTCATGCCATTCCCTCAGCTCCTGTCACTGGGCACCAGAGAGAAGAGCTCAGCTCCTGCTCCTCTGCTTCCTCTCAGCAGGAAATTCTAGACCATGATGAAAACTCTCCTCAGTCTCCTCTTCTCCAGGCTGAACAAGCCATGAGACATCAGCCATTTCTCTCCAGACCCTTCACCATCTTTGTGGCTTCCTCTGGATGCTCTCCAACAACTTGTTATCCTTCTTGTATTGTGCACACAGTGCTCCAGGTGAGGCCACAGCAGCCCAGAGCAGAGCAGGACTATCTCCTGCCCTGAGCAGCTAGCCATGCAGTGCTTGCTGTACCCCAGGACACAGTTAGCCCTTTTGGCTGCCAGGCCACACTGCTGACTCCTGTTCATCTTGCTGTTGACCAGAACCCCCAGATCCTCTCTGTGGGGCTGCTCTCCTGCCTCTCCTTCCCCAATCATCCATCCAGGGCTGTCCTGCCCCAGGTGAAGAATCCAGCACTTGCCCTTGGTAAACTCCATACAGATGGTGACTGCCCAAGCCTCTAGTGTCAAGAAGTCTGAGGTATAATCATGGATTTATGCAGTGTTTTATGCTATAAAGCACAAATCCATGCACCAAGATGACTTTACTCCATGGGAAGAACTGTAAATGTCTCCATTTTTAGGGTGGCATCACTGAATCTTTTTTTGTAGCGCTCAGATCTTTCCTGAAGCAAGCTGTAAAATGTTAATAGTCTGTAGAACCCTAAGCCTTAGGCAAATTTGGCTAAAATGACCCAGTGACACCAAAGATGTGACAGCACACACCTTGCCTTTTTAATGCTGAGTGTGTCCTGCTCTGGGTCCTCTGGCAAATGCTGGACATCTCTTCACTAGATGAATGAACAGCAATGTACCTTTGACCTCATGGAGCTTAACCCAAATCAATGAAGTCCATCGTCTTCCTCTGAGGGAGTGGGCTGTAATCAGCAAGAGCAGGAGAGCTCAGAGGAGGAGCAAAGAAGATCCAGAGTTGGTTTTTCGCCTGTGATGGACATGAGTGTTTTACTCTGCACATTGAAAGCTTAAGAAAAATAAAAAAGGGAAAAAAGAGGAGACATTTGTGATTAGAACAGGTTGCCCAGAGAGGTGGGAGATGTCCCATCCCTGTGCCCATTCCAGGTCAGGTTGTTTGGGGCTGTGAGCAACGTGCTCTAGTTGCAGATGTCCCTGCTGAGTGCAGGAGGTTGGACTAGATGAGCTCTAAATGTGCTTTCCAACCCAAACCATCTTATGATTCCATCATCATAACAAGGTCTCTGTCATCCTGGATGACACTAGATAAACTCTGCAGCTTTGCACCACCCCAGGGTCCCCTCTTCTGTGAGCCAGGCATGTGAGAGCAGCTAAGCAGGCAGGAGGTGAAGGGAAGGCTTTGAGCCACAAGCAGCATTGGTAACAACCACAGAATGTGAGACTGCCATGAGACTGAAAACAAGCTAAAAATCCAAACCCAAGTGTGTCACAATTCACATGCTTCACTGACTTTAAATTCAAGGTGGAAAAGCACAGAATTCCACAATCCCAGCACGGGGAGGGTTGGCAGGGAGCTCTGGGGATCATGCAGTGCATCCCCCCTGCTCCAGCAGCCTCACCCCCAGCAGCTTGCCCAGCATCACCTCCAGGGGCCTTGGCAATCTCTGCACACAAGGACACTCCACAAGCTCTCTGGGCAGCCTGGGCCAGGGCTCTGCACCCTCACAACAAACAACTTGCTCCTCCTGCTCCCATGGAACCTGCTGGCTTGCAGTGTGTGCCCATTGCCCCTTGGCCTGGCCCTGGGCACCACTGAGCAGAGTGTGGCCCCAGCCTCTTGCCCCCTGCACCCTTCAGCTCTTGCTCAGCATGGAGCAGCTCCCCTCTGGCTCTGCTCTGCTCCAGGCTCAGCAGCCCCAGGGCTCTCAGCCTTTCCTCCTGCCACAGATGCTCCAGTGCCCTCAGCATCTTGGGAGCCTCTGCTGGACTC
>VWZO01001364.1:0-21336 GCA_013396975.1 Bucco capensis
AACATATACTTCATATATATATAATATATACTTCATATATATATATACACACACAAAACCAATGCCAGAACCAAACTCCTCTTGATGGTAACTCCCTCCCCAATGATGCTGCAGCAGGAGGACTTGAGCAGCAGACATTCCCAGTTTTATTCCTTATTTTTTTTTGCCAGACTACTGCTAACTCCCCAGGGAACAGTCAGGGCTGGAAAGCCTGAAAGCAGAAGCCTAGGAAGAAGAGTCAAGCAGAATTAGCAGACATCCTCCCAAGCTCCACTAGAGGAAATAGAGATTCAGGCAACTTCTCTCTGTTTAATGGCTCTTACTGTTCTTTCCTTCCATCAACCAACACAGGCTCACCTTAGACCTGTGTCAAACTTCCACAACATCCCCAAAGCAAGGAGTTCTGGGGGAAGCATGCACAGGGGGAAGCACCTCTTCCTTTTGTTTGGCTTTGGACAAATCCCTACCATGCACTTGCCAAGTGTCTGCCTTTGATCTGCATCTTCAGTGCTGCTTTGGGTGAATTACCAGGGAAGCAGAGAGGAGCAGTGGATCAATAGCTCTTCCAAATGCCTGGCACAAAGGTTCAGCTCAGCAGAGGGGAGCAGACATGACCAACATGTCATTAGTTAAAGAGGAAGATCAACTCAAACTCACAGAAGAAAAAGCTATTTGGGTTGGTTGGTTGGTTTTTTTTTCCACTTTTTCTCCTAGACTACAGAGTTTAGAAATAGTACAGATATTTGAGGGTGAAAGAAGGTTTACCAGAGGTGATTTTGCCACACAAGGGGCAAAACAGGTGCACAGAACAGGGGTGCATTGGAGAGAAACATGTTGTGGTTTGTCTCTCAAAAGCTGCTGGTTCAGTGCAATAACTAAACCCAAATATTCTACTATCAGTTTACCTTGTGATCCTAAATCCTTAGAAATGGTGACAGGGCCAGGCAGCTGCTCAGCCTAGCCCAAAAAGAAGCCAGGACAGAACCTGCTGGAGAGGGACTTTGAGGGGGAAGGAAAAGGACCATTCTTCTACAATTATACCACAAGAGGAAAGATGCTTCAAAGTGCCATTAGACTTTGTACTCCAGTTCTGGAGCCCCTGGGACAAGAAAGATCTGGAGGTGCTGGAAGGTGTCCAGAGCAGGACCACAAGGATGCTCAGAGGCTGGAGCACCTCTCCTATGAGGATAGGCTGAGAGAGTTGGGATTGTTCAGTCTGGAGAAGAGAAGGCTCCCAGGAGACCCTGCTGTGGCCTTCCAGCATCTGCAGGGCTCCAAGAGGGCTGGGGAAGGACTTGTTAGGCTGTCAGGCAGTGCTAGGACTAGGGGAATGGACACAAGCTTGAGGAGGGCAGATTTGGCTTGGCTGTGAGGCAGAAGTTGTTGGCCAGGAGGGTGCTGAGCCACTGTGCCAGGTTGGCCAGAGAGGTAGTGGCAGCCCCAGCCCTGGCAGTGTTGCAGGCCAGGCTGGCTGGGGCTGGGAGCAAGCTGCTCTAGTGNGGCTGGGAGCAAGCTGCTCTAGTGCCAGGTGTCCCTGCCCAGGGCAGGCACAGGCCTTGCACCTAGAGGTGCTGGAAGCTCCCTGCCAACCCTCACAAGTCTGGGATTCTGTGATTCTACTAATTTGTGAAGGACAACCAAGCATTTTCATTTTTTCTCTTCACCTAAAATGCAGCCACACAAGATTTATAATACCAGAGCAAACTTTAGAAATTAGTGTTTGTCAGAAGCCTATCACTACTCAATGGGTAAGATGAGCTCATTAGCCTTCTGGCAGTCATCCTAGGAGAAGGACAACTCTGATTCCAAACCTGGGCAGATGGAGCTCGTTTAGCCCTGTAAGGCCTTCCAGCTAAGAGGTTAAACCTCCATCCTAAGGACTTGGCTGCCAGCGTCCAAGCTTGCTAGGCCCTGGCAGATGAACCTTAGGACTAAAGGGTGGGTCCAGCTCTGCACATGCTGTGTCTCACCTAAAAAAAATCCCTAGCTCAGGCTCGAGGGTGCTATCTGCTATCCTCTTTTTATCAGCGTTTGGAAAAGGCGCTGAGGAGGAGTGTGGGTGGAACCCTCCCTGGAGCTTCGTTAGTGAAGCCTAGCCATACATCACCACTCAGCTTCACTAGTACAATTACAATCACAGACTCATTAAGGCTGGAAGAGACCCTTAAGATCATCAAGTCCAACCATACTTCCCACTGCCATAGCACTAACCCATGAATCACTATCAGTCATAGTTAATGATTTGGTTCTGTATTCTTTTCCCCCCTTAAATGCATTTTGTTAAGCAGTCTGCAGGCTACAGTTTAACTAAATATGACTCTCAACTTTAGATTGTAAGAGCTGAAATAGAATTATTTCTATAGGATCTCAATAAATAACATCCTCAAGGCCAAAGTGTATTTAAAAGGTGATTTTTTTATTTTTACTCCTTTGGAGTCTATGAGGAAGGATGGAATTTTCTGGAAAGTTCTGAGAAAGATCAATGAATCCCATTGTCAGCTGGCTGATGTAAACCAGCTATCTTCTGCTGGCATCTGTTTACACCAGCTGTAAATTGGGGTTCATAGCTTTAGGTCTGGTTCTGTTTAAGGTTTAATCTTTATGCCTCACCAAAAGCTAAATTTCTTTTTTAATTAAAACCAAAATGTAGTTTGACAAGGAAGTGGTTTGCCAATTATCACATCCAGCAAATAACTAGAGCTAGCTTGTCAGTATTTTGAATTTTCTAAGTGGAAAGAAGGACAGGAAAGAGATAAGATGTCAATTTTGCAAAGTGCACTCAAGATTATTGGCAGCTGAAGACCCTCAGGGAACTAGAGTCCCACAAAGCAATAAGCTTGATAATCAGATGGCCCAACTTCATTCCAAGAAGTGAATGAGTCATGTTATCCAGTATAAATTAACCATTTAAAAGAAAATTTGAAGAGGAAATACAGCCCCAAAACGGCCTCAGTTCTTATTGACATCTAAGGAAGAAACACTTTTTTCATCTGATCACAAGTTTCTCCACTACATGCTGAGCAGGGAATCCAGGAGCTGCTGGCACACAGCAGCCATGGCCCAGCTCTGCACCAGAGGGAGAGCTAGGGCTGCTCCTGCCTGGGCAACATCCAACAAGGGAGCCTGAACATGTAGACCCAAGGAGCTTAGCGGGGGTAGGCTTTGCTGGGAAGCCTTGCAGGGCTCTTGGTAGCACCTGCAGGTCAGGGTTAGATTCCTTTTAATCAGGGCTACAAATATGGTTAGGAGACTTGAACACCCAGGGACCCAGGGACTCCCCATCCCTGCAGGGCTTTCAGAACCATTGAGCTGCTCTCCTTAGGGCCATGGGTTAGTGGTATGGCAGTGCTAGGCATGCTTGCACTTGAGGAGCTCTTGAGGTCTCTGCCAACCTTAATCGGGTGCTGTTGATAAGTTGGAGGGGCAAGATGTCATCCAGAAGGACCTGGACAAGCTGGAGAGGTGGGCCCAGGGGAACCTCAGGAGCTTCAACAAGACCAAGTGCAGGGTCCTGCCCCTGGGTCAGAACAATCCCCACTATCAATCCAGGCTTGGGGATGAGATGATGGAGAGCAGCCCTGCAGAAAAGGCCTTGGGGTGCTGGTGGCTGAGAAGCTGGCCATGAGCAAACAGTGCACGCTGGCAGCCCAGAAGCACAATGGCATCCTGGGCTGCAGCAAGAGAAGCGTGGCCAGCAGAGCCAGAGAGGTGATTCTGCCACTGCACTCTGCTCTGCTCACACCTCCTCTGCAATACTGGGTCCAGTTCTGGAGCCCTCAACACAGAAAGGCCATGGAGCTGATGGAGCAGGTGCAGAGGAGGCCACGAGAATGCTCAGGGGCTGGAACACCTCTGCTCTGAGGACAGGCTGAGGGAGCTGGCATTGTTCAGCCTGGAGAAGAGAAGGCTTCAGGGCAACTACTAGTGGCCTTCCAGGACCTAAAGGGAACTTCCAAGCAGGCTGCAGAGGGCCTGTTTGCAAAGGCCTGGAGGGAAAGGACAAGGGGCAATGGTTTGAAATTGGAGAAGAGTAGATTTAGACTGGACATTAGAAAGAAGTTGCTCCCCACGAGGGTGGTGGAACACTGGCCCAGGTTGCCCAGGGAGGTGGTTGAGTTCCCATCCCTGGAGGCATTGCAGGTGAGGCTTGCCAGGGCTCTGGGCAAGCTGCTCTAGTTGGGGATGTCCCTGCCCACTGCAGGGGGGTTGGACTAGATGAGCTCCAGAGGTCCCTTCCAACCCAAACAATTCTAGGATTCTGTGGTTCTATGATTCTGTGATCTTCTAGTTTCTCTCTATAGTCTATCAGGATGCCTATAAAAGCTATTTGCTTGTCTGGCCCCATCACCAGTGGTGTCAGTAGGAAAACTGAGGGCACTATTCCTTTTTCCCTTGGGAACTTAGCTAACACAGGATAAAGCAGAAGTCACAATAAAGCCCCACTGATCTGCTCTGAAATGTGCTGGTGCTTTATTGCTGACTAATTTTCTCCTGTCCCCTAAGCAAGCAGATGGGACTCTGAATACTGAAAGGAGTGGATTACTTAGATTGACAAAAAAAAAGAGTCTTTAGTGAATAAAAAGGTATTAGAGCACAGCTTGATGGAGCTGCAAGCTGAAAGGAGAGGGAGTGTGTGGTTGTCATGTGAGGCTTTCTGACTTCTACAACCCCTCAGGCAGTGCTAACAGGGAGGAAAATGGGCAGAGCTCCCTTTTATGCACCCATTTCAGAAGAAGAAATGCAAAGGCTGTGCAGCACATCTTCCATGGCAAAGCCTCCCTGGTGCTTATGAAATTAAGGACAGAAATGTTGTTTGCAGTACTGAGTTGTCTCATCATTTAGGGCCATGGTTTAGTGGTGTGATAGTGAGAGGTATGGTTGGAGTTGATGATCTTAGAGGGCTCTTCCAACCTTTGTGATTCTGTGATCTAGGTTAACCTCATGATATCTGATGGTGTAAATGCTTTATTACAGCTTTTAAGACTACAATAACTTTCTTTCTCCCCAGCTTCATTACTGCTTAAGCAAGATGTGGTGGGAGGATGGAAGTACAACCTGAAACAATCTTGTTTCTATGCCTCTCATCTGACACAAGTGCTGGTGCACAAGGTTGCTGGCTGGTGGAGAGGTTGCCACCAGTTTTAGCCAACAGTTATTGTCTTCAGGATCAGAGGGCAGGGAACTTTCTCTCTCACCCCAATCCTCCAGCTCTCTCAGCCTTTCCCCAGCACAGAGCTGCTCAAGTCCCCTCAGCATTGCAGTGTCCCTGCTCTGTTCCCTCTGCAGCAGTTCCCTCTCTCTCTTAACCAGGGGAGAGCCCAGAACTGGACCCAATCCTCCAGCTGTGGCCTCCCCAGGGCAGAGGAGAGGGGAAGGAGAAGCTCCCTGGCCCTGCTGGCCACACTCTTCTGGATGCAGCCCAGGATGCCATTGGCCTTCTTGGCCCCAAGGGCACATTGCTGCCTCATGGGCACCCTGCTGGCACCCAGACACCCAGGCCTTGTTCCACTGAGCTGCTTGCCAGCAGATCAGCTCCTGACCTGTCCTTCTCCAGGGGATTATTCCTCCCCAGGTTCATCACTTGCCCTTGTTGAATTCCATGAGGTTGTTCTCTGCCCAGCTCCCAGCCTGTCCAGGTCACTCTGCATGGCAGCACAGCCTGGGGTGTCAGCCACTGCTCCCAGTTTGATGTCATCAGCAAACTCGCTGAGAGCACACTCTCTACCTTCATCCAGGTCATAGATGAATATATTGAACAGTACTGACCCCTGAGGATCTCCACTCCTTACAGACCTCCAACAGGACTCTGTGCCACTAATTACAAGCTCTGGGCTCTGTCCTTCAGCCAGCTTTCAACCCACCCCAGTGCCCTTTCATCTAACCCACACTCCCTAAGCCTGCCAAGGAGGATGCTGTGGGAGGTGAAGAGCAGGAGCTGTGCATGGCAGCCTCCCTGATGTGTGTTTCTGAGAGGCAGAGTGTGGGGCTGGGCTGGCATATGCTCTGCCTGCAACCAGCTCCCGAGGTTTAGGTTGAGAGCAGATGCTGTCCTGGGATGATGTCCCAGGAGATGATGGAGAGCAGCCCTGCAGAAAAGGCCTTGGGGTGCTGGTGGCTGAGAAGCTGGCCATGAGCAAACAGTGCACGCTGGCAGCCCAGAAGCACAATGGCATCCTGGGCTGCAGCNTCTGCAAAGCTCTCCTGGTTTCCAAAGAGGCCTTACTCCCAGTTGTGATGGTAGCAAGCCTGTTATCACCTTAATAAATGCAACATGGAGAAATCTTCTAGTGCTGCTGTTGAAATGCTCTCCTCTGTGAAGCACACTCCATCCACATCCTTATCTGAATGGAGCTCAGATCAAATTGAATGCCTCTCAACCTAACAGTTTCCATCCCTCTCTCTTCATATCCATACTTTCTTCTTCACTCCTGCTTCTCAGACCCATGTGGAGTGGCTAGCTACACTTTAGAGGTTACAGCCCAGCCTTTCTTTCCCCCCAGAACACATTGACACCTTAGTTAGCCTCTCCTATGTGTAAGGCTGCACAACACAGCTTTACAGCTTTAGGCAGAGTTGAAGCTTGCAGTCCTGTCTGTGCCATTAAACAGTGTTTGTACACTTCTGTTACCTCAAATACAAACAGAGTAGTGTGCATTGAAAAGAATCCTTAGTAAAATAGACTGGAAATCCTTTATTTCTGTCTTAGCCACAAAGAAAGCAAATAAGCAGAGGCTAGCTTGAAAAAATGGAGAAAAGATGTCTTTATATTTTACTAATTATTAAGAGAGTCCTTATTTATAAATAACACTGAAATATGGTTATAACACATACTCTGGGACTACTCTAACAGTGGGTACTTCATATCATTTAGGGCAAACTCATCCCCTACACTTTTCAGCTCCTTCTTTGGAGCATTTAACTCTTTGGTTTCCTTTAGGTCAGGCCTTGGAAGGGCTGGTCCAGAGAAAGTCAAATCAAGTTGAAAGGAATCTATTGACTCCAAGGAGTCCAGCAGCACTCCACTCACACCAGAAGGATTTCCTTCTGGCTCCTTTAGCATCTTGCTCCCCAGTCTGGATAGAGAAGAGACAGAGAGGACAGAGCTCTGCAAACTCCCAGGGCAAAGAGAAGCCAGTGGCACAGCTCTGGGTGCAGCTCCTGGAGGGAAGCAGCTCCCATGCCTGGCAGGGCTGCTGTCACCTTCTGCTGCTGCTGGAAGGCATCCCTCAAGTCCCAGCAGCTCAAGCTACCTTTCCCACCCAGGGAAAAAACAAGGCTTAATTCAATCTCTGTCTTACCATCAGGAAATGCACCTGGAAGTGCTGCTTTGCTTTGTGTTTTCCCTCTGACATTTAGCATGAAACATTTCTGTTTGGCCTTCAGCTTGTATCATCCCTTTCCAACAAAGCCATCCTCTTCTTTCTTCTCTCTGTCTCTCTCTTTGGTTTAATGTTTCATTTTGAATGTTATGAGTGAACCAGAAGCTACACTTAGCAACTCCTCTGTGAGTTCTTCTTTCAAGCAAGATTTGCACAGCAAGGCCTTTCTCCTCTCCACCAAAGCCATGCCTACCTGGGTGACAGCAGTGTCCTTACAGGGTTCAAGGACATCTGGGAAGAGGTAGATTGTAACACTAGGACCTGTGTGGATGTTTAACTTAACTACCTCTCCCAAGCTCTCACTGGAACAGTTAGAAAAGGCTTCCAAATATTGTAATGAAACAGAAAAGTCTGTGGCTTTCAGGGTGATGTCTAGCAATCTCACTCCAAGTATTATCATTTCTTTCTCACACTTTCTTCCCATTGTTGCTGCTGTTGCTTGTAACAGATGGAGAGTTGATACCTTCTGCCCTTTGCACAGGAATGCTTGTTGTTGTTTGCTGAAATCACTGACTTTCCACAGCAACATATACTTTTGAAACAAAAGTGTTTGTTGAAGCGACGTGTCTGGTCCCAGACAGACATTTAAAATGAGGAACGTGCAGGAGGCAATTTTGGGTAAGATGTTCAGAACAATAGGCTGAACAAAAAACAAGCTGCTGTTTGTAAACAGCTATTTACATAATCTGCCATTTCTGTTATCTGCAACACTCTGCACCACAAACTCACTGCAAGCAAATGAAATTTAAATGTCACTCTATGAACTAATCTTAGCCAAAGCAGAAGAAACTGAAATGAGCTCACAGGTAAAGCAGCTTGCATGGCACACTTAGACAATGAAGTCATCTCTTCAGCAGCACAAGGAGGGTAGCTCAGTCCTGGTCTTTTGCTCAGCTGGTAATTTGGCCATTCTCCCATGTTTTGGGACAGGAGAGGAGTCATTCTTAGAAGGTGGCACACTCACCTGCCAAAATGCCACACTTCACACACAGAGGCATTCACCTGCAGGTCTCCTTATGCTTCTCTTTGAACCAAGGAACAAAGAGGATGTTCTTTAACTTCACAATAATGGATATGGTCTAGGCACAGTCTGACAATGCCTTGTGGTCTCCTGTGGCCCCTGGTGCCATAACTGTGCCCACAGCAGAGGGAGCATTAAACTCATTGCCCACGGGAAAGTGTGGGGAGTGATACCCATGTTCCTAGAATCCTTGGATGGGTAGGATGAGCTCATTAGCCTTCTGGCAGTCATCCTAGGAGAGGGACAACTCTGATTCCAAACCTGGGCAGATGGAGCTCCTTTAGCCCTGTAAGGCCTTCCAGCTAAGAAGTTAAACCTCCATCCTAAGGCAAGAATGAGCACAAGTTTGTGGGAGTGAGTGTTTTACCCTGTTGATAACAAGGTAGTTGTTTGGCACTTTGGGTCCCAATGTGCTCTCTGAATAATGTCACACACTATCTACACCACTAAGAACAGTATTTGGGTTGCTGGCATAGACAAAGGAACACAAAGTAAGGTATGTGTTCTGACCAGCCACTGGAAAGGAGCTTGGAGTGAGCTGGGGGTAGGGCTCTTCTCCAGGGGTAACAGTGAGAGGACAAGAGGAAATGGCCCCCAGTTGCAGCAGGGGAGGTTTAGATTGGATAGAAGGAGGAATTTCTTCCCTGAAAGGATTGTTAAGTGTTGTCCCAGGCTGCCCAGGGAGGTGCTGGAGTCCCCATCCCTGCAGGGCTTTCAGAACCATTGAGCTGCTCTCCTTAGGGCCATGGGTTAGTGGTATGGCAGTGCTAGGGATGCTTGCACTTGAGGAGCTTAGAGGTCTCTGCCAACCTTGGTGATTCTGTGAGATGCAGAGACACCCTTTGGTCCCAGGGGACAGGATGAAATAACAGCAGAGGAAATTCACTGTAGGTAAATTAAGAGATGCACATGAAGAATAAACAGTCCTAACTTCATATATATCAAGAGGATGAGCTTTGAAGCAACTATTTCCAAGCAGCACAATTCAGTGTTATCCTAGATAGCTTTATGAACAGTAAGATCTCTCATTCTTTAAAGAATCACTTTCCCAGACAGGAATAAATGTATTTGTTCTTCTGGGTAGTTTTAAGGAGCACTTAGTAAAATAATTGAAGAGTGTTACAATCATATTTTAATACTTCTGTACTTAAATGGATACTGTGAGATAAAACTAATGCAAATTGGTTTATTGGATTATTTCCTGCACTTGATCAAATCCTTGTCAGGTTGCTCATAAAGGCTAAGGAAAAGTCCTGAGGGTCCCATAATTAAGTTTCATAATACAGTAATTAGATGGGCATAACTTTCACTAGGATAAATCTTCAGGGATATCTTCCTTTTAGAGACTGTGGTATTAGCACAATCATCTCTAGTCATCTAGACATTCAGATCATTAAATAGCTGGATTTGTGCCTGTTCTGGACTGTTCCCACTCACTATCTGTGGCACCTGGATTTGTTAGTCCATGTTTTGAAAGCTACATCTCCAGAGAAAAGCTACTTACAAAGGATTCATGGCTTGAACTAAAGTGACAGAATTAAAATCAACCTTTCCTTTGAAAGAATAACTTTATTCAATACCTTTTTTTTCCCCTTCTTGTTTTCTGCTATTAACTCAAGCAGCAGGTACCAGAGCAGTGCCACTGAAATGAGGTTTGCTTTTCTGCCACTTCATTCCAGGACTAGATGACCTCCTGGGTCTCTGCCAACCTCAACTACTCAACTCAATGACTCTGTGATCATCACCCCAGAGCAAGCCTGTGGCAAACAATGCCCTGCCCTGCCTGTGTTGCCCCACTGCTTAAACACACTCTTTGCAGCAGAACAAGGACCTGACCAAGACTTTTCATTTCTCCCTTTCTTTCTGAGGACATGAAAAAGCACAGCCTAACCCCAGCACTAGAGCCAGAGCCTGGAACCATTAGCCTAGCTCCATTTGCTTTTGCAGTGGCATGAAGGCGCAATGAATGATGCCCTCGACTTTTGATCACCATGCCTACAGCCAAAGTCAAGTAACACAGACCAGCCAACACACACAGGGCCAGCATCTACAAAGGCAAGCTGCTAAGCCTCTTCCATACCCTGCTCCTAAGCAGGAAGTTGAACATTTCAAGGCTGAGATGAATCAAACCAGGAATAGGGAAAATCCTAAGCGCTCTGGCAGAGTGACCTGGACAGGCTAGAGACATGGGCAGGGAGAAACTTAATGAAATTTAACAAGGGTGAATGTAAAGTACTGCATCTGGGAAAGAACAAGCCCATGGATCAGTNCCCTTCCAACCCCTGACATACTGGGATACTGTGATCCCTGAACCATGCATGTTGTCTGATCTCTGTGCCTTTGCAAGTCCTGCAACAGAAAATTGTCATATCAGTGCCTGTTAGAGAAAGGAGAGATAAAAATCAACCTTTTTGATTCTGTGATGTCCTCACTGTCCTGCAGGAAGGGCTCAGCTATCCGTGCCATCTAAGCACCAGAGCAGTTTGGCAGTTGAGTGCTTTTGCTTTGAATAAGCCACTCAGCTCATTATTCTCCTAGAAAGATGAGGAGGAAGGCTTCCCTCCTTAGGGCCATGGGTTAGTAGTATGGCAGTGCTAGGTATGGTTGGACTTGATGAGCTTAGAGCTCTCTTCCAACCTTCATGATTCTGTGAAACAGTCTGCCCAAGAGACCAGTAGCTTTCAGAGAGCAGCACAAAAAGCATTCCCTCATTAGCCCTAAGGCCACAGGTTTGCCAAACGAAGTTTTGTTGAGATGTTCCTGGCTAATGCAAACTCTTGCAGGACATGTCTCTGTCATGAACTGAACACCCAGCCAGCTCCCTGCCACACAGGTGCCTCAGTGCTAGGGTGGAAGGAGTCACTGCAGAGCCCTGCCTGGCCACTCTCTTTCCTCTCTGAGATAACCAGGGTGCACAGAGGAGTGATGTGAGTCTCTGCAGCTGCCCAGGCTAGGCATAGCTAGCAGAGCACCCCATTCCAGCACACGCTTAGCTGCTGAGCTTCAGATCTTCTACCTTGCCTCCACAATTGTTTTGGTCTTTAGTTACTACTAAATCTTTGTGAGAAACATTTTCAGCACCTGCAAAGGAAATATACCAGGAAAAAATAATTATATACCTGAAAATACCATTTTTTTGAAGAGTTTTTCCTCTAGTGTAAGGCATCCCAAGTAAAATGAATGAACTTTAGGTGGATCTACTAATGACCTTCCAGGACCTAAAGGGAACTTCCAAGCAGGCTGCAGAGGGCCTGTTTGCAAAGGCCTGCAGTGAAAGGACAAGGGGCAATGGTTTGAAATTGGAGAAGAGTCGATTTAGATTGGATATTAGGAAAAAGTTCTTCACCACGAGGGTGGTGGAACAGTGGACCAGTTGCCCAGGGAGGTGGTTGAGTTCCCATCCCTGGAGGCATTGCAGGTGAGGCTTGCCAGGGCTCTGGGCAAGCTGCTCTAGTTGGGGATGTCCCTGGCCACTGCAGGGGGGTTGGACTAGATGAGCTCCAGAGGTCCCTTCCAACCCAAACCATTCTAGGATTCTAGGATTACTTCAATCTCAATGCAAAACAAAACTAAGACTGTAACAACAGTGTTGTTATGGCTTGGAATAATTCCATGAGCTACAGTTGCTAACAAAACAGACTTTGAGATCACACAATAGAATGGATTACAGAGCAAATACCACTCAGTTAAAGAATTGGTGCTAGAGGAGTCATTTTTGAATGGGGAATCCAGACAGGCAGTTTCCATTAATATCAGTGACTTATCAGTGCCATTCTTTACTTGCTTGGCTGAGTAAAATGACAGTCCCTGCTGAGAAGAACAGTTTCCTCTCCTCAAAATGAGCAATAAAAGAGCTAAGCACAAGAGTCATACACCACACACAATTATCTATTGCTTGATGGATGGTAATAGACTTGCACTAGCTGATGAGTTGGTCCCTTGCAAGCACAGGACTGCAGAATCTCAACATCCTTATATCACACATAGCTGGGTAGATAGATAAATACAACTAATCTACTCCTACTTTATCATTCCTACTATTATTATTGTCTATTCCTTGTCATGCACAGGAGAGAGATGGCTCTTGAGCTATCATAGGGTCTTCCCAGACACTAAGGTAGATATTCTTTCTTTTTATCTTGTCCACTTAATCTTAAAGAAGTTCTCACCTTCTGGAGTTGTGCAGCAAAAAATGACTTACAGGAAATTTGCATTCTTACAGCCTTAGCCTAGTTTGAGTCCAAACAAGCTATTCCATACCATAGAGATCATATTCAATCCTTCAGGCTGTGATATTGAGCTTGGGCCTTGGGCTCTCTTGCATGAGGCCTAAGACACACATAAACAGGTGCTTCATTAAGCTAATTAGCACCTAATTAAACGAGTCCATATAAGGAGAGGGCTGGTTTTCCCATGCTGCTAGAATGTTGAGCCCCTGAGCCCTGTGAAGCTGAGCAGCCCAGCTCTGTTCCTCCAGGACTCTCTCTGTTCTGCCTTCCATCTCAATGCAAGAGTTGCTGAGTTCCAGGATGCAGCTCCTGAGCCTGAGTCCTGCCTGCTGCTCAAGTCCTGCTGCTGCAGCATCACTGGGGAGGCAGTTACCATCAAGGAGGCTTGGGTCTGGCATTGGTTGTGTGTGTGTGTGTGTATATATATATATGTACACTTCATTTTCTTGTTCTTTTCATTGAAGTAGTTTCAGTTTCATGTCCAATTTCCAAGTCTCTTTCTCTGTTAATTTTCCCTTTTTCCTGCCTGGAGTGGGGGCAAAAGGGATAATAGAGAATGTGTGTCCCTGGGTTGGTGGTTGGCCCTGCCCTAACCCTTGACAGGAATCAGATCTTGAAATGTTTCTATCTCCTCCTCTCCCTGTTAACCCTGGAGAAGAGCCCTACCCCCAGCTCACTGCAACCTCCTGTCAGGGAGCTGTAGAGAGAGCTAAGGTCTGCCCTGAGCCTCCTCTTCTCCACACTACCCAAGCCCAGTGCCCTCAGCTGCTCCTTATAAGACAAGTGAAAGAAAAGCCAAGCTTAGTACCTTTTTATATGAACAAAATATCTTTTTATTCTTTCCTTGAAGAATGTTGAAGCTTTCTTTTATCATAAGGCTACTTTGAGGAAACTGTGCATTCATTAGATATCATTAGGCTTTAGGTGTCAGGAGATGTTGCTCTCAGGTCAGTACACACAAATGCAGACCAGTATGAAACCCAAGTTTTGTGACAAAGTGTATTTTTTAAGTGGTTTAAGCAATTCTACACCATATTTACTATTCTGGTAGTCTTGGATATGCTTTTATTTGCTAAATGCCTTCATTCATTGCAGAGTCTGAGTTCAAATCAAAGACAGTTGCATTGAAAACATGTATTTCATACAAGTGTCAGTGGTTTTATTATGACAGGTGGTCTAAGAGAAAGGCAATATTCCCTGCCCTTCAGGGGGAGATTCCAAACCAATTCTATCCATGACAAGTAATTGTATGTATGAAACTCCAGGGACAGACCCAAGGACACAAGTGTTAACAGCTCCATGATGACCTTTCTCAGTGCAGCGTTTGAACCAAGAGAATCATCTGTGATGAACAAAACTGGAGTGGAAGTCTCCTTTGCTAATGACCTAGGGTGAGTCTGTGGAGTGCCCTGGGAGGTGCAGAGCTGCCCTGTCCCTGCAGAGCCAACTGGAGCCCTGGAGCTGACAGATGCACCAGCTGGAGACCACAGGTTTGTCACCTCTCCTACAAGGGGAGCTGAGTTGTTCATCATCATTTAATTCAGGCAGAAGCAGCCAAATTCACTTAGATCACCTCCTTAGCTGCTCCAAGGAGAATGCTCATGTGATCCCATCTGTTCAGCAGAAGAGCTTGGGAAGCAAGTATCCCCAGAAGAGAGGCTGCAAGGAATGCTTATGGGTTAACAACTTGTGAAATCATTGCAGCTTTTGCACAGTTGATACCTGCACTTGATAATTTTTTTCCCTTGATAGGGCTTGACTGTCCAGGGGTTGGAGAAGGCCTAATGTGATTCAAATTGCATGAAGGAAGGACAGAAAGTCTTTCCTGGCAGGCTTCTGTCCCTATATGCAATGTTCTTGTACATCCCTCACCTCCAACTCAGACTTGGCTCTTCTGCCAAAGCTGTGAGCAAATCTTTACAGAGAACTTGATGTGTTTGTGTTTGGCAAAGGGAGAATCTGCCACATGCCAAACACTAAACTTCTAGGATCTCCTTCTAGCACTTCACTCTTTTAATCTGGAACAGAAAAGCCAAAACAGTGGGTGAGGACTTCTTCTCTTATTTTTATTCGGACTTCCAAAGTATCTTTTTCTGCTACAAGAAAGATTGCTGCAGACTGCTATGTGACAAAGGATTTGTCTGCTTCATCAAACCCTTTGCCTGAGGACTGTTGTGCCTCCAGTATTTACAATGAGGCACCTTCCATTTCTAGTGGCTACATCATCCTTTAACAAACCTTGGCCTGGCTATGACTAGAGTCCTAATGACAACTATTCAGCTATGCCCACAATTAACTGCAGAATGAATTGCCTTGCAGCATAGAGGAGCAGTGATGAGTCAAAAGACCTTTACAAGCAATCCCATACAATTGATAGAACAATTCCCAGCCCTTTGCCTGGGAGCAAAGCATCTCTCAGCAGTCCCATCAGGTCTGAGGTGGGGAAATCAGACACAGCTTTTGCTGGGAAGACATTGTGGTTGTTATTGTTGAAGGAGGCTGTGAGAATGGTTTGTAACATCCATAACCTTTCTGGGACCATTCTACTGTTAAAACTAGGATGATTTTTCTTCTCTTCTGTTTTCCTTTGTTTGGATTTTTTTTTCTGATGTGGTGTGGTTTAAGCTACTTCAGATCCCAAGTCCTTTGTTGTACAGCTGACAGGAGGATGACCCTCAGTAAGTTTGCAGATGACACCAAGCTAGGAGGGAGAGTTGATGTGCTTGAGGTCAGGGAGGCTGTGCAGAGGGAGCTGGAGAGGCTGGAGCAGTGAGCTGAGCCCAAGGGGATGAGCTTCAGCAAGGCCAAGTGCCAGGTGCTGCACTTGGGGCACAAGAACCCCATGCACTGCTCTAGGTTTAGGGCTTATAGCTCAATGGTGCAGCAAAACACAACCTTTGCCTTAGCCTTTCCTGGGCTGACTGTTGTCCCAGGTCCTCTGCAGTACAGGATGGTCAGGTATTCTAAGGAGCTCTAAGGTCTGTGTCCAGCTCTGGAGCCCTCAACACAGAAAGGCCATGGAGCTGATGGAGCAGGTGCAGAGGAGGCCACGAGAATGCTCAGGGGCTGGAACACCTCTGCTCTGAGGACAGGCTGAGGGAGCTGGGATTGTTCAGCCTGGAGAAGAGAAGGCTTCAGGGAGACCTACCAGTGACCTTCCAGGACCTAAAGGGAACTTGCAAGCAGGCTGCAGAGGGCCTGTTTGCAAAGGCCTGCAGTGAAAGGACAAGGGGCAATGGTTTGAAATTGGAGAAGAGGAGATTTAAAGTGGACATTAGAAAGAATTTGCTCCCCACCAGGGTGGTGGAACACTGGCCCAGGTTGCCCAGGGAGGTGGTTGAGTTTCCATCCCTGGAGGCATTGCAGGTGAGGCTTGCCAGGGCTCTGGGCAAGCTGCTCTAGTTGGGGATGTCCCTGGCCACTGCAGGGGGGTTGGACTAGATGAGCTCCAGAGGTCCCTTCCAACCCAAACCAGTCTAGGATTCTAGGATAAGGTCAGAAATGCAAAGCGCACAGCTGTGGTGAGCACTGTAGCTCCAGGGCTCACCTGAAGGTTGGTGCTGCAGAGTGCTTCATTTTTTTGCCAAGGTAATCAAAGCTCTTGAGTCAGCTTTCCTTTTTCTATTTAGAAACTCCTTAAATAAGAAACCTATTTTTCCTTATTGATCTAGAAAACCAGGAGTCAAGAGAAAAAGTCACTACTGCAAGGTTCAGGATAATATTCTGTAAACTGGCAATGCTGAGTGTATGAGATGTTACCTTCTGAATTACCACTTCATTCTATGTGATTTTTCTTGCCTTATTTCCAGAGGAAATCTGTCTTGCTGCCTCACCAGCCCTGCTCTGCTTTGCCTTATGATCTCTGATAAGATCACAGCTGGAGGTAGGGTGGTTGAGTACAATAGGCAGAAGAGGCTTGTGATCATGGTAATTGGCTGAGACATCCAGACCTCTAATTGCTTAATAATAACCATATCTGTCGTGGGGATTTTTTGCCCAGCAATCCTGTGTTACATTTATCTGTGGCTGCTTAGCTAACTGAGAGCCACAGTGCACGAAGTAGGGCTGTATGTAAATGGTGTGAGAGAGAAACTGGCAGGTATGCAACATACTCCAGCTCAGGGGTAGGACACAGCCAGTAGAGAAATTCCTACTGCAGGAAAAAACAAGCTTTGAGAAGTCATAGAATCACAAAGGTTGGCAGAGACCTGTAAGCTCCTCAAGTGCAAGCATCCCTAGCACTGCCATACCACTAACCCATGGCCCTAAGGAGAGCAGCTCAATGGTTCTGAAACCCCTGCAGGGATGGGCACTCCAGCACCTCCCTGGGCAGCCTGGGACAACACTTAACAACCCTTGCAGGGAACAAATTCCTCCTGACATCCAATCTAAACCTCCCCTGCTGCAACTTGAGGCCATTTCCTCTCATCCTCTCACTGCTAACCCAGGAGAAGAGCCCTACCCCCAGCTCACTGCAACCTCCTGTCAGGGAGCTGTAGAGAGAGCTAAGGTCTGCCCTGAGCCTCCTCTTCTCCACACTAAGCAAGCCCAGTGCCCTCAGCTGCTCCTCAGCACACTTGTGCTCCAGAGCCCTCCCTAGCCTCCTTGCCCTTCTCTGCACACACTGCAATGCCTCTGGCTCCTGCTTGGCCTGAGGGGCCCAAAGCTGAGCCCAGCACTCTAGGGGTGGCCTCCCCAGTGCTGAGCACAGCAGGATGAGCACTTCTCTGCTCCTCCTGCTCACACTAGTTCTGATCCAGGCCCACATGCTCTTAGCTTGCTTGGCCACCTGGGCACTCTGCTGCCTCAGCTTCAGTCACTAGCAAGCAGCAGCCCAGCTCCTTCTGTGCCAGGCACCAATGCAACCACTGTGCCCCAAGCCTAGAGCAGTGCATGGGGTTCTTGTGCCCCAAGTGCAGGACTTGATTTCCTGAAATAAAATATTACTTACTGCTTCTTTGTCAATGTAGTTCTGTGTTTCAGACTCTTGTTCTGCACAGTGTCTTGCCTGACAGGTTTTAGAGGAAGTCATATTGCCCTTGTTCACTTGGGGCCACTTCTTCTTCTTTCTTAATTGTTTTTATGTAAAGGGCTCTGACAGTGCTTCCTCACTCCTGAGCATGGTTACTTTATGCTCTCACTGCTAGTCATTAAAAATTGTCATCTGGATGAGGGTTAGAAGGAAAAGACTTTGGTGAAATATCTTCTATATGAAACTGTCTTAAGGACTGTGATTGATTGGCATGAATTTCTGTGGACTGGCCACTAGAAACATTAATTTTTCACAAGTATGAGTCCTGAGGATATTCAGATGACACGATTTTTTTCATGCAGAAGGAAATTAATATCTGGGATAGGTTGTCAAGTAGCAGTTGTGTCTGTCACCATCACTTGGTGTGTGTGATACATGAACTGGACAACTGCAGAGAACAAAATGACAGTCTGGATGGGGAAGGTAGCCACAATGACAGATACTCAGCTCAATCACCTCTCTGCCTTTCCTGGTGAGTTGGGAACATCTGGAATTACATCCCCAGACATAAGCACTGTAATTCAAGGACTAAAAATGCAGTCTAGGTATTTTATTGAATATTTTAATGATTACTTTCTCCAGATATGATTTTTTTCAGCTTTGAGGAACATTGTTACGATGTAGAGAGTGTTACTGAAGAGAAACCAAGTTGCAGCAGGGGAGTTTTAGATTGGCTATAAGGAGGAATTTGTTCCCTGCAAGGGTTGTTAAGTGTTGTCCCAGGCTGCCCAGGGAGGTGCTGGAGTCCCCATCCCTGCAGGGGTTTCAGAACCATTGAGCTGCTCTCCTTAGGGCCATGGGTTAGTGGTATGGCAGTGCTAGGGATGCTTGCACTTGAGGAGCTTAGAGATCTCTGCCAACCTTTGTGATTGTGTGAAAAATCAGTAATCAGTACAAGGTAGGAAAACAAAGGAGTTAAAAGACATGGTATAATGAGTTGAAGACACAGTAGAGGTTTATCAGTTAGCTAACTACTTAACAAGTTGTCTGCCATTCCTTACATGACCTGACAGCTCACCACTTACTGGGCTGGTTGCTCAAAGCTACCTGAGAAGTAAGAGTTGTTTGCTTCAATACTGAGTGAAGTTGATTCCTGGTGGCACAGTCAGAAGGTTATGGGTCTCCACTTGTAAATCAAAGCAGTCATGCACAGAGACAGTGGCATAAGTATGGAATGCAATAGCTTCTCAGCCCTAGTGCTAATGGGAACAGCAGCTGGAGGCACAGGATGGATCAAGGACATAGGATAGTGAAAGACTGGACTGTGCAGAAAGCAAATTATAGCCAGGGTCAGATTCTCCAGGTACTTTTCTGCTTCCCCTGAAGATACAAGCTGTGCAAGATGATGAGGATGATGTGCTGAAATCAAAGTGGTCTATTCATTTCTACTTTTGCCCATGGTGTATTACTCTGGCTATCAATAATTCTGGAAGGTGTACATTACCTAACAAGTCCTTCCCCAGCTCTCTTGGAGCCCTGCAGATCCTGGAAGGCCACAAAAAGGTATGCTGGGAGCCTTCTCTTCTCCAGACTGAACAATCCCAACTCTCTCAGCCTGTCCTCAGAGGAGAGGTGCTCCAGCCTCTGAGCATCTTCATGGCTCTTCTCTGGACACCTTCCAGCACCTCCAGCTCTTTCCTGTCCTGGGAGCTCCAGAACTGGATGCAGTACGCCAGGTGAGGTCTCCCCAGAGTGGAGTAGAGAGAGAATCACCTCCCTGTCCCTGCTGGCCATGCTCCTGCTGCAGCCCAGGACACAGTTGGCTTGCTGGGCTGCAAGTGCACACTGGTGTGATTATACAGCAGGCATGAGGCCCTGGAATTGGAGCACCAAGGAACTGATGAAGTGGCAAAAGTCCACAAGCCAGTCAACCACACATTATCATGACTGCCTCTGCCTCTGCTAAGGAAATGAGAAGGGTGGTTGTCATTGCACACTCCTCTCTGAGAGGAACAGAGGGCCAACTGGATCCAGCTCCTAGGGAAGTCTCCTGCATTCCTGGGTAAGAGACATCACTAGGAAGCTCTCTAGCCTGGTGCAGCCCTTAGATTGTTATCCATCACTGTTTTTTTCCAGGAGGACAGTGAGGAAGTGATGAACCTGATCTAGTTGGGGATGTCCCTGCCCACTGCAGGGGGGGTTGGACTAGATGACCTCCAGAGGTCCCTTCCAACCCAAACCATTCTAGGATTCTATGANGCCTGCTGGAGAAGGATGGGATTCACCTGTCTCAAAGGAGGAATAGGTCCTAGCTCAAGAGATAGCAGGGCTCCCTGAGAAAGCTTGGAGCTAGATTCCAAGAGGGGATCAAAGCAGGGTCACCAGAGATGAACCTGGGCACACCAGTGTCAGAAGCATGATTGATAGCCCAGCTGAAGTGCAGGCAGCATGAGCAACAAACAGGAGGAGCTGGAAACCTTTACACTGCAGGGGAGGCTCAAATTAGATATTAGAAAGAATTTCTTCCCCAAGAGGGTTCTCAGGCACTGGCCCAGGCTGCCCAGGGAAGTGCTGGATTCACCATCCCTGGAAGAGTTCAAAAACCTTGTAGCTGTGGTGCTTGGGGCCATGGGTGAGTGGTGAGCATGGCAGTGTTGGGTGGATGCTTGGACTCAGTGTTCTCAGAGGGCTTTTGCAACCAGAATCATTCTGGGATTCTCTGCCTTGTGGGTGCAGAGGATGTTCTTGCATCCTTTGACTCCTAGGACTCTGCCACACGACCAAGGTGCCACAGATGATATTTTCAAGGCCAGTTAATCACATGCACTTTAACAATCAATATTCAGCCACAGAATCTTGGAAAAGTCAAGGTTATGAAACCAATATAACAATTTAAGGGAGCATATTAGCCATTTTGTAGATTCAAATCTACTGACAAAGTCAGGGAACTTAAATCCTAGAGCCACCCGAGACCCAAAGACCACTCACACACAAACATATATTAAAAGGGATAAAACCCCAAAACTGGCTGTGTGCAAGCTACTATTGTGTGGCAAGGTATGCTCTTTTCTTTGAAATATACATAATGAAATCCAATCCCTCACCAGTACATCACTCCTAGAGCTCAATCTGATTTCACACTGCAAAAGCAATTTCATCTCATCAGATTCCATCGTGCTGAAATACTGAACAATAGAAACTGATGGGAGATGTCTCAAATTAAATTGAACCACTGCAAACAATGGGTTTCTTCAGAGGTTGGCCTTGACTCAATATGTTTTTCCACTTCATTTTGCAAAGAAATCATCAAGTCCAATGGCTTCAAGCAATCTAAATGTTGTGCAGGTTGAAAGGAAAGGAGCAACCTCACTGAAAAAATGTGACACACCACAAAGCTAAACTATCACACCCTGGGCTGAAGGCATTATCATTTCCCCAGTCCATCTGAGGAGCTTCTAACCCAAGCAAGGAGCCCAGCCTCAAACCAATAAAGCCAGAAGAAAAGATTTTGACTTCTTTAATCACTGGATAAGATCCAATGTCTGAAGAACAATTTGTGAAGCTAGTTCATGGCCTAAAATGGTGGGTACAGCGACATCACTTTGAATTCTTCTAGCAAACATCAGCTATATATATATTTATATAGACATATGAATATAAATATAAATAAATAATAAATATGAATAAATAATAAAAATAAAAATAAATATATAAATATATATATATTATATATAT
>VWZO01001364.1:35100-56252 GCA_013396975.1 Bucco capensis
CACATCAGTTCCCAGTCTGTACTGATCCATGGGCTTGTTCTTTCCCAGATGCAGTACTTTACACTTCCCCTTGTTAAATTTCATCAAGTTTCTCCCTGCCCAAGTCTCTAGCCTGTCCAGGTCAATCTGGATGGCAGCACAGCTCCTGGTGTGCCAGCCACTCCTCCAAGCTTGGGATCATCAGCAAACTTGTTGTTCAAAGCAGCTGCAGGAAGTAAGTGCTCCTCCTACGCTATTAGATATGCTGATAGATACTGTCAATTCATGTTATTGATGTAGCCACTTCCAATCTGAGAACATTCTATTTTGAGCCTTGTCTGATAGACACCAAAATCTAAATTGCTCTTGTTTTTATCTTCCCCCCCCCCCGCCCCAAATAAGAAGATGGAGTTGGAACAGATGAGGCCTGAAAGCAGCATACAAGACTTTTGCTCCAGGTCCTTCACATGCAGCTCTCATTTTAAACTGATGGTTGAAGTGGTGGAAGAAAGTAAATAACATGCTTATTTTCAGGAAATGTAAGAAAAAAGAACTATAGACCAGTCACCTCACCTTGATCTGTGGGAAGATGATGGAGCAAATAATCCTGGAAGCTATTTCCAGACATATTGAAAGCAAGAAAGCACCTGGATCTCTGGAGGGCAAAATCTTCTTGACCAATCTGATAGGCTTCTTTCATGCTAAGTTGGGACATGCTGTTGACTCCAACGAGGACAGAGGAGCACTGGAACAGGCTCCCCAGGGAGGCAGTCATTGCACCAACTCTCATTGAGTTTAAGAAGCACTTGGACAATGCTCTTAGACACATAGCGTGACTTTGGGGTTGTCCTGTGCCTAAATAGGAGTTGGACTTGATGATCCTTGTGGGTCCCTTCCAACTTATGGTATTGTGTGATTGTGTGATATTCAATACCTGACTTGACTCAGCCTTGGGTAACCTGTTCAAGGTGACTCTGCTCTGGGAGTTAAACCAGATGATCTTGGAAGGTCCCTGTCAAGCTCAGCAAACTTCAAAGAAAGCCAAGGTGTTCGTCAGCGTGGATCTTTCTCAGTGTTCCACCTCACTCCCCTGGCAGAGGTCCAGACCAGAACCCAGACTCCTCATGCCCCTTGCTGCTGTCTTGCAAACACCTGCTGCCAGGAGTCATTTCACCTTTGGGAAGCTGTCTCAGCTCAGGAGATAACTGCTGGCTTTAGAGATCATTTCCTAATCTCCTACTGGAGAACTTGGCACTTCAAGATATTGGAAATGGACTAAAGACTTGCACCACTCCAAAGCCAGCCCAGCTCTCAGAGTGAGAATTGGATAGGCCTTTCTGAGCCTCTCGAGTTTCCATCCAGGGCTTGGTCACTGTGGATGGTCAGAGCTAGAGCTGTGTGGGCAGAGCTTCAGTTGCCATCACTCTAAAGCAGTGACACTGCCTTTTTTGTGAGCCACTCAATCCTTCCAGCCTTGAACTTCCTGAGCCCTCCCAGTTCAGTAGTTCCCATGTCCTCCTGGTACCAGCACCATCGTGGGTGGGTTCATAGGGAGCAAAAGAAGGACTTGGTGATCCATGTGGAATGTGCTGTGCCTTCCCTCCTTTCCACGGGGTCCTAATCAGACTCCAGAAATGTACTTTCACATTGTAAAGCCTTTTTCATTTCATTCTAGAGACAGGCAGTGATTGGTTCTCCTATGTTTCTCACAGCCTCAACTGTGACGATAACTATGGTGAGCATGGAGCTGGCAGGATCTGCAGATACCCTGGCGCAAGGATTTCAGAGAGATGGGAACTCTTTCTTTGCGGCGGTGGGCTCCCAACAGGAGTCTCCTGCAGGAGTCATGAGCACCAGCTCATTCCCTGCCTCACAAACGCACGGCTTCGGTGGCTTCTTGTGCTTGAGGCTGTTTGAGATGACTCTCATTTTTCCTCCACACCACATGGCAGAGGATGGGAGGTCGACGCCGAGCCGGCCGAGGGGCAGAGCGCTCTCCTCGCCACTTTGCCCCGTATCTCTCCGCCGGCGGGCGAGCGGCGGGCGCGTTTCCTGCGCAGCCGGGACAGCAGCCGCCAGGACGGGCAGGGTCCGAGCGGCGCAGCGCTGCGGAGGTGCTCACTTTCCCCGCCAGCACCCGCTCTGGTCGCTGGGAGCAGGGCAGCGGAGGTTAGCCCAGCCATCCCGTGCCGGGGCAGGTGCGGCGCGGCCTCGCCCGGCCCCGCCACCTGCGGCAGCTGCCCCACGCCAGGGCGGGCGGAGGTGTTAGCCCAGCCCCAGCCCCGCCTCCGCCGGGAGTTGCTCGGAGCAATTCCCACGGCAACCCAAGCTCGNGGGAGGAGCAGGAACGCCAGCAGCGAGAGGAGCGGGAGAAGCGACTCCGGCTGCAGCTCTACGTGTTCATCGCGAGGTGCATCGCGCACCCCTTCAACGCCAAACAGCCCACGGACATGGCCCGCCGGCAGCAGAAGGTGAGCCCCCGTCGTCCTGGACCCGCCCCGAGACATCCATCCCTCTCCCGTCCCGCCCCGGGATATCCAGTGGCAGGGGGCGCGCTCCGGCCCGCAACAGGTTGAGGCGTGCGGGGCACGGCGGCAGAAGGAGGTGCGCAGGTGGTGTGGGAGCAGGGCGCTGCATGTCAGCGCGGCTCCTCCAGAGCAGCCTGTGTGCCCAGACACCCATCCGCGCAGCCGGGTAAAGTCTGGGAAGTTTGGAGAGCCGCGCTGAAAGTCGCGGTGTGAGGGGGTCAGGCCGCCGGGCAGCGGGAGAGGTGCTTTCGGCGTGATGGATGGAGTTAAACCTCCCCGAGGTGCCACCTACAAGTCGTGTTCCGGTCATCTGTAGCCAAACTCGAGCAAGTTCAGCTGTTACAGAGAGGTGAAGGAGAAAACTGGTTTGTTTCATGAATTATGAAGTGCTGTCTTTCTGTACAGAGAAGCAATTACCATGTCTGTTTGTGATGAGAGTGGCCTTCTAGTGAAGGTTGACCAAAAGTATTCTCAGCTTCTTGTACAGCAGAGACGTGCTCTGGAGAATTGGCAGGTATGTGGTAGATGTTTATGCTGTAACAGTGCTTGTTCTCTGTTACTTTTGAGCTATTGAATAGGTAGAATACTTCCAGTTTTGAAACCTGCTGCTGCATTTCCAAGTAACTACTTAAAAGCTCAGTTCTGGAAATATTTAGTCTAAAAAAAATGGCATTTTTTTCTATTCCTTTCAGTTCTGCAAAACAAACAAGCCCAAATCCAAAGAGAAAATAAATGAAAGCAAAGCAAAATAAAACCAAACCTGAAACCAAAAATCTTCCCCATCACTTTTCAGAGGGATGGTGATAGGCTACAAAAAAAAGAATTCAGTTCCACTTAGCTTTTTATGACCTTGGTACTTCCATACCTCTAAAGATTTGTACAATCCAGTACTGAATGTTTTTGGGGTGTCTGTTGGTGTACCTGCCGTGGCTAATTTGTACTGAGTGAATTCTCTGACAAGCTAATGTGGTGGTAATAATGAGATTATTTCTGGAAGAACATTTTGTTTTTATTAAGTGGTAGGCACTTAAAACTGTGAAGCCTCTCTCCAGACATCTTGTAAGCAGGGAGCCAAAGAAAATCTGGCAACATCAAAATTTTCAGTACCCCTCTGAGGATTCCCCCTCCCAAACCAGTGTCATCATAGAAACAGTGTTTTGATGGGACATCTGGAGGTCATCTGAGTGTGACTTCCCACTGGATAAAGACCAAGCTTATCTGATGTAGCACTGATATCAGTCAAGGTTCAAGCAGGAGGCTCAGAAGCCTCCAGAGATGAGCTCTCACCAGCCAGCATGTGAGCTGCTGCAGTGCTGCATTGCCCTCCTCTTGATGACATTTGCCTGATTAGCTACCAACTTACAACTTGCAGCCCTCAACTGCAGAAGACATGTTAGAAGTTCTCACTGATCTCAGTCACTAAGTATAGGAACTGGGTTACTTATTTATATTAATGTGGTGTATAAAAAGAGGTTCCTGATAGGCAACTAATACAGATAGACACAGAATCATTAAGGTTGGAAGAGACCTTTAAGATCATCAAGTCCAACCATACCTAGCACTGCCATACCACTAAACATACAACAGTTGTTAACATCTAAACAGATGAATGGACTGATTGACAGAATTGACTTGATACCTGAAATTAAATGTTGCTCTTGCTAGTTACTGTTTTGAAGTGAACTCTGACTTTTGGTTTAACTGCTGTATGTAGCAAGAGGTTTTTGCCATGTTTAGAAACTCAGCTGCAGAAGAAGGATGATTTCTCTTTTGCTGGTCAGGAGCCTAGTATTTTAAATAAGACACAACACAGAAAAGTTAATTTTTTTCTAGGAGTTGCACTTCTCTCTAGAAGTAATGAAATGCACATAAACATCCTTCCTTTTATTATTGGCTGTATTCCCCAATGAATGACAGAACATAGAGAAGCAGAAGTGGTCCTGAGCTTTCAGAGCCTTATGAAGAGCAGCTGAGGGCACTGGGCTTGCTTAGTGTGGAGAAGAGGAGGCTCAGGGGAGACCTTAGCTCTCTCTCTACAGCTCCCTGACAGGAGGTTGCAGTGAGCTGGGGGTAGGGCTCTTCTCCAGGGTTTACAGTAAGAGTATGAGAGGAAATGGCCTCAAGTTGCACCAGGGGAGGTTTAGATTTGATATAAGGAGAAGTTTCTTCCCTGCAAGGGTTGTTAAG
This sequence comes from Bucco capensis, assembly GCA_013396975.1. Taxonomy (NCBI): domain Eukaryota; kingdom Metazoa; phylum Chordata; class Aves; order Piciformes; family Bucconidae; genus Bucco; species Bucco capensis. The sequence continues at coordinate 39,795 of VWZO01001364.1, forward strand.
TCTTGTCCCAGGCTGCCCAGGGAGGTGCTGGAGAAGGAAGGTAGAAGGAAATACTACAATTAACTAACTAAAAAGGTGTCCTTCCAGCCTTTTTTTCTTCCTCAGCATTTTAAAATTTACTCTAGTAATCAAGTGGTTGCACAGAAACCCCAAAGTGGAGGAGAAGCAACACTCATATGCTAAACAAGATTTTGTAGTACATGAAAGGCTTAGGACATCAAAGCTGATAATTCATGTTTTTCTTTCATAGGCAATAAGTAGCAGAATTAATTGAGCTGACTGTTTAGAAAGCATAACTAAATGAGTTCTGTTCCTGACTACATGATGACCTGTTTTCCTTCCATTTCTGCTCTTCTGTCCACCTGCTCAATCGTGAGTAGATCAAACCCATTCTCTTCTAGTTCATTCTCAAAAGCAGGAATAATCAGCAAGTTATTTTCCACTGAACTCTTGTCAGTTTGTTCTTTGCTGTTTCTTGGGCTTTACCTCTGAAGGACAGGTTTGTAATGATATGTGTCCACTAAAGCAGGGAAATGTTGGTCCCAGGGGTAGGCTTCATTCTCTGGGTCACAGTTGAAACCAATGCCTTGCTAACACCTTGGCATGGTGCTCTGAGCTGTGTGTGTTTTGTTTTCAGTCAAGTGAGCATAGGATGTTTTGCTAAGTCCTGTCCAAGTCAGTTTAGGTGGTGGCCTACATAGCTCTGTCTGTCTTGAGATAAGATTATTCACAAAGAAATCTTTTTACCCCAGTCAGAACTTGCTCTTGGAAGAAGTTGTGCTTGCCTGCAGTAGGAAAGTTGCTTACAAAGGGCAATTGAGTCAAATGTGGCCCAAGACATACTGAGCAAAGGCAGTGTTCAAGGCCAGGCTGGATGTAGCCCTGGGCAACCTGGTCTAGCATGTGGTATCCCTGCCCATGGCAGGGAGGTTAGAACTAGGTGATCTCTAAGGTCCCTTCCAACCCTTCCAATTCAATGAGGAGTGATGAGAGAAGCAGAGTCTTCTAGTTACAGAAATGACACTCCATCAGAGATTTGTTTTAATCTTAAACACTCCTGCTGCTGCCCTGCCACCAGGGCACCAGTTGGTGTGGTTTGGCCAAAGGCTTGGCAATGTGCTTGGAGAAATGAGGCTTAGCTAAACAGCTGTGTAGTGAAGTGGATGTGTAGGAACAGCCTACAAACCTAGTTTACTACGCTGAGAAATTCATCAGTCTCTTCTTTTGCTTTGTTGGCTTTTGCTGCCTGTTTGGCTTCTGAAATGTGATTATTTTACAATGATTATTATGATTTGAGGGGACAGTTTTAATGGTTTTGTTGTTCTCAATGAGTGACATCAGGCTCTTTGTTTCTGTCACCCACACAGTTTGACAAGTCTGTTAATTCTGTGTGCAAATAGCCCATTGAAAGTGCCTGAGGAGGACTACTCTTGAGGTTTTTTCCACAGGGGAGCTGACAGCAAGGGAGTTTGATGGATCAGTTGCCTGTCTCCATCTCAGCAGGAGAAGTAGAGGAGAATTGGCTGCCTGGACTGCCTCCCATTTCCCACTCTTTGCAGCCAGTTGTTATTCTCACCTTGTATTTTGTCTCTCTGAGCCATTGGTAATTGGTGACAGAGAAGGAGAAAAACCAAATCAGCTCCTCTTGTCATTGTAACTTGCCCTGTCATCATCTGAGAAATACACACATTGCTGCCATGGAAGAACAAAGCTGTTCAGAAATAGTCTTTTCCCCCTCCTTTTTCCATATTCCTCTTTTTTATATCAAAATAGCCACTATCTTGTACTGGCCTGAACTGTAGTCTATTTCCAGAGCAGAAAATACTTGTTGAATGCTAGTTGACTATGCATTGAATGTTGTATTTCTGGAATAGCAAGTTGACCATTCCCCCCCAGTGCACATCTGCTGTCCCCAGTTTGTGTTTGGGGACACAACTAACCAACCACCTCTCCACTTACATGTTGTTTATTAGACTTGGGTTTTGTTTTTTTTCTCCTCCTGGATTTGTAACATTCCTTTTTGATATTAGTAACTATAATCTTGAGGTTGCTGTATACTGCTTAGCTTTTTTAATGTCCCTCTCTATTTGTGTTCTGCTTTTGTGTTGTCTTGGTTTCTTTTTTTTGTGTGTAGATGTCTCTTTTGCTAGCTTAACACATCCCTGTCTCCTGCTGCTTCCATTTTATTTGTAAGCTTGCTAGAACTGGAAAGCTCATAGCTCAGGGACAAAACTTACTTCCCATTTATCAACCCATGATATGGCCATGGGGAAAGATGGGGATGATACATCTTCTTCTAGGAAAGTGCTAGGCTCTCCTCTGCTGATCACACAGAATCATTAAGGTTTGAGAGACCTCTAAGATGATCAAGTCCAACCATACCTATCCCTAGCATGCCACTAACCCATGATGGAGGGATGTGTGTTAGGGTGCCAAGCTTTGTGCCCTGACTCTGGGCCTCTATTTAGTTGTACTGAACCCCAGTTAGTATATTCCTGTCAGAACTGGCTGCAAGCCTCTGAGGTTGTTTAACTTGTTAATCTTTTAAGTCTCTCTTCATCTAGTTGTTTTGGCACAGTGGCTGAAAAGATTGCTGCTGTGTTTCTTTCCACCTTCTCTTGCTGCCTGCTGGTGGCTGTGGGGTTCAAGCTTCTCCTTGGCTTCTAGTTCTTGCTATTCAAGGGAAGGAGGGAGAGGAACAGCATCAGCTGAACTCCAGTTTCCTTTCCTTAGTGCCTATCTCCAATGGCTACTTGTGCCTGCAAGTGCTGGCAGCAAGATCAGAGCATTCCAGCATTAGAAAGGCCATGGAGCTGATGGAGCAGGTGCAGAGGAGGCCACGAGAATGCTCAGGGGCTGGAACACCTCTGCTCTGAGGACAGGCTGAGGGAGCTGGGATTGTTCAGCCTGGAGAAGAGAAGGCTTCAGGGGGACCTACTAGTGACCTTCCAGGACCTAAAGGGAACTTGCAAGCAGGCTGCAGAGGGCCTGTTTGCAAAGGCCTGCAGTGAAAGGACAAGGGGCAATGGTTTTAAATTGGAGAGGAGTAGATTTAAACTGGACATTAGAAAGAAGTTCCTCCCCACAAGGGTGGTGGAACACTGGCCCAGGTTGCCCAGGGAGGTGGTTGAGTTCCCATCCCTGGAGGCATTGCAGGTGAGGCTTGCCAGGGCTCTGGGCAAGCTGCTCTAGTTGGGGATGTCCCTGCCCACTGCAGGGGGGTTGGACTAGATGAGCTCCAGAGGTCCCTTCCAACCCAAACCAGTCTAGGATTCTAGGATTCCCCAGGTTTCAGAAGAGCAGCTGTCAGAAAGCACTGTGCAGTTTGTTGCTGTGGTGGAGAAACTCTGAGCAGTTAGAGAAGCAGAGAGTTTGCATGTGGGCACCAGGCTGCATGAGCTCCAGTTTGTGTTTGGAAGGTTGTTGACACAGCCAGAAGTGTTAAAGGCTTTTCATTGTTTTTCTTTCTCCAGTTCTCTAGAAGTTGATGGTACTCACCCAAAAGGATTTATTTCTGGTTCTGACTTATTTTGCAGCAAGGAGGAAAAGCATATGCTTCTCTTCAAGTGTGATTGCTTGTATGCATAAGTTTAAGAATGTTCTTGAGTGCTTTTCCTGTCAGGAAGGGGAAAAGCATTAATTAACAGCATTGTGAAGAATGAGGAGAGCTACAGTGAGTACTTCTTCAGCTACATGACCTGCAGGAGAAAAATCAGAAGAAAAGGTGATTGTACAGGAATTTTTCTCCAGCTCTGTTTCCATTTTTCTCACATGGATTAATTATTCATTTGTGTTCAATTGTCTTGGCTGTGGGGTTTTGAAAATAGAGGCCAGCAGCTTCTGTTCAATGCAAGTGCTGGAGGGATACTCTGAGTGATAGGATAGGCACACACAGAAAAAATCCTCAGGATAGTCCTTTGAGTAGACTTGTTTGGGCCATGGAGGAGGATGTGCAGGAAAGGACTGTCAGGGGTTAGGGCTGGGCCAGCCACCAACCCAGGGACAGAGATCCTCTGTTATCTCCTTTGCCCCCACTCCAGGGAGGAAAAGGGAAAATTAACAAAGAGAGAGACTTGGGAATTGGAAATGAAACTGGAACTACTACAATGAAAATGAAGTATTTATATATACACATACACAAAACCAACACCAGACCCAAACCCCTTTGATGGTGACTCCCTCCCCAGTGATGCTGCAGCAGGAGGACTTGAGCAGCAGGCAGGACTCAGGCTCAGGAGCTGCATCCTGGAACTCAGCAACTCTTGGTTTGAGGTGGAAGGCAAGAGATCCCAAGGCCCAAGCTCAATATCACAGCCTCAAGGACTGAATATGACCTCTGTGGCATGGAATAACTTATTTGGACTCAAACTAGGAGAGGACAAAGCTCAGAGAGTGTATAAATGAGCTCTCCAAAGAGCTGATGAACATTTACACAGAGCAGGGGAGAAGTAGAAATCAGTGATGGAGAGTTTCCTGGACTGAAGGTAGTGAGAAAGCACATGGAACTGAATTAATACTGGGGCAGACAAATGGTTCAGCAAGGAAAATAACAAAGTTAAGAGGATTGAATTCATAGCAGAGAAATCTCCTGGTGGTGAGAGTTACACTTTCCAGTGTGAAACAGAAATGAAGGAGGAATACCTTGGGAATACGAATTCCCATAGAAGATACTGGGCTAGGAAAAAGGTAAGAATCAAGCTGGAAAAAAGTGAATAGTCTCAATATCCATGCCAGTGTAGTACAGAATAGCAAAGGCAAAGAATTGGTGAGGAACTTTGTGCTCAGAAGCTGGAGCCCGTGGAAATCAGAGTAGCAGGATACAATGCACTGGGGAGAACAGTGTTTTCATGGTCTCAGAGGTTTTTATGCACAAGGTTGCAGTTGTTCCTGTGTGTTTAGGTTTTTCTTGTGGTGAAAAGCCTACCTCCAGGCAGCCTACACTGCCTATTTATTTATCCTGCTGGCTTTTGCTGGGGAGCATCCCTAGTTTGTGCCTGTTGCTCAGATGTTCCTTCATTTCTCTCTAAATGATGTATTCTGAGGCCTTGTAGCGAGGTGTTGGTGGCTGTTTCTCATTCAATAGCCTGCTCTGGATGTTTCCCCATTCCAGCTGTTTAATACATCAAATATGCATCAGTGTTAAAATATTAATATTGGCTAGTTTTTACTTGTTATTTTTATCCCATTATGGGTAGGGCATAAGCAAAGAAAAGAACTTAAAAAAATGGGGTTTTGGTAAAGATCTGGTATGAAATCATCTTAGCAGTCACTTCCCCTCTGACTCTCTCTCCTTTCCTCCAGTGCCATGAAAAGACAGAGATTTCTCAGTCTCTTACCAGTGGGTACTGAAGAGCAACAAAGAGCTGTGTTATTTAGAGATGGAAGTTACCAAACTCATTAAATCTTTTTTTTCCTAGTAATCCTCAACTTGCAGAGTTAGAGTATTTGCCTGAATGGACACTTAGGTTCATCTTAGGGTATACTAAGTAAGTGTGTCAACTGGAAGGAGCTGTTGGCTCCCTGGAAGGCAGAGATCAGGAACAGTGTTGGCAGCAGGAGCAGGGAGGTGATCCTGCCCCTTTGCTCAGCTTTGGGGAGGCCTCACCTCCAGTACTGCATCCAGTTTTGGGCTCCTCACTCCAAGAGGGACATGGAGGTGCTGGAGAGGGGACAGAGGCTGCCAAGCTGCTGAAGTGCTTAGAATATAAGCCTGAGGAGGAAAGACTGAGGGATCTGGGCCTGTTGAGCCTGCAAAAGAGAAGGTTGAGGGGAGACCTCCTGGCTCTCTAGAACTCCCTGAAGGGAGGTTGTAGAGAGGCAGGGACTGCTCTGTTCTCCCTGGTGGAGAGTGCTAGGACAAGGGGAAATGGATGGCAATTGCCCCAGGGGAGGTTCAGGCTAGACATGAGGAGGAATTTGTTTGCTGCAAGGGTTGTGAGCCATTGGAACAGGCTGTCCAGGGAGGTGCTTGAGTCCCCATCCCTGGAGGTGTTTTAGAGCCAGGTAGATGTTGCATTGGGAGGCATCATTTAGCAGGTTGCTAGGGCTAGGACAAAGGCTGCAATGATGATCTCCAAGGTCTCTTCCAGCTGGAACTGTTCTAGGATTCTTTGACTCTTTAATTCCATGCCTCCATCAGGGGTATTGTAGGACACTGCTGCAGACAGCCTCCTCCACTCCAGGCAGAACAAACCAAGTGACTTCAGATGTTCCTCATATGAAGGCTGTTAAGCAGCTTCATATCTTTTTTGGGGGTACAAGTGTGCTGAGGAGCAGCTGAGGGCACTGGGCTTGGGTAATGTGGAGAAGAGGAGGCTCAGGGAGACCTTAGCTCTCTCTACAGCTCCCTGACAGGAGGTTGCAGTGAGCTGGGGGTAGGGCTTTTCTCCAGGGTTAACAGGGAGAGGATGAGAGGTTTCAAGTAGTCTCCTTTCTGAGCCAGTAAAGCAGGACAGAATATGCAATGCAAACATATAAACAGCTGAAAGAAAAAAGTAATAGAGCCTTGCTGTGTCTGAAGTTAATTAGGGGCAACAAACTGCCCCTAATTACTAAAAGTGTGGGATCCTCAGCGAAGCATCCTGGGATGCTAATTGAAAGAACTGATTATAAGAAACACAATGCATAATTAATGACAGAGAAGGCATTTTCTAGAGTATGTTGAGAGAGCAAATAAGGTGCCCTTGGAAACTCTTGTGACACCCTGAACCATCCACTGAATGTAATCCCACAGACAGACCTGAACTGATTTGCCAGAGGTGGCTGTGCTTATGCTTTCTAGTGCTGAGGTGGGGATTAATGGGAGCAGTAATTCCATTTTGATGGCAGATGCTCTCTTCATTTTGGAAATGTGTGCCTTCAGTAGGACCTGCTTAGCAAATATGCAGCATTTTGTTTTCATGGTTGGCTTTGCAGTAGTCTGCTGTTCTTAGTGTTGTGATTTCATGCTTGGAGAGGGCTTTTGGGTAGCATCCTCTCTCTGTTCAGCAGTAGCATGGCTTTGTGTGGCTGCCAATCTACAGGCCACCAAGTGAACTGTGATTTTTCTACCTTCTTGAAAAAATAGCTATCTAAAAATGACATCTGACAGAACTAAAATGTTCAAAGGTTTATCTTCCAGGAAAAAAAAAATTAAAATTTGGCTGATTAATGAGGTGTTTTTTTTAATCCTAAGGAGTTCTTTCAAGGGACTAAATTAATCAGGGGTTAAATTTTATCTAGGCACCTGTTTGGGTGTTCCTGCCTAATTGGGCACTCCTTAATTTGTATAATTTGAAATGTTTTAAATAGCCCTGCTCCTCAATTACTTTGGCATGTTTATAGAAATGCTTGGAAGCATTGAACCCTGAGTCTAATTTCCTGTGCTGCTTCTAAGCATCTGCTGGAGGCTGAAGCAGGAGGCTACAGGTGCCCCAAAGCACTAGGGGGGGGTTGGAGGCATCCAAGGGGATCACAGATGCCTTGAAGTAGTTAGGCTATGAAACCAACTCCCTGCTGTGTGAAATCCCTCCAGACAAGCAGTAAGTACATTTAATTGTCACTGATCATTGTAGTGAGCCGCCCTTTATGTGGGAATCATGGTCACAGAGGCAGCAGACCCAGGACTGGAATACCCTTCTCCTCCATAGTGCCTTGGCACAGAATCACAGAAGTGTCAGGCTTGGAAAGGGACCCTGCTATGGATCAGGTGCTCAACCTTCTGGAAGGGTGAAGCCCCAGCCCTCTCCTTAGATGTACTAGTTGTTAACTGGATGCTAATTAGCTCAATGAAGCACCTGTTTTGCTGGGGTCCATAGGCTTCACGCAAGAGACTCTGAGGCCCAAGCTCAGTATCACAGCCTCAAGGACTAAATCTGACCTCTGTGGCATGGAATAGCTTGTTTGGACTCAGAGTAGGACACGAGGTGTCCTACTAGATGAGGAGCTCATCTAGTCCAACCCCCCTGCAGTGGGCAGGGACATCCCCAACTAGAGCAGCTTGCCCAGAGCCCTGGCAAGCCTCACCTGCAATGCCTCCAGGGATGGGAACTCAACCACCTCCCTGGGCAACCTGGGCCAGTGTTCCACCACCCTCGTGGGGAGGAACTTCTTTCTAATGTCCAGTTTAAATCTACTCTTCTCCAGTTTAAAACCATTGCCCCTTGTCCTTTCCCTGCAGGCCTTTGCAAACAGGCCCTCTGCAGCCTGCTTGCAAGTTCCCTTTAGGTCCTGGAAGGTCACTAGTAGTTCCCCTGAAGTCTTCTCTTCTCCAGGCTGAATGCTAGTCTGTTTCCCCAGGCTCCCTGGTAGCATTCCCCCTCACCTGCAGGGACTGTTCTCTGGAGCCAGGCATGGTTGAAGGTGTCTTTATTCCCCCTGTGCCTCTGGGGTTTTGTCCTCCTCTAGTCAGTCTCCTGTCGGTCTGTTTTTGTTAGGCTTCTCTTTCAGCATCCTTGTTGTCAACAGGGGAGGCTGGGAGGCTTTCAGCCAACTTCCTTTCATTGTTTCTTTCAAACATCTGATGTTATCTCGTCTGTCTTCATGTTATTAAATATGTGTGTGCTGTCCTGGAGTCACTTAACCTCTTCCCAGTCACGTGCCTGGGGTCGTGGCCTTTAGGGAACCTGAGCAAGCAAACTTCTTTCAGTTCACTGGCACTGTGCACAAGGAGATGCTCTGGGAATGTATTGTGAGTTGTAACTAAGCACTTACAGAGAGGAAAGGAACAAAAAATGGTCCCACCACTCAGCTCTAATTACAGGAGCTTCAGAGAGACCTGTTTGATTTGTCTTTTCAGCCCTGCACTGTGTCGAGTAGGTTTTGATCCAAAGCCTTCCTGCCAGCATTCAGTTGTTAGCATTCAGTCTAAGTTAGTCACCAGTGAATTATGGTCTGTGATATGGTCCAGGTCCCATTGCTCTACTTCTTTTTCTCTACATTGATTTCCATTCTTGCTTTTATTATTGCCCTGGTCTCTCCCTGCATGCTTCCTAGGGCTTTTTTTTATTTTATAGCTGTTCAGAATGAGTCTCCATGAGTCATGATTTGAAATAAAATGCTAATAGTGACATTATGCAGCACTTTGAAATAAACATTTCTGAGATTGTTCCTTAGGCTTTTTAAGTGGTAGACTTTGAGAAAAATCATGCCACTCTGCAATGACANCTCGTGGCCTCCTCTGCACCTGCTCCATCAGCTCCATGGCCTTTGTGTGTTGAGGGCTCCAGATCTGGACCCAGTATTGCAGAGGAGGTGTGAGCAGAGCAGAGTGCAGTGGCAGAATCACCTCTCTGGCTCTGCTGGCCACGCTTCTCTTGCTGCAGCCCAGGATGCCATTGTGCTTCTGGGCTGCCAGCGTGCACTGTTTGCTCATGGCCAGCTTCTCATCCACCAGCACCCCAAGGCCTTTTCTGCAGGGCTGCTCTCCATCATCTCATCCCCCAGCCTGGATTGATAGTGGGGATTGTTCTGACCCAGGTGTAGGACCCTGCACTTGGTCTTGTTGAAGCTCCTGAGGTTCCCCTGGGCCCACCTCTCCAGCTTGTCCAGGTCCTTCTGGATGACATCTCACCCCTCCAACTTATCAACAGTAGAGGGCAACAGGCAGAAGCTGCCAGAAGGCTGTCCTGTGAATTTCTGCAGGGCTCCCAGCAGTAATCAGAATGATACATTTTGGAGGCATGTGCAAGTTTGTCTCTGTTTTTTGTAATATTTATAGAATGTACTTTCTTTACTGTCATTGCAAGAGAGGAGTAATGCCCTCAGGAAAGGGGAGAGGTTGGAAGAGCTTCAGTTTTGTCTAAAGGTTCAGTTACACTACACTAGAAAGTTGGTGAGCCTGGCAAATGTGCTTGGCAGGCAAAAAGCCCTCTGGAGACTGAAGGTTACAGCTGTCCTGTCCTGCTCCAGGAGGTGGCTTGGGAAAGCTCCAGGTGTCCAGGTGAGCCTGCAGATCTCCCTTTCAGGGTGACTGAGGATACAGGCCAAGTATTAGCAGAGGAGTCACTGCATGGCATAAGAACAGGCAGGGGAAAGAGCAAATGATTTGTTCTGACAGCAGTGCCTCTGAAGGTCAGACATGACTAAAAGAAACACCTCAAGCTTGGCTCTTCTGCTCTGAAAATACCAATTTAGTCCAATTAATAGGGATTACAAAACTTGGGGGATGGCAGCCTCCTGTAAAGATGAAATTCACAATTAGAGAAGGGAGAAGCATCTCAAAGAGTTGGATCATTTAAACACTGGTCTCAAACTTTAGCTATCTGAGGCAAACCTGTTGTTATTTGACTTTAAAATGCCTATTGAGCTAATGTAGAGCTGAGCAGCTCCTAGTTGACCTAAGACCCGAGATTAACCTGGAAGTCATCAAAGAAATTCAGTGTTGCTTGAGTGAGATCAGACCATAGGAATGGGAACTGCTGCACTGAAAACTAGGTGTGTGGCAAGAGCAGCCCATGACCAGGCTCTAAAATAGCTTCTTTTTTGAGGTATTTCTTTCAGACTTCTGTACAGAAATAGGTATTCTTTCTGACTGCTGTCAGAAAGGGACAGGCTGCAAATGTAGCCTAATCAAATGTGTTTGTGAATCTGCCTTTAGAGGAAGCTGTTGATTTTTCCTAGGTGTGTTCCTCTTGTTAGAACAGTCATGTACTATTCTGATGTTTATACAAGATTTCTGGGTGGAGGAGAAAAATACTTGGCTTTCAACCAGATGGCTCATGGAGAGTGTGAATTGATTCTTTACCATGTGGCTCTGGGACTTCATTGTCTATAATCTTATTTTAAGATGATTTTGTAGCAGTTGTTCGTAGGAGCAACATGGTTTGGCTAAATAAATATTTCCTAGCACTGCCATACCACTAACCCATGGCCCTAAGGAGAGCAGCTCAATGGTTCTGAAACCCCTGCAGGGATGGGGACTCCAGCACCTCCCTGGGCAGCCTGGGACAACACTTAACAACCCTTGCAGGGAACAAATTCCTCCTTATATCTAATCTAAACCTTCCCTGCTGCAACTTGAAGCTATTTCCCTTTAATTTTGGCCAGGTGATGGGATTTAATAGTTTCTGATCTAATGGGAGTTCAAGGACTTCTCTGTGAAGATGAATCTCTGCCTATCATCTTGACTTTTTAATTCCATGTCTCCATCAGGGGTATTGTAGGACACTGCTGCAGACAGACACGTCTGAGCTGCTGGACTGGGATGCTCCAAGGTCAGGAAATAGAGTTGAGCCTTAAATTTGAAGGCATCCTGTGCTTTCTGAAGCCAAGACAATTTTTCTTAAGAAAGTGTCCTGTCAGTTGGACACATGCCCTTTTCTATAATAAAGTAAAATAGAATTAGAAAGTACATTTCTTTGATTAAGAAGTATGGGTTTGGGTATTTTTTGGTAGCTTGTCTTGTGTTTTATGTTGATATTTATCTGCCCCAATTAGGCTTTATTATCCTGTACCTGTTCTATACCTCATGCAACTTGCTCTGTTATCACTGAGCAAAAAGAGCAGTTGTGTTTTTCATGTGCTATCAAATGATGGGGAAACCTTATTGAGCCAAATACATTTGCAATTTTTAATAAGCCTTTGTTTGACAGTTGTTTTTCCCTGAAAAAGAGCCTTGTTCTATAGCACCTAGCTTGTTGGGTTGGGTTGGGGATGGTGGTGTTTATTTGCTTTTTCAGTGTTGGTTGCCTGCCTGTTCCTGGTTTTAGGGCTTTAGAAACCTCTCATGAGGGTTTTCCCATCCTTCTTTTCTGCTGGATTGAATGGTCCAAGGAAAGATACTTCTCCCTGGAATCTTGTGTCTGTAGAGAAGTGGCTAGCACAGCTCTGCTGCTTGAGCTGTTGCTGTCTAGTTCTTCTGAAGTCAGCTTTCAGTAGCCAGCACTGCTTGTTCTACCTATGGTATTTCATTCTCCTCAAAACAGAATCTCATTCTTCCTAGGATTTGTTTGCTTTCTGCTTTCTCAAGGGTATTAATCTTATCTTCAGGCATTCTCCTGAGAGAAAATCCTGTCAAGGTAGCTTGCTGCCTCTGAAACCTTTCCTAATAACTTCATGCTCCAGCTCCTCTTGCTTCCCAACATGCCATGGTGTGTTTGCCTTTCAAATAGGAACAGGAGCTCTTCCTGCTTTTTAAAAGCAAATCTTCTTGGGTTGTGGGCTTTGGAAAGTTCAGCTTGCAAGTTTCCAGTCCTGTTTCAAAGGCAGGCATGATGCCTTGATGAGGAATGCTTTGCTTCCCAGCAGGCTTCCAGTTCTTCTCTATCAGAGGCAATTCCTTGGGGAATCAGAGCTCTCTGTTCAAAGAAACAGACTTGCAGATGATAACCAATGTGAAATGTCTGTGTTTCAGTGACATTAGAGCAGAAGTAGAGTTCAAAATGTAACTAATTACTCATCTTTGTTTGGTTGGGGTTGGTTTCAGGTGGCTAGCTTGTAAAGCCAGGCTGGATTAGCAAGGAGTTTGGGAATGTAATGAGAAAGGTATCTGTAAAAGTGAATTATTGAATGAATGCAGCTGAGGGTCCATGTGAAGTAACTCAAACAAGATAAAAACTAAAGCACAAAGTAAAGTAATGTGCTGCCTTTAGAGAGCAGGAGCATACTCTGCAAGATCCAAAAGATGATACAAAATATTTTTCTTCAAAAACAAAAAAAAAAGACCAGGAAAGTCAGAACTTAAATGCCTGCATTCCTGACATTTAAAGCCATACTCAGTAAATCATTAAGGTTAGAATAGACCTCTAAGCTCCTCAAGTGCAAGCATCCCTAGCACTGCCATACCACTAACCCATGGCCCTAAGGAGAGCAGCTCAATGGTTCTGAAACCCCTGCAGGGATGGGGACTCCAGCAGCAAACTGGGCAGCCTGGGACAACACTTAACAACCCTTGCAGGGAACAAATTCCTCCTCACATCCAATCTAAACCTCCCCTGCTGCAACTTGAGGCCATTTCCTCTTGTCCTCTCACTGTTACCCTTGGAGAACAGACCTACCCCCAGCTCACTCCTTGCAGGGAGTTGTAGTCATAGGTCTTCATATGTCTTTTTGTTTAAAAACCAAACGCTAACATTATTCACAACTCTTTGGTTAGTCATTTCTTCTTAATTGCCTTGATTATGGAGAAAAGTTATTTTGGTGCCTGCAGTTTGGTTTGGTTTGTGAGTTTTTTGGTGTGTGTTTCGTTTTTGGTTTGGTTTGGTTTTTTGCAGCCTTCTGTTGGCTTCTGTTTGGTTGAGCCATGGACTGGAGAAGTTGAAGCAGTGACCTTGCCCAAGCCTGGTGCTCTGGGATTGGGGATGCCTCCCATTCCTTACAGATGGAAAATAAACCTTCAGCTAGGGGAGGGACTCAATTTTGGCTCTGTTTGCTTGAGCTGGTGCTTGTAACAATGGTCTGCCTTCAGCACAGAGCTGCAGCTAGTTAGAGGAGGCTCTCACCAAGTGGGAACAAGGATGCCATGGACAGAATGTAGCATTGCTATTGATTTCTCTTCTCCTTTGCTGCAAATCTTGTGTTGAAGTGGAGCATCCTTCTAAGATGTGGTACTTGAGAATTCCTGAGAGCTCTCCCATCAGGGTTGCTCCTTGTGTTTCAAGGGTACAGATGCTTTCCATGTGCCCCCTGTGCAAATTCTGTGCTGTTGAAGAGTTCGCTTAGGTGAGGGATGGAAAAGAAGCAGCTGTTTCAGAGGGATAAACAAAAGTCTTGTGGAGATGTCATCTGTCCAATAATGACTACTTGGCATACATTGGGCTACAGCACTTCAGATGGTGGAGAAAGTTTACCTGTGACTTCAAGCACAAGAACAAATAGAGACAATAATAGCTAAATTAATTTTTATTGGATGTCCAGGCTCACATCAGACCTGAATGCCAGTGAAAAAGCAGAGGAGGAGCTTTGTGAGGGGTTGTAGCTAAGAAGCTGACATTGCTAACAAACATGGGCATAGTCCTCCAGCCGAGGTCTGCTAACTGTGTTAGAAGTTAGGAAGGAAGTTAGTCTGACTCTCCTGCTACTCATTTCCTTGCATTGCCCTTTTCCACCTCCCTGTGCTACCTCCAGGTCCTGTCCCAGCCTCCTTGTGCACCCTGCCCTACCTCCACTCTTCTCTTTGCCCCAGTTGTCTCCTCCAGCTGCTCTCTCACTCCTCCTTCTTAGCAGGACACGAGACAATAAGATGGAGAAAATAAGCGTGTGTGCCAAGATAGAGAGGGACATCACTTACAGCTTACCAGCACAGGCAAACCAGGCTTGACTTGGGGACAATCAATGTCATCGTCNATCTTTCTCCAGGCTTGTTACCACTTTTTCATTCCCAGTTCTCTCTCTCTTCCCTCCACCCTGAGTGGCAGAATGGAAGCTGTGGTCAGTCCAGAGCAGCTCTTCTTTGCTGCTCTTTCCTCCTCAGGCTTTTGCACTGCTGCAGCACAGATCCTTCCCAGGCGTTGCAGTCCTTCAGGAAATGCCACCCTCTCTCATGTGGTGTGCTGGAAGGCAATGAGCTCCACCATGGTGTTTCCATGGCCTGCTCCAGCTCCTCAAGTACAGAATCATTAAGGCTGGCAGAGACCTGTAAGCTCCTCAAGTGCAAGCATCCCTAGCACTGCCATACCACTAACCCATGGCCCTAAGGAGAGCAGCTCAATGGTTCTGAAAGCCCTGCAGGGATGGGGACTCCAGCACCTCCCTGGGCAGCCTGGGCCAACACTTAACAAACCTTTCAGTAAAGAAATTTATCCTTATCTATATATGTTTGATTATGCAGAAGAAAGGCCAAGTTTATTAAGAAGTGATCTGTCTTCTTACCTAGTTAGATGTTAGGCTTGTTCTTCTCTAAGCATTTAGGGTATTTTCTCGTAGAATAATAAACTTGATTACTTTTCTTCTGGTAGTACTTAAATCCATCTTCCTTCTCCTTTTCTTATTTGAAAAGATGTAATTAACTACTTGTTTGTGTGGTTTTTAGGTCTAGGTTGACTGGGTATAATGGTCTTTTTATTTATCTGAGCAGCAGCCAGGGAAGGGGTAGGTGGTATTCAATTAAAAACTGCACAGGCCTTTGTCATATTGCTAGGGAAAGGGGGAGATGGTGTTCAGTTAAACCCTGCACATTCCTTTGTCATGTTGCTCCTTTCTTTTAAGGAAAAAAAAAAGCTTTAAAACATAACAGTTGATGTAAATAATACAGGAAGAAAAAAAAACAGTAGGCTTGATAGAGATTTCATTTCTATTCCCTGTAAAAGCTTCAGAGGGGGGAGCTTTCCTGATATATATAGCCCCCTTGTCTTAAATGTTAGTTCTTCCTGATGTTTCTTGCTTGTCTTTGTGATTTGTCTATAATGTTGAAAAGAGAGAAGGAACCTGAGTCAATCTTAACCTCCCTGGGCATGAGGTTAGAGCCTGAGAGGTGCCAAGGAGCTGCTGCTCCCTTCCCATGCCAGTGACATTGGTGGGCTTTTGGGTTTGTTGTATCTGTACCACAAGTATTCATACCCCAACTGGATCTACTTTTGAGGCTGGAATAGGAGAGAACTGCGTCAGTTGGAGGTGTCTTGGGAGGCTACTTCCTTTTTTCCCTCTCTTCTGAGGTTTTATCTGTTACTTGAAGGAGACAAAAACATGAATATAAAGGTTTCTGGCCATTGTGGCTTTGATTGATTCCAGGAGGGCAAATAAGAGCTGTGATACAGCACCCTGTCTCTAAAAGTGGCTCTGTAATGCTGCTGGAAATCAGAGATTGACTTTCATCCCGTGTAGCTTTCAATGTGTCAGGGAACCAAACCTGTCTGCAAAAGCTGAGGGTGGTTGGTGCTTTATTGCAGAGCAGCAATTCTTGCTTTTCACGTTCCTTCCTCTCCCACTTGATGCACTTGAGGGAGTGCTTAGTTTTGGGCTGGCATTGAGAACTGCTAGACAGGCAAAGGTGGTGTGGAGAATCCTGACTGTTGGGGCTGGAGCAGGTCAGGGAGAACTCAGTGCTTGTGACCTGTGAGTATCAGAGACTTACCCTCAGTGTCACTTGTACACGGGCAACACGATCCTGCCTCTGTCATGGGGTACATTGGCATCTGTGTATTTCTAGATTCCAAGACACTTTTTTATTGTTCCAAATAGCACAGTAAGCAGCTAGGTGTATCCAGGGTTCTGGCATTCAAGCAGGCTGAAAGGTTTACATGTGAGGCTGATCTGTTCACAGAATCATTCAGGTTGGGAGAGACCTCGAAGCTCATCAAGTGCAAGCATCCCTAGTACTGCCATACCACTAACCCATGGCCCTAAGGAGAGCAGCTCAATGGTTCTGAAAGCCCTGCAGAGATGGGAACTCCAGCACCTCCCTGGGTAGCCTATTCCAAACCTATTCCAAGTTTCTTAATAGCTCACTCTTATACAGTATCCCAGTATGCCAGGGGTTGGAAGGGCCCTAGAAAGATCATCTAGTGCAACCCCCCTGCCAGAGCAGGATCACCTAGACCAGCT
>VWZO01001364.1:56394-75876 GCA_013396975.1 Bucco capensis
TGCCCATGTCTCTAGCCTGTCCAGGTCACTCTGGATGGCAGCACAGCTCCTGGTGTGCCAGCCACTGCTCCAAGCTTGGGATCATCTGCAAATTGCTGAGGGAACACTCTAGCCCTTCATCCAGATCATTGATGAATATATTGAACAGTACTGGACCTGAGAAAGCACTGAGAAATCTGGTTCTGAAACAACAGAGAACCTAAGAATTGTTTTAACTTCTCCATAATACTAAGTCCTTATGATTTGGCTTGCATACAAAAATAAATAAGCAGAATTCCCCTTCCCCCCAATGCCAACATCTTTTGGGAAGTTGATGTGTGGTTTCTATCTGTAGGTATCTAATGGAGGAGACTTCAAAACTTTGTGTGATGTGGAAGCACAGATCTTAATGCTTTTCAGCAATAACCACTGCTAGGGAATGTTTATTAGTCAGAAGTTCTTAGGCTTTAACTGTGGTAATGCATAAATATGAGTTTACATTGTTCCTATTGCTGGAGAAGTCATCCTGATTTTTTTAATAGAGGTGATCACTTGGAACACAAATAAAGGGAAAAAAGAATATCTGAACAGCAGTCATGATGTGGGAGAAAGCTTCAGTTTTCAGAGTCATTTGGACTTCTTGTTGTAGAAGCTTAGTCTATATTTACTGAGGGAAGAAGTAGTATCTTGCTGATGATGATTTTCCTGCTCCTTCTTCATTCTAAAAAATAACCCTTAGTAACATATTTGAGGTCCCTAATCTAAACACTTGTTACTATCTGCTTTTTCTGTTCATGAAAGCATTCTTTTGCATTGCTTGAATGGATCAGGGCTTTCTACTTGTGAATTTGAATGAGTTCCTCTACTTGTCCAGTCTTGCTTCAAGATTTTGTTATTTTCCTCCTACCTTCCTAGCTCAAATTGAAAGGCAGAACCTAGAAAATTCCTAGGACCTAGGTTATCTATTTGAGTCCCTGAAAGCTTTCCCAAAACTTGATACACTTAGAAATCTGTGTCTTGACATAACATATGCTCCTGAGTCTGTGGAGGGAGATAGTCACTGGGGAGGCTTTGAGCTCTAAGACTGTGAACTTCTGGCACACTGATTTTATTGCCAGACAAGTTGCTGTGTGTAATTAACTGATGAGTTGGAATCACAAGTTCTTGTCAGGGAATGAATTGCTACATCATTCAGAATTAAGTGAGATCTGTTTGTTTAAAAACAAAGTAAAATGTCATCTGCTGCTTAAACTTGGGCTTTTATATTTTTTTTGTAATTCTCTTTCTTTAGGAAATGAATTTTCTTAAACTCTGAATATTTCCATTATCTTCAGTCATTTGCATTTAAATACAAACTGAGACTTTCATCTTTTGTGCAAGTAGAAAGAAATGCTGATAAAGACATAATTAGCTAGCACTTTCCTTTAAGATAATGGTTTGAGGCTTTAGAACTGCTTGCTACTAAGATATGGCAGAGGAAAGGAAAGAAAATTGCTAGTGTTGTGCTACTCTTCCCATAGGCTCTGCTTCCATAATGTATCTGCTGCATACCTTGAAGTTCAAGCCAGAAATCTGCACTGACATGCAAGAGTTTTAAGGGATAATTGACCTTCATCCTTTCTAGTCTATGAGAGAGCAAGCAGTGGTCTGTGAGACTCTTTGGGTACACAGAGAGAATGGATTGTGTAAGCAAGATAACATTGAACTGATTGCTGCTTCTCCCCTTCGTCTCCTCCCTTTAGTTTTCCATTCTATTGACACTTAGACTAGAACTAAATTGTCCTAGTTTGACTCAAAACAAGCTATTCCATGCCATATAGGTCACATTCAGTCCTTGAGGCTGTGATATTCAGCCTTGGGTTCTCTTCTATGAGGCCTAAGACCCTAGCACCCAATTAACAATTACTACATATAAGGAGAGGTCTGGATCTCTAGCTGGCCAGAAGGTTGAGCCCCTGAGCCCTGTGAAGCTCAGCAGCCCAGCTCTGTTCCTCCAGGACTCTCTCTGTTCTGCCTTCCATCTCAATGCAAGAGTTGCTGAGTTCCAGGATGCAGCTCCTGAGCCTGAGTCCTGCCTGCTGCTCAAGTCCTGCTGCTGCAGCATCACTGGGGAGGGAGTTACCATCAAGGGGGTTTGGGTCTGCTATTGTTTTTTTATATATACATATATATATACACACTTCATTTTCTTGTTATTATTTTCATTAAAGTAGTTGCAGTTATTTCCAATTCCCAAGTTTGTTCATTTCCTCTTTTCCTGCCTGGAGTGGGGGCAAAAGGGATAATAGAGAATCTCTGTCCCTGGGTTGATGGCTGGTCCTCCCCTAACCCTTGACACATCTTCTCAGGTGCATTTGGTATGAATAAGGAAAAGAGAGGTTGAGGAATGACTGTTTTATTCCCTTGGGAAATGACTGTTGTATTCCCTCAGCTGCCCTGGTGGAGTCACCCCAACAAGCTCAGTGGCTCTGACTCATGTAGTAGAAGTGTTAGTATGAACAAAACCACCAAGAGTGTAGCTGTAAATACTTCAAACCCTGTGCTATCTCTAAACTAGACACTGCAGGAGCTCTGCTGTGATCTGTGTTGTATCTGGTTTGGGAGAGATAGGAGGAGGCAAAAGAAAGAAGTGTGAGAAGAGGAGATAACCACACACTGTCCTCTCTCTTCAAGGCATCTTCTGTAAGCCAGGAGAGCATGAGTTTCTCTGTTGCATGTCTGAATGCTTTCAGGAGAGGGAATGTTCTAGATTCTCCTGCACTGGCAGGGAGTTTGGACTAAATGATCTCCAGGGGTGCCTTCCAACCTCTAATATTCTGTGAAATAGGGACCTTTTGTGCTGAAAGTTGGACTGGTAGTATAAATAGGATTATTTGCTTTTGAAGTAGCAGGTATGACATGTTGGGGAGTTTTTGTTCCAGTGCCTTGAAACATCTTACTATGTTGTGGTTGGATGCATTTAGAGGGTGGTCTGTATTCAGAGGGCAAGGAAAGGATTTGCTAAGGAACCTTTTCTTCTTGTCTAAACAGCCCAGCTTGATGTTTTCATCAGCCATTTGTCAAATCATTTGTGCTACAACGTGGTTGAAACAGATGTAAACACTAATTCTTTGGAATGTCAGCTAGTGGAATTTAGTTCCCTAATATTATATGGAAGCATATAAGTAAATCCTAGAATCCTAGACTGGTTTGGGTTGGAAGGGACCTCTGGAGCTCATCTAGTCCAACCCCCCTGCAGTGGGCAGAGACATCCCCAACTAGATCAGCTTGCCCAGAGCCCTGGCAAGCCTCACCTGCAATGCCTCCAGGGATGGGAACTCAACCACCTCCCTGGGCAACCTGGGCCAGTGTTCCACCACCCTCGTGGGGAGGAAATGAAGTACTCCAAAACAAAAAAAATGAGTTGTTTTGGACTGTCTGCACACTATTAGCTCTTTGATCATAGTCTTTCAGTCCAAGAAGATGAGAAATAGGAAACAATAACTTGCTCCCTTAGAATATCTTGTAATCCTACCCCTCCCAAAGATTCTTAACTTCTCTTTTTAACTTCTCATATCAATTGATAGGTTTGCTTTGAATATCTACTCAAAGCAGACTGCAGAAAGAAAGGAATGGAAGATATCTCCTCAAAACAACCCAACTCATTTGAAGACTTTAACTTTGTTTTAGACACTGTTCCAAGATTTTGTGTATTATTATTATTATCTTGTGGGATGCAGCTGTTGGTTGCCCATTTCACAGTTGGAAGCTCTAGGCTTGCATGTGACTTCACACTGAGCTCTGAACAGAATTGAGCTCAGCAACTTCCAATGATCATCTGACAGAGGAAGAATGGAGACTTCTCCATAGCTTTCTGCACAGCAAATCAGAAATGGTGGCAGGCTCAGAATGTAGGATTCACATTTGGATTTGAGAGTCCCCAGAGAGCTGACAGACAGCTCTGATTATTGCACTAGTTCACTTACACATTTTTCTCCCTGCTAACTTTCTGTGCTCAGGAGCATTTGAAAGTGTTCTGCTGCTTGGCCTTCTTGAAAAGGACTTGGGGAAACTTCAACATTCTGTTTGGTGATACACAAATTGTTGCTACTTGGCATCATTTTTAAAGGCACCATGCATTATTTTAACTGGGTTTTTTTGTTAAATGTATTGCCTTTTAGCACATGCTGGACTGAATTGCCTCTAAACTGAATTTGGGCAAGGAACCCTTGGCTGTTCCTAGTGTGTTTGAGCACATGGAGCTGTTTGCTATTCTAGCAGGGGATCACAAGCCTGTTCTCTCCCCACAGATGACTCTGATGGGATGATTTATAATTGGATATGCTGCCTGCCATCTTCAGACCACACTCTGTCCTTGGAACTATCTCTAACCATCTCTTACCCTGAAAATTTTGCTGCTGTCACAAAGTTAGTGGTTTCCTGGTGGAGCATATGTTGCCCATATGGGCTTCTCTACATGCTGCTTCCCCTCCAGTCATTCCTCTCAACAGTGTTGTGGAGCTGAGAGCTTTAAGTTCCAACACTGGATGACCTACATAAGGCTGAAAAGTAGACTTCCTTTTCTTTTTTTTATAAGCTACTATAATTATTTTTGAGCAACTGTTGAAGGCATTTAGGAGAAGTTGTATTTGGAAGTAAATCTATCATGCACTTGCCTTGTGTGTTTTTGGTAGCTGGTGTGTGTTTGAGAGCAGGGAGGTTGTGCTTCATGGGCTTGGCAACTGACAGAAGGAGCTGAAGAGCCACTGATGTGCCAAGTGCCTCTGTGAGGAACTAAGCCTGGTCTGAGACCAGCACTCCCCTCCTGCATTCAGCTTGCCCACGAGCTTCATGTGCCAAGGCAAGATGGATTGGTGCTGGAGCATAGCAGCAGAAGGAAAGCTGGGCTGGCAGCTGTCCCCAAGCCTGGTGGCTGCAGGGGATCTGTCACCACTGCTGACTAGGGTAGGGAGATGAGCCAGGGCATGGAGTCAAATGTGAGCTGAGCTGGATTCTCTATCCACTCTGAAGACCAAAAAACAGGAAAGACAGATAGGAGGTGGCTAGGAGAATGCCCATGAGGCAGCAATGNGCAGGGGGGTTGCACTAGATGATCTTTCTAGGGCCCTTCCAACCCCTGGCATACTGGGATACTGTGAACTATTGGGAAGAATATTACATGGGAAAAGCATCAGTTGGGCTTGATGAGAAGAGAGTGAGAGCAGAAGACTGATAGCACAATTAATAACTGCCTAAGCAGTTTGTAGTACCAGGCTCTGAGCTAGTTCAGCAGTATAATAAAATCAATTACATGCTGCAGTTCTTGCAGCCAAGGATTTCTGGGGCAAAGCAAACTAATCAAGCACAGCACCAAAGGGCCATCTGCTAACAGGAGACACTACATGAGAACCTCTCCTGTTACCATTAGCATCTGGGCATATATAAAAATGGGCTCCTGCAGTTGTTTAAAAAGGGAAAGAGTTCCATTTGGAACTCATGTTTCCCCTAGGTTTGGAAAGGAGAGTTTGACTCCTCTGAAATAAAGGCAAATTTTTCTAGTTGTTAAGAATCTCTGCTGCTGTCTTAGAATCTTCAACATGAACTTTGAACCAAGTTTCAAAGATTCAACATTATTCCCTTGGCTTGATTTCCTGTCCTCTGTGGACTGCTAGGATGTAAGGAGTTCATCAGCTAGTTACTCTGCTTCTTTCAACACTAACATCTATCCATTATTGGCAATATGCTTGACCAGACTTTTCAGCCATCATCCTTTCTTTTCATTAATGACTATACTAAGGATCTTTTTCCCCTCCCTGATTTCTTGCTGAGAAATGTGTGAAGCAGTCTTGCACAACAGATTGAGTAGAAGTGCTTTTATTAGTAAGACCTATCTGAAAAGACTTGGTTCAAGTGCTTAGGTCAGGTCTTCTCCATGGCTACTTACTTATTTAAGCTTCCTCTTGAGATTCAGCTTCATCTGTGTGAATGAAGATACTGGAAGAGGAGGCAAGGTAGGGCAGAAGGAGGGGAAATGGAGTACAAGAAAGACATGGACCTGGGTCCAGAGGAAGCCATAAAACTGATCCGAGGGCTGGGGAAGAGAAAGCTCCAGGGAGACCTTCTTGTGGCCTTTTGGTATTTAAAAGGGAACTTGTAAGAAAGATGGAGACAACCTTTATAGCAAGGCCTGTTGTGACAGGACAAGGGGTTGATGGCTTTCAACTAAGAGAGTAAATTTAGAGTAGATATAAGGAAGAATGTTTTTACAATAAGAGTGGTAAAGCACTAGAAGTGGTGGTAGAAGTCCTGAAAATATTCCAGGTGAGGTTGGTTGGGGCTCTGAGCAACCTGATCTGCTTGAAGATGTCCCTGCCCATGGCAATGGTGTTGGACTAGATGACTTCTAAAGTTCCCTCCCAACTCAAACCATTCTATGAGTCTATGATTAACTGCCCTCAAATCTGTTTTTTCTTTATTGCAGCCACATAACATAAAAATTTCTCTTCCCTTCCCTCCCTGTGCCTTTCACAAAAGGTAATACTGATATTACTTTGCATTTGCTAACCTTAGTAGACTCTAAGAATGAAAGCACATATCTAAGAATAAACTTCTCAGAGAGCCATTTAATTAAATTTAGAGTAACTTTTACCAAGTTACAGTAGCAATTGAACTTTTCATCATTTACAGAGGGATACAAAGGTAGGAAAAGAGCCTCAAGCACTTACCTATCAAAAGGATTTCTCACCTTGCGTTTCATGTTTCAAAGAAGTCTTGTACATCCCAACATATCCCTCTTTAAGCCCTAATTTAAAGATGTGGTGAAACTTGGCTCTGAAAACCTAGAGGCATTTCAGGTTTAGCTCCACTCATACCTTTAAACAATTGCAATCAATGGAACTTACACAGTTTAAATCCTTATTTTTATCAGCAGCTGCATTTCAACCAACTCTGGCAGTTGAGGGAGTTGCTGCAATGGCATAGGTTTTACTTCATTAAATGCCATTTTGTCCAATGCCTGCCACAGCAGCAGCTGCTTTTGGACAACTTTAGCCAAAACAGCCATCTCTCTCTCCCATTTCAGTCAGGAGAGAAATGTGCATCTCCTGAATGAGGAGAAACAAGAAAACAAATAAATCCTTTTCCATCCAACTTCCCACACACTTCTTTGAAGAGAACTTGGTGTCTTATCCTGCCAGGCTCTTTGTCACAGGGAATTAAAACATAGAGCAGAAATTATGACAAGGACTAGCTTTCTGATGTCATGAACTAATTCACAGAATCACACAGAATCACCAAGGCTGGAAAAGACCCCCCAGGACCATCAAGTGCAGCCTATGACCCAATACACCACAACATCTAAACCATGCCACTCAGTGCCACATCCAATCTTCTCTTAAACACCTCCAGGGACGGTGACTCCACCACCTCCCTGGGCAGCCTATTCCAGAGCCCAATCACCCTCTGCATGAGGAAGTGCTTCCTAATGTCCAGTCTAACCCTCCCCTGCTGCAGCTTCAAGCCATGGCCTCTTGTCCTGTCACTAGCTGCCATGGAGAAGAGCCCAACCCCTACCTGACTACAACTTCCCTTCAGGTAGTTGTAGAGGGCGATAAGGTTCCCCCTGAATCTCCTCTTCTTCAGGCTAAACAGTCCCAGTTGCCTCAGCCTTTCCTCATCTGGCTTCCCCTCCAGCCCCACTTGCCCCTTGCCCATGCATACCCTCTGCCACAACCAAACCTGCATGATAAAACATGTCAATGCCGCCTTGCTTCCAGCGCAGTAACAATTCAACTGCTAATAATCTCCTAGCAATTCAAAGAGAGGTGTTCAAGGCCCCATGCGTTGAACAGATTCAATTGCACTTCACACCAAGCTTTCCACTTAAGCTCCACATGCCTACAGAAGGAGCATGTATGGGCTTTATGTGGGTAGTTAGGGGTTTGGGTTTGTTTAGATTCTGATTCATATCCTTTCACTCTGCCTTGAAAAGTAGCTGGTGAAGTGCTAATCTAACTTCCACCTCCTTTGTCTCCTCACCCTCCCAAATCCTCCAGCCAGAGTAGCATGCTTGAGGATGTCACAGAATATTGGGGTTGGAAGGGCCCTAGAGAGATCATCTAGTGCAACCCCCCTGCCAGAGCAGGATCACCTAGACCAGCTCACACAGCAATGTGTCCAGGCAGCTCTGCAATGTCTCCAGACAAGGAGACTCCACAGCCTCCTGGGCAGCCTGGGCCACTGCTCTGGCACCCTCACTGCAAACAAGTTCCTCCTCAGGTTAATACTAAACCTGCTGTGGTCCAACTTGCTCCCATTCCCTCTTGTCCTACCATTGGATGCCATGGAGCAGAGCCTGGCTCTCTCCTCCTGACACTCACCCTTAACCTATTTCTAAGCATTGCTGAGGTCTCCTCTCAGTCTCCTCTTGTCCAGGCTGAAGAGACCCAGCTCTCTCAGCCTGTCCTCCTAGGGCACATGCTCCACTCCTTTCAGGATCTTGGTGTCAAGCTCAGAGAGTGTGTCCATGCCCCTGCTCTGTAGGGTCTCCTAGCTCAGCTGTTGCAGAGGTGCTGCTCAGCCCATCACAGCTGGGCTATCCTCTTCCTTTTCCTGCTAGAAACAGCAGGACACCATCTACCACCACCTTAAGCACTCTCACTCTACTGCCAAGCAAGACTCAAGAGTCAGGTGAGACCAAGCCTTCATCCCAGACCAACCCTGCTGGAACCCGAGCTTACCACCACCACCACCAACCTTCCAGAGACAGAAGAGGTCTGTGCTACCTTGTTGGCTATTAAGGAACTTCATCTCCCAGCAGTGATGGAAATAAGGCTGCAAAAGCACGCATGGCCAGTTAGTAAGAGCAATCCTCACTCCATTTCCCCTCCTTCTCCTACACCTTGCCTGCTCTTCCAGTATCTGCCCACACTTGTGTGCTTCAGAGCAGAGATGGAGTGTTCATGTGGAGGGAATCACCTGAGAGATTTTCTGCTCAGGAAGAATACTGAATAAATAGTACTTGAGGAGCTGAGTGCTAAGACAGAGGTGAGAGTTGTGGGTTCACTGCTGAATTCTGCAGGGGTACAGTAATGGTCTCCTACAGCATGTGGGTGGCACACAATGTATGCTGCCCTTTACTATGCATTGCAGAAAGCAAGTTTGCTTTTCTAAATAAGGGATAAATATTCTTCTGGCACCTAGCAACCTTAGCTGTTCTTTGCTTTTCTTAAAGCTGAAGTTATTCCAAGGAAAACAGTGTCTGTAAGGATTCTGTTTGCTGTCTCTCAGTGCACACTGCACGTACTTGTTGGGCAACAAGTCAGGACCTTGTAGAATCACACAGCAGCTTCCCAAAATCAGCTAATACATTGACCAAACAAATTGATCATTCTTTATAATCAAGCAAGCACAACATGGCATTTACCTTCTATTGGGCTGCCACTTGTTTAAAAAGCAGAAACACTACCAATAATGTACTGCTCATCCAATTCCACTTACAGGCTGCTAGAAATATATTCTATATCATTAAGTCTGAAACTTCAAATACTTTCATTGTCCAGAGCAGCACATTCAACGCTCTTTGACAGAACTGTAAAACATTTCACAAGGAAGAGAGGATTTAAAGGTTGGTTTCCTTCAGAGATTGCAGAGGAACTCTGCAGAGGGAGCTGGAGAGGCTGGAGCAGTGAGCTGAGGCCAAGGGGATGAGCTTCAGCAAGGCCAAGTGCCAGGTGCTGCACTTGGGGCACAAGAACCCCATGCACTGCTCTAGGCTTGGGGCACAGTGGTTGCATTGGTGCCTGGCACAGAAGGAGCTGGGCTGCTGCTTGCTAGTGACTGAAGCTGAGGCAGCAGAGTGCCCAGGTGGCCAAGCAAGCTAAGAGCATGTGGGCCTGGATCAGAACTAGTGTGAGCAGGAGGAGCAGAGAAGTGCTCATCCTGCTGTGCTCAGCACTGGGNGTGTCTTCCAACCTTTGTGATTCTGTGAACAGGGAAAGGGGAGAAAGGGGAGAGTTTTGGGCATGTGAGATGTTCAAGTCCGAGACTGCAGCATAACATTTCAGAGTTAACTGCTAACTGGGGATGTGTGTTTTTCAACACAGAGTTGTGGCAAGTGTGCATGGCTATTGTGGGGGGAGCATGATAAAGCTTTTGCCTACTTCCTGGGCATTTCTGTAGTAGAATTTTATAATGGAACACAAAACTAACCTTCCTTGGATTCATGAGGACTGCAATCCTGTAGGTTTATGAAAATGAGTTCCCAGAGGTAGCTCTGAGAGCTGGGGCTAGGAGGTCAGAGATGGAGCACTTTGCTGGGAAGTGTTCTCTTTGCTGCTAAGGAAAGGTTTGTGCTGAACTGGTTGCCATGTGCAGTTGCTTAGTTTCATCCCTGTGGTTTTCATGAGATTATCTGCTGTGCTGGTTGAAAATCATATTATGTGCTGAGAAATGGAGGTATTCAGTGATTTGGCTGTGTCTGTCACAGAGGATGTTTGTTGTGATGGCTGTGCAGGTGTGTGTATTTATTGTTCAGAGAGTGTCTGGATGCTGTTTGTGACAAATGGATTCCTGAGGCTCGTCAAAAACTAGGAGATGGAAATGTTTGAAGGCTCATCTGCAGAGGCTGAGGAAGGATTTCAAAGTAGAGATTGCTCCCACTACAGGTTTCCAAGTTAGGAGACTGTGTGACAAATACTCTAAGTGTAAAAGAGGAGATGATACCTTGAGAACTCAATCACAGCTGCAGTTTCTTTTGCAGCAGCAGTGTCCTTACCAGACACAACTGAAAGTCACTTGGGATTTTTTTGTTCTTGTTTATTCCTTAATGATTCTCTCATTCTGTGATAATATTAAGGTTGGAAGACACTTCTAAGCTCCTCAAGTGCAAGCATCCCTAGCACTGCCATACCACTAACCCATGGCCCTAAGGAGAGCAGCTCAATGGTTCTGAAAGCCCTGCAGGGATGGGGACTCCAGCACCTCCCTGGGCAGCCTGGGACAACACTGAACAACCCTTGCAGGGAAGAAATTTCTCCTTATATCTAATTTAAACCTCCCCTGCTGCGACTTGAGGCCATTTCCTCTGCAGAGCCTCCCTACCCTCAAGCAGTTCAACTCTCCCTCCTAGCAAACTTACTGAGGGTGCACTCCATCTCCTCACCCAGATCACTGATAGAGATTGAACAGAGCTGAGTCCCAACACTGAGCTCTGGGGAACACCACTGGTGACTGTCAACAACTAGAATGAGCCTCATTGAGCACTGCTCTCTGGGCTCAGCCTCAGCCAGTTCCTTACCCAGCCAAGAGCAAACCTGGTTGAGAGCAGTTGAGATCTAATTGAGCCACATTACCAGTTCTACACAGAAGCATTTTTCTAAATCAGTTGAGAAGCTTTGGGGTTTAGTTCCCTTGTATTCCTTCATTAGGGACAGGCACAGTCTGACAATCCCTTGTGGTNCCAAAGCATTGTTGAAGTAAAACCTTCACATCCTGTGCAGTTGTATTCCAGGAACTCATTTCTTGTCTATCCCTTCTCAAACAACAGGGACCATCAGACACATTGCAATGCACTGTACAAAGTGTGGAGAGCAATTTCATTCTGTGAAAATAGAGCATAATAGTCTGCAGATGTCTGGCCTTAACCTTATCACTTATCCTACTTAAAAATAAGGAGGAATAAAGTCATCGCAAAATTCTGCTTTCCCACAGGGAAAAGTACTGGAAAGAAACACTTTTCCATGGAGATTTCAACTTAAAAAAAAACCCACAGCCAAACACCAAATCTTATCTCCAATTATAAATCAGATTTACAGAAGGTTTCAGCATCAGTAATACAGACTGAGAGGAAACAAAAAAAACCCCAAACCCAAAATACAAGTTTAATTAAGGTGTTCTCTGCTGTGCAATAATGCTGGTGCTCGTCAAAAAAGTTATTAAGCTGCACTTACTTCCATAGAAAGTTATTGGCAAAATGTATTTCCTTTATTGCACTCTTTGATGCCTTGAGGGAGCAGAGTTAAATGGCTGAGTCAGTCAGTGAAAGAGCCAAGCAATTCCCTGACATCACCTTCTCCTCCTTGCTCTGCATACCAAAGAGAGAACAAAAGCTGACTGTCTGCCAGCTGACAGACAACTGTGCACCATGCTAGAGGGACTGGCAACTTGCTGTCTCTTCAAAGAGTAAACCAAATGAATCACAACACACAAGCAGGCTCTAGAGTATAATATTACACAAGTGTTTACTCCACACACCTACATTCAATTCAACAATAAGTACAGGCACTTGCTAAAGTTCATTCCCCTGGAAAGTTTATTCCCCCCCTCTCCCAATTTGCAGTGTAACAAAGAGGATCTTCTGGAAATGTTGCCTCTAAGGTCTGGATTCTTATGCTGCACAGCATACAGCAAGAATGGTTTATTTCCCTCCCCTTTTTGTACAGCATCCATATCACACAATCATTAAGGCTGGCAGTGACCTCTAAGCTCCTCAAGTGCAAGCATCCCTAGCACTGCCATACCACTAACCCATGGCCCTAAGGAGAGCAGCTCAATGGTTCTGAAACCCCTGCAGGGCTGGGGACTCCAGCACCTCCCTTTTTCAAATCAGTGATATCAAAGTATCTTATTCTAGATACCACAGAGGAGAAAAATCAACAAACCATCATCCCTCTCTTCCCAAAGTCCAAATATTTGGTCACAAATATTGAAATATCCACTTAATAAACCAAAAAGGGGTTTCCATGTGCATTTTATTGTCTTTATCTTCTACAACTCTTTATTTTTTTCCACTCTCACAAGTAGCAAAGTTTTCTTAAACAAAGGATGGAAAAAAGGAATAAGATAAAAGTGTAAACTGGTTTTTGTCTAATAAAAAGAGCAGAGAGTGAGATGATGGAAACGAGCAAGCATAGACAGACCTTCCAGTACCTAAAGGGAACTTCCAAGCAGGCTGCAGAGGGCCTGTTTGCAAAGGCCTGCAGTGAAAGGACAAGGGGCAATGGTTTTAAATTGGAGAGGAGTAGATTTAAACTGGATATTAGAAAGAAGTTTCTCCCCATGAGGGTGGTGGAACACTGGCCCAGGTTGCCCAGGGAGGTGGTTGAGTTCCCATCCCTGGAGGCATTGCAGGTGAGGCTTGCCAGGGCTCTGGGCAAGCTGCTCTAGTTGGGGATGTCCCTGGCCACTGCAGGGGGGTTGGACTAGATGAGCTCCAGAGGTCCCTTCCAACCCTAACCATGCTAGGATTCTATGACAGACCAAAATTGTCTAATTCCTTATGAACAGCTAAAACTACTGGTTCAACTAAACACTGGAACAAGTTTTGTCTCCTCCTCAGCAAATATTTAAACCAACAAAGGCTTACTAAGAATCAAACAGCTCTTCCTGAGGTCTAGCTTTTGCTCAAGTCTTTATTCTTTAAAGAACACCCATCCAAGATGTAATTCTCCACATAGTTAGAGTTACCTGGAGTCAAGCAAATAGGCTGCATTTCAAGGAAAAAATAGTCATTAGGCTAGAGTAGAGCAATGCCATTGAACTGATTGAAGCATTAAGCAGGGAGGGTGTTCTGGCATGAGCAAGTCAGCTCTGTCACCAGGAGTATTTCTCTCAAGACAGGATTATTTCCAGTGCCAGCAGCACCTTTGCAGCTCCAGCTGTGACAAGAGCCCACTGACATGTGGCACTGCTGCAATCCAGCTGCCTGTCTCTTTTGTCAGTTGACACAATCCCAACATGTTAGCGGTTGGAAGGGACCTCTGCAGATCCTCTAGTGCAACAACCCTGCCAGAGCAGGAGAACCTAGAGCAGCTTGCACAGGACATGGCACAAAACAAGCTTGCTACATCCCTCGTTCACTGCTATACCCTAAGCATCCTTCTTTCCAGGATTTTCTTAACAGTTGCTTCTTTTTGGGCAAGCTCTCCAGAGCTCAGTATGTCCCACGCTTTCCAGACACATGTTTTTCTCTCCCTGTCTGAACACACCATACAGTTGGTATGCATATGGCCAAATGAATCCATCCAAAGTTTCTTGGAAGCATCACGCCTACTGTGTAAGTACAAACAGCTCAGCAAAACTTTGAATGGCTTGGAGCTCTAGAGGTTACCTGCTCTAAACCCTTATTCCAATCAAGGTCAGCAACCCAAGTTGCTGTATTAGAACTGCTACAGTGCCCAGGGCCTTGGCCAGTCCAGGTCTGCACACCTCCAGGGACATAGTCTGCCTGTGCCACATTCACCATCAGAAGTTTGTTTTGATGATGGTAAGTTGGAGTTTCCTTTGTTGCAACTTACAGCTTTTGCATCTTATCCTTCTGCTGTCCATCTCTCAGAAGAATCTCCAGAAGTTCCACCTCTTCTATACCACTGACCCCAACTGTCAAGGGTTGGGGCTGGGCCAGGCACCAACCCAGGGACACAGATTCTCTATTATTCCCTTGTCCAAATTCCAGGCAGGAAAACGGGAAACTAACAGATAGAGGGACTTGGGAATTGGAAATGAAACTGAAACTACTTCAGTGAAATTAATAACAAGAAAATGAAGTGTATATATATATGTATATATACAAAACCAATGCCAGACCCAAACCCCCTTGCTGGTAACTGCCTCCTCAGTGATGCTGCAGCAGGAGGACTTGAGCAGCAGGCAGGACTCAGGCTCAGGAGCTGCATCCTGGAACTCAACAACTCTTGCATTGAGATGGAAGGCAGAACGGAGAGAGTCCTGGAGGAACAGAGCTGGGCTGCTGAGCTTCACAGAGCTCAGGGGCTCAACATTCTAGCAGCATAGAAAACCAGACCTCTCCTTATATGTCCTAGTTGTTAATTGGGTTCTAGTTAGCTGAATGAAGCACTTGTTTTGCTTGGGTCTTAGGCCTCATGCAAGAGACCCCAAAGCCCAAGCTTGATATCACAGCCTCAAGGACTGAGTATGACCTCTATGGCATGGAATAGCTTGTTTGGATTCAATCTAGGACAAACAGGAACACTTGCACTGGCAAAACAAGTAACAGCACTTGTCTGAGAGATGCTGTGCACGTTCAGGTTTCTCTGGGGAGCTTCCCCTGCAAACACTCCTGAAAGGTTCCTCATCTCCCAGCCCTGCTGGCAATAGCAGCAAGCATGGGTGTCACAGTCACCATAGCACAGCCAGAAGGCTCTGTGCTAAGGCCCTTACAAGTGCACCCACTGATTGTCCAATCTTCTCTCCTCTGCCTGGACCAGAAATTGAACTTCTGATTTAGTATTTCTCTATGCAAAGGAGTTTTCCAAAGCAGGAAGAGCCATGGCATATTGGAACTATGGGTGCCAGTACAAGGGTTTTAGCTTAAAGACTGCAGTCATCCTCCAGAACTAGGCCTTACAGATAGCTGAAATTCAGAGTTTATTATGCTGGTTTAGAAGAGTCAACTGCTTAGCCTAGTTATTCAGAAGTGGGACTTACCTGGATTGCTAAATATGAAATCTGCTTTCAGTGATTCTAGTATATTCCAATTCATTTTATGCAATTCCTTTCTCTAGAAGAGAGAATTAGTGACACTTGCAGCTATCAAGTTCATGATGTGTGTGTGTGGGGAAACCCAACACAAGCAGGAGTACCTCTGTATTTTCTTGCTGTCACAATGGAATTCTAGCAATATCCTCAGCATCATCCAGAGCTGGATGCAGCACTCCAGGTGAGGTCTCCCCAGAGCAGAGCAGAAGGGCAGAATCCTCTCCCTGGACCTGCTGGCCACACAGACACAGAGGCACTGACAGTAGAGAAGCAGCAAGGCACTGAAAGCAAAGGTCTACTGTGTATGAGTCTTAGAGAGGAAAGGAGCAAAGAGCTTTCCTTTTCCCCCCACATTTCCAAGTTACTAATTTTACAGTTAGTTTCTTTCATTTCTAAAGGCACTTGGCTGCAAATTGAAGAGTGTTAATGAATCCTTGAAAAAGACCACCACCACCAACAAAAAGATGAGTGAGAATTGCCTGTGCACTCAATATTCTGACAAAGAAAAAAGCCAGAGGAACTGTATGCTACAGCAGACTGCTGTAGGCACACCTGCATCTCTGTATGTGACACCTTGGCACCTGTAAAGTAGACTTCAAATCATCCAATAGTACAAAGTGTAGCTTCTCCTATTTTTCCATTATTACTATTTTTAGTTTTGTGGGAGGACTTTATTCCCCTACACAGATTTCACCCTAAAAGATAAGTAATTTAAGAAATGTATAGTAATCACAGCATCCCAGCATGTGAGGGGTTGGAAAGGACCTCTGGAGATCATCTAGCCCAACCCCCCTGGCAGAGCAGGAGAACCTAGAGCAGCTTGCACAGGATGTGTCCAGCTGCCTTTGGAATCTCTCCAGAGATGGAGACTCCAGCAGCAACCTGGGCAGCCTGGGCCAGTGCTCCAACACCCTCAAAGGGAAAAAGTTCCTCCTGGTGTTCATCTGGAACTTGCTGGCTGCTAGTTTGTGCCCATTGCCTCTAGTGCTGTCACTAGGTGCCAGAGCACCAAGCCTGGCCCCATGCTCCTGCCCCCCACCCTGCAAGGATTGCTAAGCATTGCTCAGCTCTCCCCTCAGGCTGCTCTGCTCCAGCCTAAGCAGCCCCAGCTCTCTCAGCCTCTGCCCAGCACAGAGCTGCTCAAGTCCCCTCAGCATTGTAGTGTCCCTTCTCCAGCAGTTCCCTCACTCTCTTAACCAGAAGAGCCCAGAACTCAAGACAATCCTCCAGCTGTGGCCTCACCAGGGCCCTAAAATGCCACTTCACCCTTAGAATTCCTTACTAGCTGAAGGAGTGACTCTGAAAGCCACATCTAACTATTTGAAAGCTCTTTCAGCTTGCTGAACTGTGATGGTTCAAAACGAGGACGTCAGAACTGATTTTTATATTTCATTGCTTTATTCATCCTGGTTTTTTGTTTGCTATGTGGGTAATAGACAAGCAAATCACCTCAAGAATGAAATCTGCAAGCATGACAACCCATTTCCATAATTGCCTTGGCAGGGAGCCCATGTGTTCTCGTGGCAGAGCTGTGACTATTCCATGGGATGCAGGAGCTGCTTGCTCAGCAGTGGTGCACCATCTGCGGGAGCACTTGGCTCTTTCTGAACACCTCAGACCACCCTTCAGGGTTTCACAGTATCCCAGTATGNCCACATGAGCCTGCTCTGTTCCCTCTGCAGCAGTTCCCTCTCTCTCTTAACCAGGGGAGAGCCCAGAACTGAGCACAATCCTCCAGCTGTGGCCTCCCCAGGGCAGAGGAGAGGACTAGAGTAGTACAGACTTAGCTGTAGCATCCCGAGCACCCAAGCGAAAGAGCAGAGGTTTAGCTGCATGCTGAGTGCATGCCAGACTTTGGCAGCTGGGACACTGAAGAGCTGCCACTCAATAGGGAGCCTGGTGGCCAGGGAGCCTCTGCCTTCTCTTCCTTCTTCACAGCTTCCAAGTGTGTAGAGTGCTGCATGTTTTTCCTTCTAGCCTAATTGCATTTCTGATTGTTCTCTCCTTTTTTGTCTTGCCTAGCTCAATAAGCAGCAGCTCCAGCTCCTGAAGGAACGTTTCCAGGCCTTTTTGAATGGGGAAACCCAAATCGTAGCAGATGAAGCATTTTGCAATGCTGTAAGGAGTTACTATGAGGTAAGTGATGGGCCTTGAGTTCCCTGTTGTTGGAAAAGTTCATAGAATCTCTTGAAATGTATCTACAAGAAAAAGAATTTTCAGTTTCAAAGGCTGTGAACTTCCAAACCTTCTAGAAACAACTTCTTCCCCCTCCAGCCTTCCTGTTGGGAACAATTGAAATCCACTGCCTGGACACAAGAGATCTGGGAAATAGCCACTCTGTGGGAAGAAGGGGAAAAAAAACACAAAGAAAAGACAAACCTAAAAACCTCTGGTGCTCAAAAGCTTTGTGGCAGTGTTGGACACAACTAGGCACTGCTCTCTTTATCTCCATGTGTTGAAGTCAGCCCTTTCAATCAGTGCTTCAGTTGGAATTGATCTTGAGCAAGATGCCTCCTGATTGTTAGTTACCAGGCAGAGTTCTTTTTGGAGAGGAACCACCTGTGTTATTCCCACAGAAGAGAAGCTTCAGTTCAAGCTCCTGCTCCTCTTCACTGCATTTAATCCAATGTTGTGCATCTTACCAGCTATTCTCATATCATTGCTCATGTGTGTCTCCTGTGCCCTTTTCACTTGCTTTATTACCTCCTTGATGAAAATATCACTCTCTCTTCATTGT
Source organism: Bucco capensis (assembly GCA_013396975.1). Classification (NCBI taxonomy): domain Eukaryota; kingdom Metazoa; phylum Chordata; class Aves; order Piciformes; family Bucconidae; genus Bucco; species Bucco capensis. Next base: position 74,585 of record VWZO01001364.1, read on the forward strand.
GTGCTCTGCAGATGCTGTGCTCTGATGCTTTCTCATCTCACCTGTGATCCACCACATCTCCTGCTGGATCACATTTGTTAGTCATTGAACTGTGGACATCCTGCTTGTTTCTGTCCTACAGCATCTCCTAAACTTCACTGTTCATTTCTTTCCACTTTAGTTGTTGAGCTACAGTTCCATTTGATCTGACATAGGAGGAAACAAATCTGTGGGCTGCACAGGAATTATTTTACCCTGAAAAAAGGATTAATTTGCCTTTAATCCTATGCTGTAGTCATGGTTTGAGACTTAGACAAGATTGCTGGTAAAGCCAGGGTGTTCTCATTCCTGTAGCTGATGTTTCACATCCAACCCTAACTCTGGAAGTGAAAGAGAAGACTTGGTTTGGGCACTTGACATAAATCCTGGTCTTTTGGGTCACTACATCTGTCTCTAATTACTGGATTTGTACCTCTGAAGAATCTAGGAGTAAGTTCCAAAGATTTAGGAACTTATTATAGCTCAGTATTTGATATGCTTCTCTAGAAATACTTGCTGAAAGAGGAGTTTGTTTACTAACCCAATAAATACAAGTTTCAGCATCAGTTTCACTGTGTTGAGAGAGTCATGCTCCTGTTCTACTTAGGGCCATGGGTTAGTGGTATGGTGATGCTAGCTGTGGTTGGACATGATGATCTTAGAGGTCTCTTCCAATCTTAATGATTCTGTATCTACTTGGGAACATTTACACTCAGTTTTGTTGCTGTCTTCTCCAGCATTATGTCTTTTTAATGCTGTTGTGGATTTTAAGACTTCCTATCAATATTCTGGCATTATTTTTCCATTTATATTAAAAACCTCCTAGGACAAAACAAAGTCCTAGTTGCATAAACTCTTCTTTGGTTCTCCAGAGCTGGTTATTTGGTATGGTGTCTAATCTCCCCCCCGCCGGCATCTCACCACACTTCCTAGAAGTCTCCCTGAAACTTAGCATGAATCATTGTTGTGTGCATAGAATGAAGATTGTCTTGAGGAATTATTTCCTCTCCCATCTCAACTTTACAGAGCCCAGAGAGTTGTGGTCAGTGGAGCAGAGTCTAACTGGAGACCTGTGACTAGTGGTGTGCCCCAGGGGTCAGTGCTGGGGCCAGGACTGTTCAATATATTCATCAATGAGCTGGATGAAGGGGGAGAGTGTTCCCTCAGCAAGTTTGCAGATGATCCCAAGCTTGGAGCAGTGGCTGGCACACCAGGAGCTGTGCTGCCATCCAGAGTGACCTGGACAGGCTAGAGACATGGGCAGGGAGAGACTT
>VWZO01001364.1:75921-88318 GCA_013396975.1 Bucco capensis
TCTGGAGCCATTGCAGAGCTGCCTGGACACATTGCTGTGTGAGCTGGTCTAGGTGATCCTGCTCTGGCAGGGGGGTGCACTAGATGATCTTTCTAGGGCCCTTCCAACCCTTAATATTCTGTGATTCTGTGAACTTTAGAGAAGGGATGGATTTGCTGACAGTTCTCTGCTTGTAATCATTCTCTCAGAATGAGCAGAGGACATGATTCTGTGGAAAATTCCATTGCAGACATGGAGCCAGATTCTAATCTGGTAGAACATCAGATGTTGGGGATGCTGTTTGGATAAAGAGACAAATTCAATCATATGGTGATTTAATATGAGTAATTATATTGGACACACTGCTAAGGGTAAAATTAAGTGAGAAAGTGGCTGGTGAAATAAAATCTTTCTATGCATATTTCAGCCCAGTTTTTCAAGGAGTTATCAGTCACATAGTGGATCATATTTCATTCATCAATTCCTGCATGCTCTGTCATGGAGCTTGTGCAGAGCCCTAAGAGGTTCATTCACCACCTTTAAGATTGTCAAAGGTTAGGGTTGGGCCAACCATCAACCCAGGGACAGAGATTCCTTATTATCCCCTTTGCCCCACTCCAGGCACGAAAAGAGGAAACGAACAGAGACAGAGACTTGGGAGTTGGAAATGAAACTGAAACTACAATGAAAATAATAACAAGAAAATGAAGTGCTAGGTATAGTTGGACTTGATGATCTTAGAGGTCTCTTCCAACCTTTGTGATTCTCTGACTCTGTGATTGTGATGAGTGAAAACTCTCTGGTTTTGAACTACCTGCTTAAGGAATTGTGGGGCTATTACTGATGTTTTTCCTGTTGTTTTTTTTCCTGCTGCTTCATTTTAAGTATGTGGTTCTAAGCCATAATTACTGCATGCTGCTTAAATCTGAATGTTAAATGCAGGATCTGTAGCAGTTAGCATTCTGAGGGGTTTTTAGACTTTAAAATCAGGCTTAGTTTGACTGCACCAGTTTGCCTGGGATACAGAGATTGTATTTAAGGTAATTTCTATTTAAATTCAGGTATTGTTGTCCTTGGCAAATTAAATTGTTGTCTGCCACAGTCAGGTAATGGGAAAGAGCTGAGGTATGGCCAGCAATGAAAATTGATGAGGCAGGAGATCTGTGTACAAACCTAGCTAATGGATCTGCACTGCCTGGCTGAGGGGAGAGGTGAGGGAGGGGGGTGTGAAAAAAGTGAACTAAAAGTAGAGAATAACCAAAATCAACCATAAGAAAGATCAGAGGTGTCATGTCCTAGAAATATAGAATGGTTTAGCTTGGAAGTGACTTTAAAGATCAGCTAGTCCAACCTGCCTGCCACATCTTTCACTCAACCAAATTGCTCAAAGCCATGACCAACCCTACATTGGACACTTGCAATGATGGGGAATGCACAGCTTCTCTGAGCAGCCTCTTCCAGTGGCTCACCACCCTTATCAGAAAAACTTCTTCCTTATATCCAGTCCAAATCTATTTCTAAATGGCAAGAGAAACCTTTCCCTTCCCTCTCCATAGCAGTTGTAGGTGGCACCTTTCAACTTCTGCAGGAGGAACTTGCAAGCAGGCTGCAGAGGGCCTGTTTGCAAAGGCCTGCAGTGAAAGGACAAGGGACAATGGTTTTACATTGGAGAGGAGTAGATTTAAAGTGGACATTAGAAAGAAGTTGCTCCCCACAAGGGTGGTGGAACACTGGCCCAGGTTGCCCAGGGAGGTGGTTGAGTTCCCATCCCTGGAGGCATTGCAGGTGAGGCTTGCCAGGGCTCTGGGCAAGCTGCTCTAGTTGGGGATGTCCCTGGCCACTGCAGGGGGGTTGGACTAGATGAGCTCCAGAGGTCCCTTCCAACCCAAACCAGTCTAGGATTCTAAGTGTCCTACAAAGACATTCCTCTTTCCAGAGCACCACATCCTGAATTACTAGCACAAGCTCTTGTGGGTAACATGTTGGCAAGGGAGGAGTAAGGCATGAATCCTGGCTGCACTATGATGGCATGACAAGATAGATGGATGAGGAGGGTCAGTCAGCATTGTCTACCTTGAGTTCAGCAAGGCTTTTGACTCTGTCTCCCANCTGCATTTGCTTGTTATTATTTTCATTGAAGGCTGGGGCCAGGCTTGGTGCTCTGGCACCTAGTGACAGCACTAGAGGCAATGGGCACAAACTAGCAGCCAGCAAGTTCCAGCTGAACAGCAGGAGGAAGTTTTTCTCTCTGAGGGTGTTGGAGCACTGTGCCAGGCTGCCCAGGGAGCTGCTGGAGTCTCCATCTCTGGAGAGATTCCAAAGGCAGCTGGACACATCCTGTGCAAGCTGCTCTAGGTTCTCCTGCTCTGCCAGGGGGGTTGGGCTAGATGATCTCCAGAGGTCCCTGCCAACCCCTAACACTCTGTGAAATTCTGTGCTGGTTACTGGTTGGACATGCACTGGTGTCTGTACGCAGACCTCTCCTAAACCTGGCTGAGCTGCTTTGATCCATCTTTGCTGGTGTAGTCTGCTTTCCCCTCTCTTCTTGAGGCTTGGGACACGCTTCACTGTGCTGTAGATGTTGGGTCAGTTTGGAAGCCATTGAAGTATTTCTGTAGAGGAAGAAGTGCAGCAATGATGCTATTTCTTCCTAGAAGGATGGAACACTTGATCAGAAGGTGTTTTGCATGGAAGTGAGGGGCAAAAGGCTCTCCCTGATGACATGGCAGGAAGGAACTAGCTCTTTGCCCTAAGTGGTGTTTTGGTTGCTTTTACAGCTTGGTTTTTAAGAGCAGTTCTTTTGGTACACAGTTTTTATTCAAGGCAATAAAAGTCATAGCTGATCCTGATGAATGCTTTGGGGATGAAGATGACACCTAAAAGAACCCAAAAGCACTCATTAGAATCAAAGCAGAGTGCACACAAAAATAGGAATTAAATGCTGGAAGGTTTTGTTTGGATGTTATGGAGGCAAAAGAATGAAATCAGTCAATTAAACATTCATTTCAATACATTAGGAATATAATTTCTAACTGGGTTTGAAGGCAGAAATTCGCTGTTTCTGCTTTTATTTTTCTCAGAAGTCCTGATTGCCCTAAGTATATATCTATATGTATAAATTTAAGGCTTTTGGCTCTGTTCAGATCCTCTTAAAAAACCCTGAATGCTAGGTCAACTTGTGATCTGTTGTTGCTACAGTCTCTGTGGCAGAAGCTGTTTCATCAGGATGTTCTCTTACATGAATTTTAGGATAATCATGTGCTTTGCCTTGTGAGGGAGCCTTTTGACAACAAATATGTTTAGAGTTGCACTTAGCAGCACTTCTGCAGTCAAGCTGCTTTAAGACAAACTGGAGGAGGTCAGTGTGCTGTTGGCATGAGGGATGTTATTTTAGAGGTTTGTTTTAGGCAACTTCACAGAATCACAGAGGGATGAGCTTAGAGGTCTCTGCCAACCTTTGTGATTCTGTGCTCTACATCTGCAGGTGTTTGGAGCAGGTGTCTAGGGCAGCTGGAGACAGAGCTACCCTGTCTGTAGTAGCTCAGTTACCTGGTGCAGAATAAGCTTCTGTCTGCTTGCCAGCTGTTGTCATGAAGGTGTACTCCAGCATTCCCACACAGCATGTCTGCTTCCAGAGTTGCTAGTGACTGTCAGGGTGATTAAAGGCAGTGCTACTGTCTAGGGGTTTTGTTTTCTTCTGGAAAGAAATAGTCAAGAGATGCAGTTTTGCATCAGTCTTTTATAGACTGCTAGGGTCCTAGACATGCATATGATTTCTCCTGACATCTTTTCTGTTTCTTGATCTTTCCAGCAGTGATGGCAAAATGCTCACCTGGGGCATTCTTCTAGGCCAACAGTTCCCAGCTAGAAAGTTGCATCTGGGTGCTTGGGACTGGTGAGCATTGCTTAACTTTCAGCATTTTCTCTCAGTTTGGAATGTCAGAATGCTGCTCCCCACACAGCCCAGCAGGAGAAAATCAATCATCTCCTGAGGATAGGACTGTGATGGTTTTGTTACATTTGAGTTTTTTGTTCTTGCTCTCCTTCTGCTCCAACTAGGAAAGGTTTTCCTTTGAGAGCAGCAGCCAGCCTTTGTCTGTATGTGTTTGTATCTCTGCAGATTCACTGTGGCAAATATGCACCATGAATAATATGTTCTGCTGCTCATCATATGCAGTGTTCTGCTCTGCAGCAGAGCCTTCCAAGTCTAAGAGAAAGAAGTCCTTCAGTCAGATCAGACTTGATTTTCAATGAAATGTAGCATTTTCTCAGACCTTTCTTCCTGGTCAGCATCAAACCAGACACCAGTAGTTAATTTATCTCCTTCATTGGAGTCTATTCACTTGGGAGTCTTCTATAACCTTTCTTTAAACAGGAGTATACTTTTCAGTTTATATGTGGAATTACAGCCTGTTTATCTCACTTCATTTTTCTTGCTTTCTCTACTTGTTTTGTTTATGCCCAGAGAGTCTGGAATGCTGTGGCAGAAATCTCTGGCCAAGTTACAAGAGTCAGTATCCTACTAGTGTCCCTTGCCTGTGTTACTGGTTGTGCCTGAGTGCAAGTTGCAGCAGGGGAGGTTTAGATATGAGGAGGAATTTGTTCCCTGCAAGGGTTGTTCAGTGTTGTCCCAGGCTGCCCAGGGAGGTGCTGGAGTCCCCATCCCTGCAGGGGTTTCAGAACCATTGAGCTGCTCTCCTTAGGGCCATGGGTTAGTGCTATGGCAGTGCTAGGCATGCTTGCACTTGAGGAGCTTAGAGGTCTCTTCCAACCTGAATGAATCTTTCTGTGAATTCAGTGTTTCATGCTTTCAGGAGTGTTTCCTCTGTGAGTAGTTAAATGAATCCTGGAATGGTTTGGGTTGGAAGGGACNGCCAAGCTCTCAGTCTAGTTGTGTCCATGTTTTCTTACACTCTTGTAATGAGCTGCAGCACATGCAGTGGGGTCAGTAGTATTGAAATGCCCGTGTCAGCCTCTTTGGCTTTACCCTCATATCATCTGTCTGCCTCTTCCTCCAGGGCAGTAGTTTCTTATTTAGGATAAAGTCCCAGGAATTCAGTATCCTTTCTCAGATACTACCAGATCAAAAGAGATGTCTGATGAAAAATACCCTGGCAGAAGAATGATGATTTGCCTAAGTGGTTCTCCCTGCTTCCAGTCATCAGGGCTCAGGGACATCCTCTGCTTGGCTACATTTCCATCCCTGCTAACAGCATAAGGCAATTAACCAGCTTCTCAATTTTGTCTTCCAACAACAGGAAGAGCTTGTTATTCCTGTGTTCAGATTCTGGGCAAGCAGTCTGCTGTGTCTGGAAAATGAGACTTGCATTGGTTGGTGGAATGTTTCCATTTCCATGTGGGGTGGGAAGGAGGAAGGATATGGGTGATGTTTTAGAAGCCTTGTAGTCTTAGCTCCAGAAGCAATTAATTTCCTTGTCCTTACTGGTTTTAGCTGCTCTCTCTGTGTGTTGGGAGGGAATGATGGACTTAAAGAAGTGATCTTAAAATACACCTTTGTTGTAGACAGTGGCATCCTGTCCTAACAGCTCTGCAAATGTTCAGTTGTGAAAGACCAAGTAGGCTGCTCCTTGGGGCCCCAGTGAGTGATGTAGTTTGTGTATCTGGAGAAGAAAGTCTTTTTGAAACCCCAGTTCTGCTCTGAGGCTTGCAGCAGCAATTGGTGATTAATTGTAAATGATCCCTGTTGCCTTATTCTGGCTGTGCTTCAGACATGCAGCAAATACAACTCAGGAAATTAAACCAAGGGAGCAAGGAGCAGTAATGCTTTCCATTTAGCTCCCTCTGTTTCTCTGCATGCTTTGAATTTATTGGTTCTCTGTGGCTTGCTTCTGGCAAGGGGCTCAGAGGAGAAGAGGAGTGAGCATGTGTCTCCAAGTGTGCTGGGGACCCACAGCTCCACCACAGCTGGGCAGCTCACCAGGATCCTTTTAGCTCTGCTTTCCTCTTGAACTACTGAGCACATCCATAAATGCTCACTGGGAAGTTAGCTAAAGCTTTCATCTTTCAGCATAAAAGAGATTGAGCACTTTTTCTAATCCAACTAGCAGTGAAAGCTGCTTCAGAAAGGCCATCTCTGCTGCTGCTGAATTGGAGAAGGAAGGGGAAAGAGCATCCTTGCTTCTTCCTTGGCTGCTTCTTTGAGCAGGTGAATGACTTCTAACTGCATCTCACCTTCACTTTAGAGAAGGGTCAGAAAGGGTGGACTGCTTCCCTGTTTCTGTATTTCCATGGACATAACTAAAATTGAAGAGGAACTTGAGACAAATATTTGTGCCTAAACAGAAATACTCTTCTTGTACTCTAACTGCAACAGCAGCTCTAGACCTTCATCTGAGTCATGTTCAGCTTACTCTGCAGCTCTGTTGGCACTAGGATGCTCTTGTCTTATTTTCTTTTCCCCTCATATGACAGCTACAAGATCCCATCTTTTTTGCTGAAGGATTTTCCAGTGTGCAGAGCTGCCTGCTCAAAACTACACCATTGCCATTTGCTAACAACATTTTCTGTTGGCATCTGATGGCTCAGATAAGGTACAGGAAAGCTCATCATTTGCATGGATCATCTAAAGGAATACCAAAATCTGCTGCAAATCCCTTTCAGTAGCACTGTTGGGAACCACTTCTAACCTGAACCTAAAAGACACTTCCAAGTGCAGAAGGGCTCCTGGGGCTACCAGGGCTAAGACTGAAAGGAAGAACAGAGCTGAAACCACACCAGTGACAGAACCTTAAGATGAATAAGAGAAGTCCAAGATGAATTGTCACCCTTACATGAGTTTATCACTGTTAGAGGACTTTATACACCCAGGACTTGTGGCAGTGGCCATTGGCCCAGATACGTGTGGCTGCTGAAGTCCTTTTTGTGGCTACCTCTGAAACAAGAGTTGAGATGGCACCCCAGGGTTGACATGAGTACTGCTTTCTCCTGAAAGGTTGGCTTGTTTCTGGCATTTAAGCAAGGATAACTCTCCTTTATGTTGAGGATTAACCCAGAATGTATATGTAGCCTTTGTTTCCTTGCCAGTAGCACAAAGATGTGTCTGAAAACTGCAGGTGAGCTACTGTCCTTCCAAGGTGCCAGGCTGATCATCATGACCCAGCCTGTGTCTAACAGCATTCTGTAGGTCTGTGGAGGCTGAGTTATCTGCCAGAATTACAGGATAGGCTCATGATGCACAGGTCAGACTTCTGTAGCCAAAAAAAAAATGGCAGCAAGAGAGGAAAAACTTGTGTTAGACTCGTCATAACTATTTTAAGGCAGCCTGTGGAAAAAAGATAAGACCTCTTTTGAAACAGGAGCCATGGAGAAATTGCCAAGCAGTTGGGAGGGAGATGTTTTAACTTTTTGTGGTGTCTGTGAAATGCAGATTTTGGTTCTGCTGTGAACACTGAGAAGAATAAACTGTGTCTATCACTTCAGAATTGGATTGATCACTGTGGGTGTCTTCAGGCTCTACACTGGTTTGTGGCTCCCCATCAGAATGTGCAGAGTCATTTCTCCTCACAGAGGCTGTAGGCTTCACAAGAATCCTTTCTTTGAACTCTCTTCTCTACAGAAAGGGAAGGGGTGGCTCTGTTTCCTCAAGTAAGACAGAAGGCAAACACTGCTTCCAAAAACCTGTTCAGATTCAACAGATAAGAAGTTGATTAAGTGATCCTGAAGGTCTGAAAAGATGCATAGGTAAATAACATGTGCAGCTGGGACTGGAGTAACTTCAGGTGTTAAGGAATGAGATATTGCTTTTAGAAGTACATGAGCCCTGTCTTTGTGTACAAGCTGTTGCATTTAGTGATAGATAAATTGAAGAGATGAACCCCCTTGTCTTCTAGCTGGTCCTCAGAGATTAGAGGGGCAGGGGCTGCTGGACTGATCTCTTTCCCCTTTGTAATCAGCACTGTGAGGTCACACCTAGAATCCTGTGTTCAGTTTTGGGCCCCTCAGGCCAAGCAGGAGCCAGAGGCATTGGAGTGTGTGCAGAGAAGGACAAGGAGGCTAGGGAGGGCTCTGGAGCACAAGTGTGCTGAGGAGCAGCTGAGGGCACTGGGCTTGGGTAGTGTGGAGAAGAGGAGGCTCAGAGGAGACCTACAGCTCCCTGACAGGACCCTATCCTGTGCAAGCTGCTCTAGGTTCTCTGCTCTGGCAGTGGGGTTGGACTAGATGATCTCCAGAGGTCCCTTCCAACCTCTCACATTCTGTGGTTCTGTGACTGAAAGGTGTAAGCAGTACTGAGAAGTCCTTCTTAGTGCTGTTAGAGAGAGGAAAAAAACCCTTTGAAATGAGGCCTCTTAAAATGTACTGAGGTTAACCATCTAGAAAACATTACTTCTAAAACAGTTTGCAACTTGAAGTTTTGGAGATGGTCTTAATTTGCCTGTTAGGCTAAGTTAGAGTGGATCTTAATGAAATCTAAGTTGATGCTGTTAAACTGCCAGGGAAGGTTCTGTTTGAACAGCAGTGTGGACTTCTTTATAGCTTTCAATAAAGACAGCTTTCCCTTTCCTCACAACAGGCTAGCACAATGGAGTTAATTTGGGGGGAAGTCTACTTTTGCTGTCAACATCACAGAATCACCAAGGTTGGCAGAGACCTCTAAGATCAAGTCCAACCATCTGTATCACTGCCATGCCACTAAGCCATGGCCCCAAGTAGTTAAAGCCAGCTTAATGACAGCCTGCAGGATGGGAGTTGATTTGTTACCTTCAGCACCAAAGCAGGACTCTTAATCCTCATACTAAAGCAGTGTTTGGTTGGTTTGTTTTTTTTGGATCACTGTCTTTGCCCAGAGGGGGTAGCAGAAAGGTCTCCTCTACCTGCTCTGTCTTCAAACGCCATTGTTTGTTTTGAGGAGATGCTCAGGCCTGCAGTGTCTGAAGTTTTTCTGTCTGGACATCAATGTAGCAGTAGAATCATGTTGGTATTAGGAATATTTGAGCTACAGAAAGTATTGTATTGAGTGGTGCCCAGTAATAGATCAAGGGGCAGTGGGCACAAACTGGAAGCCAAGAGGTTCTATCTGACCAGGAGGAGAAACTTGTTTGTTGTGAGGGTGCAGAGCCCTGCCCAGGCTGCCCAGAGAGCTTGGGGAGTGTCCTTCTCTGCAGAGATTCCAAGCCCAGCTGGAGCTGATCCTGGGCAAGCTGCTCTAGGGGAACTTCCTCTAGTAGGAGATGGGCTAGATGATCTCCAGACCCCTACCATTCTGTGATTTAGCTCAATCATTGTTGCTGCTTTTAAACTTGAAGTAATTCAGATGTGGCTGAGACCCCAGGTAATCCAGCTGACAGCTGGATTATGGGAGCCTTGCCTGGAGGTTGGTTTAAAATGTTTTGAGTGGCTGGCTCAGGGGGAACCTTCTCACTATCTACAACTACCTGAGTGGAGGTGGTAGTGAGGTGGGGCTTAGAAACAAGGGATAGGACAAGAACAAATTGCTTCAGGCTGTACCAAGGGAGGTTTAGGTTGGGTATTAGGAAGGGTTTCTTCACTGAGAGGGTTCTCAGGCATTGGCCCAGGCTGCCCAGAGAGGTGAAGGAATCACCATCTCTGGAAGTAAGGACAACACACAAAGGACATGGAGCTGATGGAGCAGGTGCAGAGGAGGCCACGAGAATGCTCAGGGGCTGGAACACCTCTGCTCTGAGGACAGGCTGAGGGAGCTGGGATTGTTCAGCCTGGAGAAGAGAAGGCTTCAGGGGAACTACTAGTGACCTTCCAGGACCTAAAGCGAACTTCCAAGCAGGCTGCAGAGGGCCTGTTTGCAAAGGCCTGCAGTGAAAGGACAAGGGGCAATGGATTTAAATTGGAGAGGAGTAGATTTAAAGTGGACATTAGAAAGCAGTTCCTCCCCACAAGGGTGGTGGAACACTGGCCCAGGTTACCCAGGGAGGTGGTTGAGTTGCCATCCCTGGAGGCATTGCAGGTGAGGCTTGCCAGGGCTCTGGGCAAGCTGCTCTAGTTGGGGATGTCCCTGGCCACTGCAGGGGGGTTGGACTAGATGAGCTCCAGAGGTCCCTTCCAAGCCAAACCAGTCTAGGATTCTATGAAGTGTTTAAAAACCATGTAGATCTGCTGCTTGTGGCCATGGTTTAGTGGTGAGTGTGAGAGTGCTGGGGGGATGCTTGAACTCTGATCTCAGAGGTCTTTTCCAACTGTGATGATTTTGTGATTTCAAATGGGTTTTTTCAGTAATCATCCCTTTAGCTGATGGGCTAGACCAAAACTCTGTGGGGAATTTTCTGTGCCATAATTTACAGTTCTTTTATAAAGTCACAATTTTAACCAAAAAATGCTGGTCCATTCCCTTGTGTGAGAGCTGGGTTTGATAACCAAATGCATCCTTTAGAGCAGAGGGCACTAAATCACCAATNTTGTTTGTTGTGAGGGTGCAGAGCCCTGGCCCAGGCTGCCCACAGAGCCTGGGGAGTGTCCTTCTCTGCAGAGATTCCAAGCCCAGCTGGAGCTGATCCTGGGCAAGATGCTCTAGGGGAACTTCCTTTAGTAGGAGATGGGCTAGATGATCTCCAGATCCCTACCATTCTGTGATTTAGCTCAATCATTGTTGCTGCTTTTAAACTTGAAGTAATTCAGATGTGGCTGAGACCCCAGGTAATCCAGCTGACAGCTGGATTATGGGAGCCTTGCCTGGAGGTTGGTTTAAAATGTTTTGAGTGGCTGGCTCAGGGGGAACCTTCTCACTATCTACAACTACCTGAGTGGAGGTGGTAGTGAGGTGGGGCTTAGAAACAAGGGATAGGACAAGAACAAATTGCTTCAGGCTGTACCAAGGGAGGTTTAGGTTGGGTATTAGGAAGGGTTTCTTCACTGAGAGGGTTCTCGNTCAGTAATCATCCCTTTAGCTGATGGGCTAGACCAAAACTCTGTGGGGAATTTTCTGTGCCATAATTTACAGTTCTTTTATAAAGTCACAATTTTAACCAAAAAATGCTGGTCCATTCCCTTGTGTGAGAGCTGGGTTTGATAACCAAATGCATCCTTTAGAGCAGAGGGCACTAAATCACCAATCACTAGCTAAATGGCTAAGAGGCAAGAGGTTATCATCCACAGAGCTGAATGTTTGCTGCTTCCAATCTGCATAACGAATTGACAGCTCCTTAGGAAAGCTGAAAGCTAAGTGCAGGAAAACAAACTTGGGGCAGAAGAGGCTAAATATTGATACAGCATTTGGCTAGATATAAGGAGGAATTTGTTCCCTGCAAGGGTTAAGTGTTGTCCCAGGCTGCCCAGGGAGGTGCTGGAGTCCCCATCCCTGCAGGGCTTTCAGAACCATTGAGCTGCTCTCCTTAGGGCCATGGGTTAGTGGTATGGCAGTGCTAGGGATGCTTGCACTTGAGGAGCTTAGAGCTCTCTGCCAAACTTTGTGATTCTGAAACAGAGACCTCAGCCAAGTTAAAACAATATCACAGAATCAGAGTGTTAGGGGTTGGAAGGGACCTCTGGAGATTATCTAATCTAACCCATATCTATCAGCCCCAGCCAAGATAAATCCATCTCAAGCACCCCAAAACACACAAAAAAGAAGGAAGGTAAGTAATTCTGTTTAAAAAATAGTTGTAATCCTCTGTGTCTTATGGCTATGCATATTTGCTTGTGAGAGCAATAATGGAAGCACCAGTCTGAAGGGTAAATGAGCTTGACACATAAAAGAGAAGGCATCCCATGCAGGTCACTGATTGAAGTTTGAGAGTGGGGAAGCTTGTGTCTTCATTTCTGTTTCAAGGAGGGGAAAAGTTATCATGGAAAAATGATATTTAAATGGCTGTAGTTGGGGGTTTCCTGGAGCTGGTTGTAAAATACCATCAGCTGTCTGAAGGCTTCTTGCAATGCTTTTTCATCTAGGCTAGGCTTCTGAAGTGAAGGAACTCTTCTAGGTCATGTAAAAATAGGATTAAAGAGTAGAATTTCCATAGCAGCATTCTGAAGCTTGTCCTGTGCATTAGTGCTGGGAGCATTTCAGTATGTTCTTGAGGAAAACGTTGGGAGGAGGAGGAGGAGGTTTGTGAAGAACTCTCCAAAGTTTTGGCAGTCAGAGAAGCTGTATGAAAAAGCATCACCTAAGCCAGAAAAGAACTAGGTTGCTGGGACCTAAAATTAGAAGAGGATTGTACCAAATTCACTTCAGGAGAATATGTTGTTTGTCAGTGAAATCACAACACCATAGCTTAGAAAACAGAGGAAAGACTGTTAAAAATCAGTGACTAAAAGAGCAGTCTGTTGTGATCAACAGAGTTCAATGCAGCTGGCAGCCAGGCATGAGTGGGGTCCCACAGGGCTCAGTGCTGGGGCCACTCCTGTTTAACATCTTCAGCAATGATTTGGCCCAGGGGATGGAGTGCACCCTGAGCAAGTTTGCAGATGACACCAAGCTGGGTGGCAGTGT
>VWZO01001365.1:0-28439 GCA_013396975.1 Bucco capensis
CACTGCTAACCCTGGAGAGGAGACCTACCCCAGCTCATTCCAAACTCCTTTCAGGGAGCTGGAGAGAGAGATAAGGTCTCCCTTGAGCCTCCTCTTCTCCAGAAGAGGTCTCCCTGGGGTTGGTTAGTGTGGAGCAGAGGAGGCTCAGGGGAGACCTTTCTCTCTCTCCAACTCCCTGAGAGGAGGTTGGAGCCAGGTGCAGTTTGGTCTCTTTTCCCAAGGAACAAGTGCCAGGAGAAGTTTAGTTTTGGTATTAGGAAGAATTTCTTCCCTGGAGGAGTGGTTAGGCATTGGCCCAGGCTGCCCATGGCAGTGCTAGAATCACCATCCCTGGAAGTGGTCAAAAAACATCTAGATGTGGAGATGTGGTGCTGAGGAGCATGGTTTAGTGTGACTTGGAAGTGTTAGGTTAATGGTTGGACTCAATGATCTTAGAGAGCTTTTGGAGCCTAAATGATTCTGTGACTCTTTCCCAGCCACTTCTCTCAACCCAACACCTTAGAGCACATCTCTGAGAGCATCACAGGACCCTTGTGCCATGCCAAAAATGCAGCAGTAGGCTTTTCAGTTCCCTTCTTGGCAGTTACTTTCAGCCTTGCAGTTAGACAAAGCAGGTGAGATACCTGACCCAAGCTGAAGGAGTTCCTTGTGGGTGGTGTGATGTTTTGCTCTTTCTGCCTGCCCTGCTGCAGGAGGACTATCACAGAGAAAGCTTTTCTGGCTTTGATGCCTATGACCTTATAGCTCTACTTTATTTCTCTTGCACCTAATTGTTCACTCTCTACAACTTCTTTCCAAACCAAGAAGAGTCACTTTCCCCAGGAGACATGCCCTCCACCTCTTGCCACAGCACTTCTCCTTGGAGCATGGTTGCTTGGAGGGACATCCAGCAGAAGAACTAACCAGGGGAAAACCAAAACATAGCTCTGCTGCAGGGTCAGTGGCCATGGAGGAGTGGCTGAGGAGAGGTGAGTGCCCTCCTCTTCTGTAAACTCAGTGTCATGTGCAATGTTTGCTAGGAGCTGGGGAGATGCCATCAGAACTTCCCACCATGGCAGAGAGCCACTTTCCTCAGCAGTTTAATGATGTTGTGGCTGATTTGTTGGTGCCACTTTCTCTGGCTGTTGATTCTCCTGCCCAGCAATTGACCTGCTGCAGTGTCCTCTGCTGTTCTCTGCCTTCCCATGCTCCAGGGACCTGTGCTGACCCTCAGAACAACCAGGTTTCATTTTAATTTGTAGTTTGAACTGCAGTGAAAGCAAAGTCTGTGGTCAGCTCAGGACTGGCAGCACAATTCAGATCAGAACTGGCTCCTGATAGATCGCAAGATGAAAGGACCCAGGACCTCCGGATGTGCAGAACCATCTCCTGGGCCTTTGCCAACCCTTCCTCCTGCCTCTGTTTCATTAGCTCCTATCCCGAGGGCTGTTTTTCTTACCACAGGATATGATTAACCCTGCCTGGAGTCATGCCACTGCATCCTGAAGCAGAAAATGCACCTGAATTCAGCATAAAGCCTCTGCCCACCTCGAGCCCTGCACGGTGCAGGACCAAGGAGACTTTGTGGAGCTTCTCCAGGGCAGGCCTTGTGGGTCACCTCATCCCCGAGGCTGGACTGTGCATGCAGAGCCTCGCTGGTCTCCTTTGCCCTGGCAGGGAACAGCCTGGAGCTGGGCACCACGAGCTCTCCTGCAGAGGGGGAGGATGCTGCTGCAGGTCTGTGTGGGACCTGTAGCTATGTCCTTCCCACCTGAGCACCTGGGAAAAGGGCAAGCAGGACCAGAAACCAGCTCTGAAGTGCCGTGAACCTCTGGCTCAGTAAGTCAGGCTGATGAAGGACATGAAGGCACGTGGGAGGAGATGCTGCTGACAGGAGGCAGAGCTCTCAAAGCCAGTTATGGGCAACTTCTCATTCCATTTTCCACATAAACTCGTGGTGAAAGGGCAGGGGAGCAGTTCTCAGCTCTCCCTCACGTAGGCAGCATCACTCCAGCAAGCTTCCTGCCATGAGTAATGTTGGAAGGAGAAAAGGGCAGAGAGTAGGATCTGTCTCATTTTGGGTGCTTACTCAGAGAGCAAATAAAGCCTCAGCTGCCTCCTGGGAGAGATGCAATTCCTCCTGGGATGGATGCAGTTCCTCCAGACAAGTCAGGCCTTCTGCACCCCGTGCTTGCCAAGAGAGCAGCTGCCACATCAGCCCTGGCAGCACCCTTGGCATGGGCTGTGCTAGACAAAACATCTGCAGAGACCTCCTGCCACTGAGACCTCTTGCCTTGTGCTGAGAGCAAGTCCCCAAACAGTTACAGAGGGCAGCCCTCTGCCTTCTGCCCTTGGTCCCTCCTGGTGCTATCTGGGGGGGCCCACGGGGGCTGCCTTGTGGAGGTTAAACAGGAGGAGAGTAGCACAGTGACGTGCTCCTCACAAATAAAGCCACATCCACCAGCCAGACCCTGTTTAGTCTTCCACATCCTTCAGAGAGACATGCAGCAGCCTTCCTGGAAGTGGATTTTTTTACTAATGGCTAAAATAGGGTGGGTTTGCTACCTCCCTTCCTTTATCCCCTGCCCTAACCTGGTGACTATCCATCTGGAATGCACTTCTTGGAGCACCGCAGGCTCCTGCCTTTGCTCCCAGAGCAGCTTGGTTTCCTCTGGAGCATAAGAAGCCACATTGACAGGAGAGAAACAGGCACATTTCACCCTCAAGTGGAGCCTGCAAGTCCTCCAAATATTTGTTTGTATGTGTGGCCTCTTGCAGACCTGGAATTAACAGCCTGGGAGCAGGAGGCCTGAGTTCCCAGTCCTCCTGAGCCATGCCCTGGGAGATGGATTGGGAACCCTGAGCAGCAGACCAGGCTCTTCATCCCTCAGTAGCATTTCCAAGACCTTTGATTGCTCACCCTCATGGTATTTTACAATCTGATGCACTTTCCTTCGTTATTGCTGCTCATTTTTTCACCTCCCGGAGTCATCAGCTCGTACCCTGCACTGCCATCCATAAAGGATGAGGAGCCCAATGTTCTCCCTCCTGCCACAGGCAAGAAGTCCCTCTTCTAATGTCAAACCACAGTGGAAATGGGGGGGAAAAGAAGAGCAAAATCAGGATTCAGTGTGAAAATTACCTCCTGCTACAGGCACCTGCAGGGTCTGGGTGCACAGATGGCCTCAAGTTGCAGCAGGGGAGGTTTAGATTAGATATAAGGAAGAATTTCTTCCCTGCAAGGGTTGTTAAATCTTGGCCCAGGCTGCCCAGGGAGGTGCTGGAGTCACCATCCCTGCAGGGGTTGAAGAAACATCTAGCTGCTCTCCTTAGGCCCATGGCTTAGTGGCATGGGAGTGCTAGGCATGGTTGGACTGGATGAGCTTAGATTCTGTGGTTCTGTGATCCATACTGCAGGTGGATGGGGGAATTCAGGCAGTGGGAGGTGCACCAAGTGCTTCAGCAAACCCCTTCATCCCCAGAATAGGTGTCCTGGCTCCTGCAGATGGTGAGGGCAGAAAGAAAACCTTGCTCAGAGCAGGAAATCTCTCTTTATTGAATCATACTGAAACTTGGTGAGAATCATAGAATCATAGAATGGCCAGGTTGGAAGGGACCTCAAAGATCATCTAGTTCCAACCCNCCTATCCTCATAGGGGAGGTTTTCCTGAAGGGTTGCTTCCTTCTCACATCCTCTTCTAGGAAGACACTTCATGCACAATAAGGCTGGTTACATCCTGTGGGGAATTTCTCAGCTCTCCAGCCTATGGTGTTGGAATTTCACCCCAGAGCAGGCAACGATGGTGTTAAAAGCCCCAAATGACAACTTGCTGTAGGATCACAAGCATCAGAGAAGGAAATATTTTGGCAGCCTGAGGACAAAACACCACTGCAGGCTTGTGAACAAGATAGACACAGAATCCCAGGAGCATGAAGGCTGAACAAGGCCTCTGAGGGCATGGAGCTCAACTGTTAACCTAGCCCTGACTGAACAGAGTATTAGAGCCACAGCTTCATCTCCTCTGATTGCCAGAGTGCACATCAAGCATGTACATGCACTTGGGGAGACCAAAACCTTCACACAAGCTCTTCCAGCATGGCCCTTCTCCAGAAGGAAGCAGCAGCTCTGACTGATTGGGGAGCTGCTGGGGAGCAGCACTGGGATGCTGTGTGTGGAGTGGCTGTGTGCTGCAGCTCTGCATTGTGCCAGGCACTGCCTGCCAGCCTAGGGCAGCTTCAGCATGGGAAGCTGGTGGAGAGGGAGAGAAAAAAGCTGAACCAAAAGCTGGCTTTGCTCTGGATGGCTGTGGGCATCCTTGCAAGTGTCAGCTGGGAGCTGCCACCATCCCCTGCGTCCAGCAGGGCTGAGGCCATCTCTGGGCTGTTAAAAATGCTGCAGCAATGGGACAGAGCAGACAGTGGCTTAGTGCTGTAGCCAAGAATTAGAGTGTTTTGGCTTAATGAAAGGTGCTGTAGTTCCTGCTGGAGAGCTGCATACAACTCTCTATCTCTCTCTCTATATATCTCTATCTCTTTATCATCTCTCTCTCTCTCTGCAACTCCCTGACAGGAGGTTGGAGTGAGTTGGGGGTAGGTCTCTTCTCCAGGGTTAACAGTGAGAGGATGAGAAGAAATGGCCTCAAATTGCACCAGGGGAGGTTTAGATTGGATATAAGGAGAAATTTCTTCACTGAAAGGGTTTTTAGGCATTGGCCCAGGCTGCCCAGGGAGGTGCTGGAGTCACCAGCCCTGCAGGGGTTGAAGAAACATCTAGCTGCTCTCCTTAGGGCCATGGGTTAGTGGCATGGGAGTGCTAGGGATGCTTGGACTGGATGAGCTTAGAGGTCTCTTCCAACCTGAATGATTCTGTGATGGAGCCTGGGGCCACGCAGCCAAAGAGAAGTCAGCAAGTGTCCTTCTCCCTGCAGCCAGGGCCAGGCAATCCCACTGCTGCTCAAGAAGAACATACAGAAAAGCTAAAGAGGAAGAGAAATTGCTGCTTGGGAATCCTCTGCACAGCACCTGCCTGGCAGCAGGGCCCAGGGAAGGCAGAGCTGTGCCTGCTGGAGAGGATGCTCCAAGCCAGCAGCTGCTGAAGGGGAGTGTAGAGGGTCAGGGCCAGGCTGAACTGCAAACCAAGAGCTGGACTTCTCCTCTTGGCAACAGAAAGATTGTTTTATTTTCTTGCAAACAGAAATGGGCTTTGTGGTTAGCAACAGGTGGCTGCATTGGACCCTCTCTTGGAAACAAGCACAAATAAAGCCACATCTTAGCATGATCTAAAGAATAAACAGAGCTCCTCGAGGTCTTGTTGCTTGTGCAGAAGTTTATCCTGAAACTCATCCTCCAAGAGGGAAAGGGGACAGGCTTAGGGCTGTCTGGGAGGCACTGAGTCCTGGGCATCTGCTAGAGCAGGATTTCTTGTGTGTGGAGGGAAAGTCCCTGCCCCATCCAAGAATCTCAGTATTATCTGCTCTGCTGTAATCCCCTGCCCCCCCCCATATCCCTAAGCATCACATCTCCACATCTTCTAAGCCCCTCCAGGGATGGTGACTCCACCACTGCCCTGGGCCAGGGCTTGACAACCCTTTCTGGGGAAGAAGTCTTTCCTAATACCCAGTGTGAAGCTCCCCTGGCACAGCTTGGAGCCATTTCCTCTAGTCCTGTTGCTTGTTCCCTGGGAGAAGAGACCAACCTCCAGCTCACTGCAGCCTCCTTTCCAGGAGCTCTGGAGAGCAAGAAGGTCTCCCAAGGTCACTTCCAGTCCTGTAGGTATGGTTTGGACATCAAAAGTGTGAGAAGAGAGTAAGGAATTGGTGTCTCCTCGCAGCCTCAGCCCTAGCTTGTGCTCATAGCTGCAGGCTGTAAGCACTTGTAGTTCTTCATGCTTCAGCTGAGAGCAGCCTTTGCTTGGCCCCTGCACATGGAAGTGACCTCCTGCTCCAGCCAGGCCTGTTGGAGGGGGTGGGCATAGGATGACTTGAACCATCCCTTGGATTTCTACCCTGAAAGCTGCTCAGGGGATGCAGCACCTCCTCAGTCATAAAACCCAACAGGGAGAAGAGCAGGTGAAAGCATTTATTCCTTTTCTTTTGACAGTCAATCCACTACGAATCAGTTCCATATTTCAGCACATGGATAACACTTCCCCCACTGGCTGAGTCCTGAGGCACACACACCTTAGCCCTGAGGAGACTTTCTTAGTGGCCTAGCTTACACTGGCTGAAATCAGAGCTCTAGAGCAGAAGTTTCTACTTTGCTTTGAGGCTGGGGAGGGGAAGGAAAGTCTGTTTCTAGTTGTGGAGGTAGCAGAGCAAGGCCTGGAGATGTTACCTGCTTGCACCCTGCAGGCACAGGCACTGAAGAGCAAAGCAAGAAGATCCAAAAGAGGATGAAGTGATGATCTGGAAGCTTGATTGAAGGTTTTGGAGTGCTTAGGGCTGACAAAGTGTGTGCAGCAAGGACAAGGCAGCTGGGTGGGAGCAATACTCCAGGGATATTTTTCCCCCTTTGAGCATCCCCAGTGTGATCACTGCTGCCTAGCTTCCCACTCAGTTATCACTAACTGCCAAAGCAGGCAGAGCAGGAGGGAAAGGTGAGCACAAGGCATAGGATGCCTCTTGAGGATGGAGAGCCACCTGGGCATTCCTCCTTCTCCTCCTCAGCTGGGATGTTCCTGCCTGTGTCCTCTCCCTGATGACCTCCTCAGAGCAAGGCAGTGTCCATGCAAAGGGGATGACTTGTTTTCTCTTAGTAGGAGACAGGCAAGGCTCTTTTAGTGCCATGTGCCAAGCACACAGTGAGGAGCTCCTCCTGGATCCTGCTTTCTTTTGGAGCTGTACCAGTTGTTATCAGCAACAAGCTTTCCAAACTGATGGACTTCTGTCATGATGATGTGAGGCCAAAGGGTTGTAATTACCATCACAGAATGCTGGGGGTTGGCAGGGACCTCTGGGGATCATCCAGTGCATCCCCCCTGCTCCAGCAGCATCACCCCCAGCAGCTTGCCCAGCATCACCTCCAGCTGCCTTGGGAATCTCTCCAGACAAGGAGACTCCCCAAGCTCTCTGGGCAGCCTGGGCCAGGGCTCTGCACCCTCACACCAAAGAATCAGCTTCCAGTGAAAGCTTTGCAGGTCCAAGCTCTGCTCTGGGGCAGCCATTCAACAGAGAAACAGCATTGCTTTAGGCAAGGAAGATGGTGCTGTTGGAGCCTGGGACTGGAGGATGGATCCTACTCAAGGTGCTGCAAGACCCAGCCTGAGCATCCCTTCCAGAAGGGGAAAAACCAGGATGGAGTCAGGGAGTGAAATCCCAGAGATGCTGAAATCCAATGCAGGCAGGGGTGGGAGAGGGGAGGAAACAGGACAAGGTGACAGGCAAGGAGGTTTAGGTTGGATATTAGAAACAATTTCTTCTCTAAAGGAATGGGTAGCCATTGGCCCAGGCTGCCCAGGCAGTGCTGGAGTCACCATCCCTGGAGGGGTTCAAAAACCACCTCTAAGTGTACTTAGAGCCATGGGTTAGTGGCACGGAGGTGACAAGCTGATGGTTGGACTGGATCATCTTAGAGGTCTCTTGTAAGCATAATGATTGTGGGAGCTGGGACTGGGCTATCCGAGAAGGAAGAAGGAAGCTCCTCAGGTGCTTGCTCCAGGAATAGCTCAGCACTAGGGGACACTATTGCACCATCAGTTGCAGCACAGCCAGCGAACAACAGTCCAGTGTGTCCTAAGAAACCAAACCCCTCAGTTTCCTTCCTGAGGCATTCCCGGCAGGCACACTGTGCCAGGATGCTGTCCCCTCTTCCCAAGCCCATCCAAACCCCAGCATTTCTGACTCACCTCATGACAGAAGCAAGCCCTGTCTCTTGGCACGTATCACTCTCCAGCTCCCTACTCCTGAGCAAAAGCTGAGCAGCATTTGCTGCTAGGATGACAGTTTGTGTGTGCCACCAGCCAAAGTCACTAGCAGGGGATAACTGCTCTCACTCCTCACCTGCAGCTAGGTTTCCACCAAGCCAATGGCATACATCATCCTCACCCAAAGCATCACTTCCTTGCCAGGGGTTGCAAGAGTTTCCTACCTGTAAATGCAGCTCTCTTGAGGTCCCAGATGCTAGTGGTTGGGGTGCTCCAACTCTGCAAGACTTACTGAGCCCCTAGCTGCCATCAGGAGCAGTTTGACCCCACAGGTAACACAATCACAAAGGTTGGAAGAGACCTCTAAGCTCATCCAGTCCAACCATCCCTAGCACTCCCATGCCACTAACCCATGGCCCTAAGGAGAGCAGCTAGATGTTTCTTCAACCTCTGCAGGGCTGGTGACTCCAGCACCTCCCTGGGCAGCCTGGGCCAATGCCTAAAAGCCCTTTTAGTGAAGAAATTCCTCCTTATATCTAAAGGTCCTTACACCAGCAGCCCCAGATGATGCCCTGAGCTCAACACAGCTGGGATACAGCAGAGAGCAGTTTGGCTAGACTGAACTCCAACCCCAAGAGACTGGACAAACCAGTCCCCAACAGCTCAGCCCACTCCAGCTGCTGCCCTCAGCACCTTCTGTGACTAAGATTTTATCAGGAACAATTGTTCTATGAGTATTAAGCTCTAGTGCTGTGAGTGGAGAAAAGTATGTTGTAGGGAAGAGGACTCTGGATGCAGAGACTTCAAAAGAAGAGACAGAAAGCAGGAATGGTTAAAATTCAACTTGCAATGTTGCCATTTAATTTTAAACAATTATTTTTTCTTTAAAATAGTCTTTCTTACTGCACAAAACCCTCTGAGATTCCTTTTGCCATAAGCATAGTCTCATTAAAAATATATATAAAGGAAAAAAATACTTTTGATATAATAAAAATGCTTTGCAACATATATTTATATATATGTATAGCTTTACCATACAATAGTTTAAAGTTTGGGTATTGGAATGTGCATATTTTTTCTCTAGTTGTGTCTCCAAGCACTAAAGGCACTGGGGAACTAGAAATCCAGGAGGATTTAGTGCTTGGGTTTTCCAGGAGGATTTCTAGTTGCCCAGTACCTTTAGTGCTTGGAGACACAACTAGAACCCTTGAGAAGAAGCTTTAGCCAACTCTTGCCCACTCTTTCTCAGAGCAGTCCCCAGTTGTATCTTTGAACTTCAGCCATGGCCTCCTCTGGCTTTAAGGAGGAACTCTAACATGAAGAGCTTCCAGCTCTCTGCTGCTCTGCAGATCCTTAACCTCTCCAGACCTTGCTGATAAGTCACACCCATCAGTTGG
Source organism: Bucco capensis (assembly GCA_013396975.1). Classification (NCBI taxonomy): domain Eukaryota; kingdom Metazoa; phylum Chordata; class Aves; order Piciformes; family Bucconidae; genus Bucco; species Bucco capensis. The sequence continues at coordinate 9,238 of VWZO01001365.1, forward strand.
TCTGCAGGTGATTTGCCTCTTCAAGTGCCTCCTGCTGACCCAGGGAGATGCAGACTGTGATGCTAGGAGTGAACTTACACTCCTCTGTCTGTCTGGAAGGATCATTTCTCAAGCAGGCTCCTGTTCCCAAGGCACTGCTCACTTCATTCTGCAGTATTAACACTATTCTCTTTATTTAAGAAAACATCAAGTAAGTTTATCAACCACTTCTCCAGCTAAAAGCCTTAGTCCTACGAGAATGTCTATTTCTGTCTCCAAGTGTCACGCAGCTGGGGCTGGGCTTTGCTCCAGCAGAAGGCAGTGCTGCTTTTCCATGGCTTCACTGGAACTGCACTGGAATGTCTCCTTCTGGCCAAGATTCTCAAGCTTTTAAATAAGAAACAGAACCAAATCTCTTTTTATTTTTTTTTCCACCATACTGTACTCAAAATAAGAGTCACTCATGTCTCATCCAGACTCTTGATCTCTAGCTCTTTCCAGAGGGCCTTCCAAGGCTGCCTCTCTTCTGCAAGGGGTGAGCAAGGTGGACATTCTTGAACAGCATCAAATATCATAGATCACTGCTTTGAATGAGGACCTCTGTGTTATTTTTGGGCAGTAGCTCAGAAGGGCTGGTCTGATCCTGTACCAGGCTCCCAGCACCTGCAGCTTGACTTATAGGGAAAACCTCTTGAAGAACTGGAGGGGTAATCCCAATCCTGCAGCCATCCCTCACAGGACCAGTCCTACCAAAATAAGTTTCAGATGCACACCAGAATAATGCCATTTTAAAACTGCTCCCATAGGCAGGATTTCCCCAGGAATTCAGGAGATGCCAGCAGATCTGCTACATCCAAAAAGCTGCTCCTGGAGGGCAGGAGTAGGGCTCAAGCCTCCATTCCTGGAGCTGCAGAGCCAGACACCACCCCTGCAAGTCTTACACAGAAGAATCATCTTGCAAACCAAAATCCAAAGCAGCAGCAGCTGGAAGCAGGGCAGGCCTTGTCCTGGCCTCTGCTGTGTACATAAGCCAGGGGCTGTTGGAAGCCTTGGGGAAGGCTTTGCCCTCTCCACCCGCCAGGAGCTCCAAGCGCCGCACGCAGCAAGCTCTGTGTTTACATTTCCCACTGACTCAGAGAATTAACACTCTCTGCAGAGCTGTGGAATGAAGCAAATATCCAAATATAGGCTTTGAAGAGTTTGTGTGAGTTTATCCACAGATCAACAGTTTTGTGGTGCTGGTTGGCTGTGGCTGCTCCATTCTAGGTGACTCTCTGTGGCCAAGCAGTGCTGCTGAGGAAGGGGCTGGCCATCCCTGGCCATGCTTGTACCAAGTACCATAAATCAGGAACCATCCATCATTGTTCTTAGGTATCTAATTGTGATGACAGGTTGTGAGCCTCCATCAGGTCTTCTGGAAGAGTTCTGAGATGTCTGTTGTCCATCTGAGATCTTCGGGGAAGGTCTAGACTCCTTATAAAAGGTTTGGTTAACAGTCAGACTTCACAGGAATACTGGAGGAGAGGAGACCCTGTCATGCTCTACAGCTTCCTGATGAGGAGAAACAGAGGGGCAGGAGCTGATCTCTTCTCCCTGGTGACCAGTGACAGGAGCTGAGGGAATGGCATGAAGCTGAGCCAGGGGAGGGTTAGGTTGGATATTAGGAAAAGGCTCTTCACCCAGAGGGTGGTGGAGCACTGGAACAGGCTCCCCTGGGAAGTAATCATGGCAACAAGTCTGACAGAATTCCAGAAGCATTTGTTCAGTACCCTCAGACACATGGTGTGATTTTGGGGGTTGTCCTGTGCAGAGACAGGAGTTGGACTCAATGATCCTGCTGAGTCCCTTCCAATTCAGGACTTTCTATTATTTTACAACTCTGATAATCATAAAGGTCTCTTCCACCCAAAAGGACTCTTGATTATGAAGGGGTCACAGTAGCCTTTCCATCCTCCCTCTGGCTTTCTCCAAAGGGTTCCTCATCCTTCTCTTTCACAGAGAACTTTTTCCTGAAGGCTTGTGACAAGCTGGAGGAAGAAGCTTTCCTCAGTGTGGTGAGTCTCTTCCGGAAGTTACCCCCTGAGAAGAAATAGAGGAGTGGGTCAAAGCAGCAATTGGCAGCTGCCAAGGGGAGGGTTACCACCACCCATTTCTGGAGGTAGACAGCATCCTCACAGCTGGCATTGAACCGCAGGAAGTGCAGGTGGACTGTCCGCAGCACGTGGTACGGGGTGAAGCTCACCAGGAAGGTGGCTGTCACAATGATGATCATCCAGACTGCCTTCTTGCGGTTGGCCTGGTTCTTCTTCAGGTTGTTTTTCAGCAAGGTCCTTATGATCATGGTGTAGCAGATGGTTATGACAATAAAGGGGAAAATGAAGCCCACCAAGAGGGCGATGAAATCCAAGATCACAACCATGTGAGTCTTCTGAGAGTCTTCAGGGGGTTCAAAGCACTTGGTCTTGTTGGCATGTTGGTAGGTGCCGTTCCGCAGGAAGGGAGCGCTTGTTATGATGACAAAGATCCAGATGCCCACGCAGACAAACTTGGCCTTCTTCTCTGTCACCAAGTGGATGTTCTGGACCGGGAAAACAATGGCGATGCAGCGGAAGAAGCTCATGGCAGTCATGAAGAAGATGCTGCAGTAGAGGTTGACGTACAAAGCATAGGAGCTGATCCTGCAGAGGAAGTCACTGAAGAACCAGTTGCCCTTGTGGACGTAGTAGATGACCCTCAGGGGCAGGGTGCAGACACAGAGGAAGTCGGAGACAGCGAGGTTCAGCATGTATACCTGGAAGGCTGTCTTCTGCTGGTAGGTCTTGATGAGCACATAGAGCACAACGCCATTGCCCACAAAGCCCATGATGCTGATCATGGAGTAGAGTGTGGAGTAGACTCTGTTTCGGAAGTCGTCGATGGAGTGTTGGCACGACAAGTTGAGGGACAGCCCTGTCATGTTGCCTGGCTGGAGCACCAATCCTGCCTGGGGACGAGTGTCACACCTAAGGATGAAGAACTTGGGTAAGATGTGTGAAGCAGCATGTGAAAATAAAATGCCAGTGTTAAACAGGAGGGGAAAATCTGTCAACTCTCAGGGACAGGAGAGGATAGCTACAAAGGGATATGGGTCTCTGTAGAGCCCTCTTAGCTTAATCATCCACTACAGCCACCTTCACAGAATCCCAGAGTGTTAGGGGTTGGAAGGGACCTCTGGAGATCATCTAGCCCAACCTCCCCNTGGCCCCAAGGGCACATTGCTGGCTCATGGGCACCCTGCTGCCCACCCACACACCCAGGCCTTGTTTCACGTGGTGCTGACAGCTGGAGATGTAGAGAGGAGTCACATTTTCATAAGACCTCAGTGCTGGCAGCACCCTCCAGCCACTGAACTACCAAAGAGCTCCAAATCCTCACAAAGTGAAGGTAGCTGCTCATTCAAACAGCAGAGAGGAATAATGAAGGTGGCAAAAGCACTAAGTAATTTAAAATAGAAAGACCACTTCTGGTCCCTGATGCCAGCTCAGTCCTCCCTCTCCACAGCAGCTGGCAGGTGCTGCCTCCCCCTGCTCCACCCCCACACCTATCTGTACAAGGAGGGTCACCCCAGGAGAAAGTCATAGAATCAGGGTCATTGAGGTTGGAAAAGACCTCCAAGACCATCAGGTCCAAGCATGAACTCAGCACTGCCAAGACACCACTAGAGCATGTCCCTCAGCACCATATCTCCAAGTCTTTTCAATCCCTCCAGGGATGGTGACTCCACCACAAGCCTGCAAGAAGGTTCTGAAACGGCAAAAGAAAAAGATGATTCCAATGCAGAGCCTGCTCAGTGCAGGACTGGATATTTAGCAGCTCCTAGGTAGCACCATTGTCTCAACTTGCTTTGTTAAATGTGTGTGCTGACCACCTTTGGACAAGGGATCACCTAGTGCAAGTGATGAACACGAAGGGTCCTGCAGGGCCCCCCTGGCCCTGCCTGGGCACAGATACTGCTGCAGCAGCCAGCAGACAGAGGGGAAGATGTAGGGAGGCTCCTGTCAGGCAGAACAAACCTCCTCTTGGTCTGGAGGCACCTCTACAATCAAGGTGACTCCCTAGCAAAGGCTTTCTTCTTGGGGTTTGGTTTTGTGCATTGGCAGGTTCAGGCCTCTCCAGAGTAGTCAGACTCTGCAGCCAGGGAGGGGTTGGGGATTCAAGTTGCACCAGGGGAGGTTTAGATTGGATATAAGGAGGCATTTCTTCCCTGCAAGGGTTGTTAAGTGTTGTCCCAGGCTGCCCAGGGAGGTGCTGGAGTCACCATCCCTGCAGGGGTTTAAGAAACATCTAGCTGCTCTCCTTAGGGCCATGGGTTAGTGGCATGGGAGTGCTAGGGATGCTTGGACTGGATGAGCTTAGAGGTCTCTTCCAACCTTTGTGGTTCTGTGATCCTCTCAGGCAGTCAGACCCTGCAGCCAGGGAGGGCTTGGGGAATCCTCTCAGCCAATCTGTGGTGACACTTTGTTTCCTTGTTGCAGTGACCTAGGACTTAACTTGGGTTGTCCTAAAGTAAAGGAAGAGATAAAACCCATTCATTTTCAGTTTCTGATGGTTCAAGCAGAATCACAGTCTGAAACCATGAAAACCCTGATGATCAGAAAAGCAGGAGAGGTGCAGGTTGAAACACCAGGGCTTAAGAACAGTGATGAAAGCAACAGATAGGACAAGATTGGTTCTCAGAACCTACACCAGGAATGTGCTCAAAGCTGATGTTAAATTACATGTGTTTGCAGCAATAAAAATATCCTGGCAGCATTAGAGCCTCTGCCTGTCTCCAGGATTTCCTGGGAATTGAGAACCACTCAGGGATGCTCAAAGCTTCCAGGATTCAGTAAAACTACAGCTACTTGGGAGTTTGTACTTGTAAAGCAATCCTTTGAGTATCTGTGATGTACAGAACACACTAGAGCTCAGCAGGGTCAGTGAGGTGGCACAGACAGGGGAGGAGGCAGAGCCTGACACAAGAGGAGATATTTCCTCCCCCTTGGGCTATTTGTGGGCATGTTGGAGTGTGTGAGCAGCCAGCCCTGTGACTACTCAGAGGTGTTCAGCCAGAAGAAGGAGCCAAGGCTCTACATGGCTCTGTAGGAAGCCATAGATCAGGATGCTGGACATCATCACTTACAGTTCACCTTAGCTGGCAGCAATGAAGCTTACCTAGCAATGCTCCTTGCAGACAACCTATTGAGCTGGGAGAGGCAGTGAATTTAGAGCCATGCCCTCTCCTGCCCTACAAATGCCACCTCTCAGCAGCCTGATTCTGGTGCTGGCAGAAGCCAGACCTCAGCCCTACTTTGGCTGAGTCTAGGCTCCTCACACTTACTATGGAAAGCCCAGAGAGGGTCTGACCCCCACAGGACATCACTGCCATGAGCTTCTCATGGCTCCAGCCACCAACACAGAGCTGCTGCCCTGCTGGAGCAGTGAGAGGAGAGCCAGCCCTGGGAGATGCTCAGATCCAGCCTTCATCCCACACCACTCTCCTCCTCACTTGCCTGAAAGGCTTCACTTCAGCCTTGAGGTTGACATGATGAAAAGAGCAGGACTCCACCAGGTCTGAAAATCTCCAAGGTAGATAGGGCTAGAGATGAGCTTTGTGCTCCCATTGGTCTGATGAAGCAATTGATTGGGAGCAGCAGGTAGGGCAATATTCTCTGGGAAAAGCTGCACTTGCCCATTCCTTGCTTTTCTCTGCCAAGATCATCCAGCACAGGTGCCAAAGCTCTTGCTGTCATTGCTCCTATCATAGAATCCTAGAATGGGCAGGTTGGAAAGGACCCTAAAGATCATCTAGTTCCAACCTCCCCACACTGAGCAGGGATGCCAATCACTAGCCCAGGTCACCCAGGGCCACATCCAGCCTGGCCTTGAACACTGCCAGGGATGGAGCAGCCACAACCTCTCTGGGCAACCTGTGCCAGTGCCTAACCACTCTCCGGGTAAAGAACTTCCTTCTATCAGTGGAGTGATGCTGAGCATGCAGAGCTGCTGCTCTCAGCACTGTGTGAACACTCAGTTAGCTCAGGAGAGCTCAGCTAGATAAGAGTCTCCGTAGATATCACAGCATCAGTTCTTTCTCAGACATTAAAAAAAAGATATCCCAAACCACAACAAACACCCAGCCATGATGCTGGAGATTAAGAGGCTGAAATAGTCTTTTCTGCATGTGGAGGCTTTTTCCATCTGCCTGCACCTCCAGGCATCCATGAGGGAAGAGCAGAAAATTGGACAAATTGGGTTGTGTGACCAACCTAGGGGTTAACCAGAGATGTTTTAGCCTAAAAGCAGTAATGCGAGATTAGCTCAGAGGAGGAAGTAGGCTGCAGATGGAGAAGTGAACTGGAGCAGCTGGGCAGTGTGGCAGGACCTGTGTTCCCCAACAGCAGGGTTTGGCTCAGGTTCTCCTGTGCTTTCTGACAGGGCATGAGGGATGCGTGTCAGGTACTGCTACCTTCTGCCACTGAGAGTTACAAAATCCCAGCATGGTGAGGGTTGGGAGGAACCTCTGGGAATCATCCAATGCAACCCCCCTGCTCCAGCAGCATCACCTCCAGATGCCTTAGCAATCTCTCCACACAAAGAGACTCCCCAAGCTCTCTGGGCAGCCTGGGCCAGGGCTCTGCACCCTCACACCAAACAACTTTCTCCTCCTGCTCACATGGAACCTGCTGGGTTCCAGTGTGTGCCCATTGCCCCTTGGCCTGGCCCTGGGCACCCCTGAGCAGAGTGTGGCCCCAGCCTCTTGCCCCCTGCACCCTTGAGCTCTTGCTCAGCATAGAGCAGCTCCCCTCTGGCTCTGCTCTGCTCCAGGCTCAGCAGCCCCAGGGCTCTCAGCCTTTCCTCACAAGACAGTTCTCCTCCCTTCTGCCAGTTTGGCTCTCCTGCCTAAGAAAGAACCAAGACCCAGAGAATCCCAGCTTGGAAGGGACCTCAAGGATCACCATGTCCAACATTTCTTGGTTAAAACATAGTCTAAATTGCCACTGAACACTGGTAAAGATCTCAGCCCATCCTTAGATAAACTTCCTTATTTAGTCTCTGTGCCTCTTTGTGCACATTGCTGCAGGGACACGGAGCTCTTTTAAAGTAGTATAAACTGTTTACCTCCTTTAGGGATAAAACTTCAGTCATTCAGGTCCTGTTCTTAAAAACCTTAGCAGAGAGTGAGCAACCAGTGAGAAGTTATTGGTCTAAAAGACAACTAAAAGCTGCTATCTACCCTATTTCTTAAGGGAATTTCAAGTGTCTTTGGTAAGCAAAGGGAAAGCTGATGACTGCAAGACTGAAGTGGCTGCTAAAGTATTTGGAGCCCCACACCTAGAAGTGTGTCTCCTCCATGGAAAGATTCCAGACCCAGTTAGAGGTAATCCTGGACAACCTGCTGTGTGTGACCCTGCTTTAGCAGAGGGATTGGACTGGATGGTCCCAGAGATCCCTTCCAACCCCCACCATGCTGGGATTTGGGGAATTCTCCATTTCCTAGCTGAGAAAAATGAGTTGCCACTTGTTGATGTGTGGAATTACAGTTCTCTGAACCATTTATTTATGTTTTGGTGGATTGAACTTACTAGGAATGTACAGAGATCAGAGGGAGCAGTGATGGGTGGCTGGGAAAAGTGTCCCAAAATAAGTCAAACCCTCTCCAGCCGGGAGCTGAGTGGTTGCTCTTAGTCTCAAGCAGCACATCTCAATTTACAGCTGGTGAGAAGTGGATTATACTGAATTCCATCCCACAACCAAACAACACATCCCCCAAGAAGATGCTGCTCAGCTGTAAAGCATCACCTGCCCCAGGATCATTCCAAACCCTGAGCCAGGAGCAATTTCAGGCTTGGCAGAAGAGGAATTACCTCCAAACTCCTCCGAACTCCCCAAGACATAACCTCCTTTCAGCGGGAGGAACAAGGTTTGCTCGCCGAAAGAGGAACACAACCAGCAATAGAAGCAAGAAGCAGCCGCTAATTAAGCCTCCAGCTCATTAGCGAGGTATAACCGAGCTCTGCCGCTACCGAGAGCTCAGGTGCCACGGGCGGTGCTACCGGCGGTGCTACCGGCAGAGCCCCGGCACGACCCCACTCCCCCGACACAACCCTGCTGAGGACTTACCGAAGCCGAACGGGAGCGCAGCGGAGCTGTGGCGGGAGCGACCCTCTGCCGGCAGCCCTTAAACCGAGCGCGTCCCTGCCGGGCCCGCCCCCGCCCCCGGGCCCGCCCTGCCCCAGCAGCAGCACCAGCGAGCCGGAGCAAGGCACCCTGGGGACCCTCCTCAGCCAGCTTGATGATCATAGAACCGAGAAGGTGGGAAAAGACCTCGGAGATCATCAGCCCATCACAGCCATGGGCATCAAACCGTGCTCCTCAGCTCCGCACATCCATGGCTTCTGAACCCCGCAGCGCTGGGGACTCCAGCACTGCCCTGGGCAGCCTNCCTGTGAAGAAATTTCTCCTGATGATCCCAAACTGGGAGGAGAAGTGACCCACCTGTCACATCCCATGCTGTTGCTTAGGAGTGCTCAGTGGAGGAAGGAAACATTCCCACTCAAGGGCTTGCTCTCCCTACTGCTTTGGGTGGAATCTCACCACAGCATAAGGGGCTGGGGAGAGATGGAGCAGATGGGGAGGAAGGCATGTGGGGAAGGGTCCCCATGTGAACCCCCTGGACCTCAATGTCCCTGGGTGTAGGTTAGCATGGCCCATGGCTCTTTCCAGAGGGAGGAGGTTAGTGCAAGCATCACCCATGATGTCCCTCCATCTCTTTGCTTTCTTGTAGGCTTCTTCTACTTCTTCACATTGGGTGATGACATTTAGAGACCCCCTATAGATGGTTGGGCAATGATGTCCAGGCTCCAGGGCTCCCCAAACCCTCCTTTTCTCATCCACAGGGAGTAGATTCCAGACCACTCTCAGCTTGGGGAGTGCCAGAGCCTTGGCCTGGGACACTGAATGTGGTCTCATGCCAGCTCCAAGGCAGGGAGATGTCATCTAGGAGCTGTGCTGGGAGAGCTGGAAGGAGGCAGAGCTGAGCAGTCTCTGGGGGAAGGCTGCTGGAGAACATCAATTACATATATTTTTCAACTTGAACCTTTGAAATAAATGGTTTAGTATGAAATAAATTCCTGTTAATCTCCCCAAAGCCACTTGGCAGCATATTGGGAATCCTCAAATCATAGCATCATGGGATAATTCAGGCTGGAGATGATCTCAGGAGATCTCTAGTCCAACCTCCTGCTCAAACCAGGTCAGGCCAAGTTGCTCAGGCTTTTATCCCACCTGGTCTTGAAGACTTCTAAGGATGGAGGGCCAAGGGCCTCCAAGACTGGGCAACCACCTGCCATCTCCTCCACTGTGAGCCACTTCAGTGCTTTGCTTTAGTTGTGGTGTCCATTTTGGTGTTGCTCCACTCTGCCATTCCTTCTGCTTTTTTTGGTGCCTGTTTTTGCTGTTCCTTCTGCTTTTTGCGGCTCAGTTTTGTTATTCCTTCTTATCTGTTCTGCCTCTCCCTCTCAAGAACAGGAAGATTACTAGCTGCAAGGCCAGATGGAGGTTGGAGTGGGGCTGAGGAGGCTGCTGCTGCTCCAGATGTGCTGGCAGAAGCAGCAGACTTCAGGCATGGGAAGGATTTCCTCAGCAGACTCCTAAGAGGAGGTCAGACTGCAGCCCTGAGATGGGGAGGCCAAGGAGACACATGGCATTTGCTGGGGTCCAGGCATGACTCCTAGAGGCAGGACTGGGACACTCACAGCATTGGGAGGAGCTGCATGAAGCCTTGTGTTGTCCAGGATGGGTGGCTGGAGGATGGCTGGCCCTGACACCTCTGTGCTCCAGGGAAAGACTGGACCCATGGCACCCCAAGAGAAGACCAAGCAGATCTCCTTGTCTGCAGGGCCACTGGTGACCCTCCCCAGGGTTGGCTGGCACTGCTTGGTGGGACAGACCATGGCTACTCTGCTCCTCCAAGATCTTGAGGCTGAGTGCTTCAGGGAAGTGCCATCAGTGTGGTGTCCTTCCCCTCCGGGCTCTTCTTCCCCTGCTTGGTTTGCTAGTGCCTTCCTGTAAGCTGCAGTCCAAACCCAGCTGCACAGGCCATGGGGACTGACAAGGAGAAGCCTCCTGAAGATGACAGAGGGTAGGTTAGAGGAGGAATTAGGAGGAGGCAGTGCAAAGGATGGAGGAGATGGCCACAAAACATACATGCCCAGGGGAGATACCCAGAGCAGGATACTCCTTTGAGCAGGCCTTCTGTATACATTGGCAGAGAATCAAGGCTGAAGGAGACCATGCCCAAAGCAATCCCCATCAGCTCTGGGGAATGAGGCCACACATTTCCTCTCACGAGTGGTCAGGCTTACAGAATTAGCCCAGGCAGGATGATGAGGATGGGGAGGCTTTGAGAAGAGTACATTCATGATGTGGAGCAGGAGAATCTGTTCCTGGAGGCTGAGGCTGAGAAGAATGCTGGGGTCTGTAGGGTGGGTGTGCTGTGCTGAAGGTGTGGGGATGTGGAAGGATCAGGGGTGGGCTTGTCCAGTGCAGCAGCCAAGAGCACACTTGTGTCCTGAGAGGAGAGGTGCTGCTTAGACATGGGAGCTGGAGAAAAGGCAAAGCAGCTGTAAATTGAGAGCAACATAAAGCAGAGGAGGATGAGAGGGGAGCTGGCAGACAAAAAGGAAACTGCAGGAGCTGAGACAGCGTTAAAGAGACACAATGGGGTGGCAGAGTCAGAAAGAGGAGGGGAAACCCCTGAAAACATACACAGAGGGGATAGAGCTGGGGTGAAGGCTGGAGATAAAGAGAAGACAAGGGGAGAAGAGAGTTGAGGGTGTTTTGGGAAGCCAGGAAAGGTGAGAGGGCTGCACTTCAGGATTTGGGACTGGAGGAGGGTAGCTGTTAGCTGTGACCTGTCATTTCACTTCTAACCTCGTCTAAAGTGATTCCTTTGCTCTCCTTCAAAGTCACTAGGAATCTGGGCTAATTAAGTGAGAATTTGAATCCTAGCCCCAGCAGGGAGCCAGCCACACTTTGGAAGGGGTCATTCAGCTACCTTCAGGAGCCCCACACACATGGATGCTGAGGGGAGGAAGCAGCCATGGCTCTGCAGGCTCTATGCTCTAGGGGCTTCAGGGGCAGCTGAGTGAGGGCCAGATGCTCACAGTCACCTTGCTGCTGCTCACTGCTGACACTTGCCACACATCATCCTCCAGCATTCTACCAGAGGCACTTGCCCAGATAAGGGACCTGTTGCCTCTGGGAAAGGTCTTCACTGCTATCAAGGTGATTATTAATTACACCACCACTAATTGTGATGGCTTAGCAGGGGTCTGGAGGCTGCAAAGTTGTTCTGTTAGTGCTCATTAAGAGCAGTTGGATGCCTAGGCTGGAAATCAGAGTCTCTTTTCACAGGACAAAGGGATAAGGCCACTGGAGATCTGTCTGGGACCACCTGGACAAAGCCTGCTCATGCTTCAGGGTTAAGGTAAGTTGCCACATAGCATAGGCTGACCATCCACTGCCTTCTCGTCCTGGCTGCTCCAGTCAAACACCAGAGCAGCTGCTGAGTCCATCATTGAATGTCCCAAGTGCCATAGGAGTCCAGCACACTGGACTGGTCCTTCCCTAGCTGCTGGAGTTCCAGGCAATCCTCACCAGCTGAACAGTTTGCAGCCTGAAGGACAAAGCCCCTTAGCTTTGGCAACTGCTTTCACCGTGGCTATTTCAGAAGGAGAAAGCAGAAAGACAGGATTTCATGATAAAGCAAACATCCTTTTAGCATGTGGCTGTTTCTTTCCTCTCCTGGGACTTCCTAAAATAGGTTGTTTCTCTTTGAATCTTCTGCCAGAAGTGTAGAAATCTCAACTTTAGTTCACAAAACAGAATTGTTCAGGTTGGAAGGGAGCTTTAAGATCATCCAGTCCAACCCTTAACCAGCTCTGCCAGGTTACCACCAAACCATCTCCCTCAGCACACATCTGCACTGCTTTTGAACCCCTCCAGGGATGGAGACTCTACCTGTGCCCTGGGCAGCCTGGGACAGGGCTTGACAACACTTTGGGGCAAGAACTTGTTCCTCGTGTCCAATGTAAACCTCTCCTGGCACAACTTGAGGCTGTTTCCTCTAGTTCTATCACTTGTTCCCTGGGAGAAGAGACCAACCCTCACCTGGCTTCAAGCTCCTTTCAGGGAGTTGGAGAGATTGAGGTCTCCCCTGAGCCTCCTCTTCTCCAGACTAACCAACCCCAGTTTCCTCAGCTGCTCCTCAGCACACTTGTGCTCTAGACCCTTCCCCAGCTTCCTTGCCCTTCTCTGGACACACTCCAGCACCTCAGACTCACCCTAAGTTTTCAGCATGTGCTGAGCTATGTGACACTAGAGGACAACAAGCAGTGGCAATGCCATCTGCCAGAGGAACTTTGTAGAGAAAAGCATGACCCTGGCGATGCCCAAGAGCAGGGATGGAGACCTGAGCACAGCTCTGCCTGCTCCAACCTCCCTGGACTCAAGCCAGTCCCAAGCTGGCAGGTGTGGATGAAGTAAAGTACACAAGGAAATCCGGGAGGGAACAAAAAGGAGGAATGGGGCATGGAAAGCATTTGGTGTGGTGGCTCTGCATCTGGCACTTGCAGGGCAAAGGGATGGGAGGGCTGCAGAGAAATGCAAGGTTTGGAGATGTCACCCAAGTGTGGGAGGAGATAAGGAGTCTGTTTTATGCAAGGCTTTCTGCGTCCTGATGCCTGATAGCCTGCAGTCATTCTGAAAGGAGGTGGCTTTTGCTTCAGCCAGGGCCATCCCCTCCACTTTTGGGCCATGGAGAGCCCAGAGCCAGCCCCAGACTGGCTGAGTCAGCACGTTTGGGTGGCTGCACCCCACGCTGAGCAAGGCTGCTCTCAGCAGCCCAGGAGGTCAGGTGGCTGTGTCTCCATCCTCCTTCGACGAGTTGCCAGCACAATGCCTTATTTGGAGAAGTCATTTCTGCTCCTTGCCAAGGACATGCAAAGTCTTTTCTGCTCTGCTCTCTCTAGGGCAGCCCCTGTCCCCACCCAGGAGGATCTGCTTCTCCATCCCTTATTGTCTGTGTATTCCCTGAACCCAGGCAGCACAGAGACTTGATGTCCCAATGCTGGCCAATGTCTTCCACCCTGTCCATCCCACCCAGAGGAAGCCAAGGAAGCTCCTCATTTCCCTGATTTCTGTGGGAGATGAATGAGCTGGGGAGAAAACCTCAGCCCTGGTGACTCAGATAATTTCCTACTGCAACTGTAGGCATTTGGACTAGCTGCTGTGGAAAGGAGGACTGAGAGAAGGTGGAAAGCTGGGTGAGATGACAGAACAGCTTCAGCACTGCCTCTAGTTAGCATCTGTTTGGAATAAAGCACTTGCTCTTCTGAGATAAATGAAAGAAATGACTCCCAGGAATAAGAGGGAGAACAGCAGTCAGACAATCCTAGCCTTGTTAGCCCAGGTTTTTGGAGAATTATGTTCTCCTTCACAGGCACAAGTCTCTCTTTGCAGGAGGAGGCAGCAATGGGGGTGACCAACTGATCTGGGAAGTGACAGAGACATTGGCTGAGGAACAGTGTTGTTTCTGTTCCATGGAAGAATCACAGAATCATACAACAATCCGACTTGGAAGAGACCCACAAGGATCATCAAGTCCAACTCCCGTTTAGGCACAGGACAAAAACCCCAAGATCACATGAGGTGACTAAGTGCATTGTCCAAGCATCTCTTAAACTCCGCAAGATTTGGAGCCATGACCACCTCCCTGGGGAGCCTGTTCCAATGCTCCACCACCCTCTGGGGGAAAAACTTCTTCCTAACATCCAGCCTGAATTTCCCCTGGGACAGCTTCATACGATTACCCTGTGTCCTGTCAATATCCACTAAAGAGAAGAGCTTAGCCCCCAGTCCTCCCTCTCTGGTGAGTAGGTTATAAATTGCTATGAGATCCCCCTCAGTCTTCTCCAGACTGAACAGGCCAAGTGATTTTAGCCTTTCCTCGTATGACTTCCCCTCCAAGCCCAGGGTTTGTGTGGTTTCCAGCAAAAAAATGCACACAAAAAGGTGAGACTTTGTGCTGCCTCTTCTGAGAAGTGAAGCAGAGCACGTGGCCTCCAGCACGGAGCTCCTGCTATGGCTATGGAGCTGCCCACACTGCCTCAGCCTCCCTGCACTGCTGCAGCCAAAGTGCATCATGGTGCACTCCCATGTTCCCCTAGACTGACCCACACCTGGGTCTGGAGGAGTCTTTGGGACAGGCAGAAGGAATTTCAGGGTCTTCTGCCAGAAGAAATGTCATCAATGAAGGCTTTTAGGGAGCCTTCAACTTTCTCTGACCCTTTCACCTTCTGTCAAATGGAAGGATGGGCTTGTTGGGCCAAAACTCCAGGCAAGGATCCAAAGACATCCTTTGGCTGTGGTTTGGCTGGTGCAGGACCTCAGCAAGGCACGAGAAGTGGCCCACATGCCACCAGCCAATTGTATGTATGGCTCGGCTTGGTGAACAAAGCTCCAGGGAGGGCTCCATCCATGCTCCTCCTCAGCACCTTTTCCAAGCACACTGATAAAAAGAGGATAGCAGATAGCACCCTCGAGCCTGCACTAGGGATTTTTTTAGGTGAGACACAGCATGTGCAGAGCTGGACCCACCCTTTAGTCCTAAGGTTCATCTGCCAGGGCCTAGCAAGCTTGGATGCTGGCAGCCAAGTCCTTAGGACAGAGGTTTAACCTCTTAGCTGGAAGGCCTTACAGGGCTAAACGAGCTCCATCTGCCCGGGTTTGGAATCAGAGTTGTCCTTCTCCTAGGATGACTGCCAGAAGGCTAATGAGCTCATCCTACCCATGCAAGGATTCTAGGAACATGGCTATCACTGCCCACACTTTCCCGTGGGCAATGAGTTTAATGCTCCCTCTGCTGTGGGCACAGTTATGGCACCAGGGGCCACAGGAGACCACAAGGGATTTGCAGACTGTGCCTGAGCCAATTGTGCTCTCTACAAAGAAACTCCATCTGTGTTTGGCCAAGGTAAAGTTGGAGTTTTTACTTCTCTGTGGGAATGACAGGATTGGCTTTACCAGCTGCTGAACATCTCCAGGTCTTGCTGTTCTCGACAGCAGGAAGGGATCTCTGGTGTCTTGCAGGTTGACCTCCTGAGTCCCTTGTGTGCTTAAACACCTGGAGAAGAGAAAATTAAGGGAATCATCACAGAATCATTCAGGTTAGAAGAGACCTCTAAGCTCATCCAATCCAACCATCCCTAGCACTCCATGCCACTAACCCATGGCCCTAAGGAGAGCAGCTAGATGTTTCTTCAACCCCTGCAGGGATGGTGACTCCAGCACCTCCCTGGGCAGCCTGGGCCAAACTTAACAACCCTTTCAGGGAAGAAATTCCTCCTTATATCCAATCTGAACCTCCCCTGGTGCAACTTGAGGCCACTTCCTCTCATCCTCTCCCTGTTAACCCTAGAGAAGAGACCTAACCCTCAAAGTCATGAGGACTTTGGGACTGCTGGTTTGAAAGGAGAGGTTCTCTGGGGCTTTTTATGGTCCCAACATCTCAACCTGTAACAAAGAGAACAATCAGACAGAGTGTCAGGAGATCTGCCCTGATAGAGCCAACTGCTGCTGCTTCTTCCTGTTTTGTTCATGTAATAAGTGAGTGCTTCAGAAGATGGGTGAGATATGACTTGCTTCAAGCTGTGTCTAATGTCACAAATGACACTGCAGACATACCCTTCAAGAAATGAGACCTGGTCAGTGTCCCTTTGAGGGTGACATGTTCTTAGGAAAAGCAGTAGAACTTTTTCCAGTTCCTGGAGGCTTCAACTATCAGGAGTTGGAAATTAATATGAATTCTCCTGGTTTTGTTAGGACTGATGTATGATAACCATCCCATGAAGGCTCCTGGCTCGGGGCAGAGTGGCTGGAAAGGTGCCCCCAGGAAAAGGCCCTGGGGGTGGGGGTCAAGTACAGCTGAGGATGAACCAGTGTGTGCCCAGGTGGCCAAGCAGGCCAACAGCATCCTGCCTTGGAGCAGCACTAGTGTGGCAGCAGCACTAGGGCAGGGATTGGCCTCCTGCACTGGGCACTGGGGAGGACACAGCTCCAAGCCTGGGCTCAGCTTTAGGCTCCTCACTCCCAGAAGGATATGGAGGTGCTGGAGTGTGTCCAGAGAAGGGCAAGGAAGCTGGAGAAGGGTCTAGAGGACAAGTGTGGTGAGGAGCAGCTGAGGGAACCCCATGGGGTTGGTTAGTCTGGAGAAGAGAGACTTCCCTCTCTCAGGGGAGAACTTGCCACTGACTACAGCTTCCTGAAAGCAGGTTGGAGCAAGGTAGGTGTTAGAGACTAGAACTAGAGGAAACAGCCTCGAGGTGCACCAGAGGAGGTTTAGGTTGGACATGAGGAATAATTTCTTCCCCAAAGGGTTGTCAAGGCCTGTCTCATGTTGTCCAGGGAGGTGCTTGAGTCCCCATCCCTGGAGGTGTTTAAGAGACAGGGAGATGTTGCATTGGGGTCCATTATTTAGCAGGTTGCTAGGGCTAGGACAAAGGCTGCACTCATGATCTTCAAGGTCTCTTCCAGCTGGAACTGTTCTAGGATTCTATGATTCTATGGGTTCATGGTGACCCGGCAGGCTTAGGTTAACATGAAATCTTCACTAGATGCAAATCTTCCCAAATCTTCATCATTCTAATATTTTCTTTCCAGGATGGGACAGACCTGAGGTGCATTTATTGCCCTTTAGGCTATGAGGCTCAGTGCAGGTCACTCCTGACCTCAGCTCTCTCATCTTTTGGGTTCCACTAAACTTTAACTTGCATTTACTTCCAAACTGACAGCAGCCTGTGCTTTGGTTTTCAGGTCTTGTTTCAGCTTTGATGCTTTTTACCACTTTTTGGAGGTTTTTTTTGGTAAAAGTTATTCTGACATAGCATTTTGTTAAAGGTAAAAAGTCTCTCAGAGGTTTGTTGTTTGTTCCATTTGGCCCCAACCACAAGAGTAAAGCAGCATTTCAATTGCCTGCAAGTCTTTGACAGCAGAGTTTTTCTGACTACAGGAATAATTTGGGTTTTTTGCTTGTTTATTTTTTGTTTGTTTGTTTTCCTGGGAGATAAGAAAACAAACATCTTTCTGGAAAATCCATTACTACTACCCAAGAAAACATTTCTCATGGGGAAATCTTACTTTAATCCTTTCTGTGGAAAGGAACCTAAAAAAGAGCCAGAAATAGCATTATGCAAGTTGCTTTTCTCTGTTTGGCAAGGGAACAGGATAAGTATCACCAAAATAGGTAACTTGTTAGCATTAAAATGATTCTGGGGCTTCTGTCACTTGGAAAATTTTGGGAAGAAATCTGAAGTGAAAGGCTAATCTGTGAGTGTTAGTGAATTTTAAGAGAGATAAGAGAGACACTTCACAATTAGATAAATTGATCTCGTGCCTCCTTTGGGCTGTGTTGCTCTTGGGACTTGAAGGATGATTAGCTATGACACAGGAGAAGTGGAGGAGGTCACCACAGAACAGCAGAGATCAGCTCCTCACCTGCCAGCATTGAGGGGCTTGGGTTTTTCTGCTTGGCTTTTGGTTTTGAACCCACATCACCAGAGTCTTAACCCATTCCTTACCTCCTCCATCTACCGGTATCTTTCCCTTTTATGAAGTTTGCATCTGTGCTCTTCTGTTCTCATCCACAGCTTTACCCTATAAAAACATGAGGACCATGAGGATATGGCTTGTGGTTGGACTAGAGGAACTTTAAAGGTCCCTTCCAACCCAAACCATCCAATGATTCCATGGAGCACCATCACCATGTTGCAGAAGGGTTATCAAGCATTTGTTCTTCAGGTTCCTAGGTGACAAGCCAGCATCCTTTTGCTGCACTATTGTGTGGCTTTATAGGGTGCCAGCCCACAGGATGGCTTCTGCCACCAACAGCTGTCCTGGGACAGTGGGCACTGGCCATGTGTCCAGTGGAATTGTTCTCTGCTGTTTCATTTCCATGTAGGGTGATGCACCTGGGGAGGAATAACCCATGGAGCAGGACAGCTTAGGAGCTGATCTGCTGGCAAGCAGCTCAGTGGAACAAGGCCTGGGTGTGTGGGTGGGCAGCAGGGTGCCCATGAGCCAGCAATGTGCCCTTGGGGCCAAGCAGGCTAATGGCATCCTGGGCTGCAGCAGCAAGAGTGTGGCCAGCAGGGCCAGGGAGCTTCTCCTGCCCCTCTGCTCTGCCNACACTCTGGGATTCTGTGATTTGACATTTTACTTGGCACTTGCCACAGAGAATCAGAATTGTTGGAAAAGGCCAACTCCATGAGCTCATCTAGTCCAACCATCCCCCCAACACTGCCATGCTCACCACTAAAGCATGTGCTCAAGCACCACAGCTACACATGCTTTAGAACACTTCCAGAGATGGTGATTCCACCAGCTCTCTGGACAGCCTGGGCCAGTGCATGGCAACCCTCATTTAAATCTGTGGTAGATTTAAATGAATAGAGCAGTTCCTGTCTGTATCCATGCTTAACAATCTGATCTCCACTTGGGACACCACTGGAGGAGAGAATAGCTTCATCCTTTTGTGCAAAGAGCATCTAACATTAGAAAGAAGTTCCTCCCCACGAGGGTGGTGGAACACTGGCACAGGTTGCCCAGGGAGGTGGTTGAGTTCCCATCCCTGGAGGCATTGCAGGTGAGGCTTGCCAGGGCTCTGGGCAAGCTGCTCTAGTTGGGGATGTCCCTGGCCACTGCAGGGGGGTTGGACTAGATGAGCTCCAGAGGTCCCTTCCAACCCAAACCATTCTAGGATTCTATGATAATTATTTCTTCTGAAGACAATATCCCTTGGTTTCTAGGCCATATTTAGGTCACATGAAAAGCCTGGATTAGGAGGCTGATGCTGTTATTGATGTTACTGTTTCATAGCAGGAAAGTCTAAGCTGACATCACTGGTGGTCATCCATGGAGCACAGCAAGCCTAGGCTTCTAATACCTGCAAAGGCCCTGGGAGCAGATGAACCTTTCATGAAAGAAGAGAGAAGANGACATTTTACTTGGCACTTGCCACAGAGAATCAGAATTGTTGGAAAAGGCCAACTCCATGAGCTCATCTAGTCCAACCATCCCCCCAACACTGCCATGCTCACCACTAAAGCATGTGCTCAAGCACCACAGCTACACATGCTTTAGAACAC
>VWZO01001365.1:28527-50395 GCA_013396975.1 Bucco capensis
CATTAAAAATCAAACAAACAAAAAGCAAACCCACCACATGGAGAGCCTACTCAAGCCCTTGGAGAAAGGAGGAAACAGTGCTGACAGCTGAAGAGGCACCTCCAGCCCTGTGCACAAGGGCTGCTCACCGAGGGAAATGTCAGGGCAGCTAATGCCAAAGCACAGGCAAAATGCTCAATCAACTCTGAATAACAGTAATAAACAAAAAGCCCCAACAAGCCTGCAGCACATCATGGCAATGTGGCAGCAAGGGAGGAGATGCAATTATCTTATGAGAACTGAAGTCAACAAGCATTGAGACATCCGGCAGGAGAAGGCTGAAGACAGATCATCAGATATGCAAAGTGATTTGGTTAAAATCACCAGAGGAAATTACATGAGAAATTTCCTGTTCTTTTGAGCTTTTCAAGTGCTCATCTTGCTGGTGGGTTGGTTGGTTGGATGGTGGGTTGTTTGTTTTCTGGGGTTGATTTAAACTGAAAGATGTCAAGAGGAAACCCCCTGAGGGATGGATGAGGACATCCTCTTTGTTCAAATCAAAGGCTCTTTGTTCAAATCTAAGATGGAGATCAGGGGACCCTGTGTACCTGTCAAAGGTTGCTCTCACAGCTATTGGTGTCCTCCTCTCCCTCTTTAGTCTTTCTGCTTCTAGGATGGGTGGTGGAAGATATCACCAGGAAGTTTTATGAAAGAGTACAAGTTTGAGCTTTAACAGTATCACAGAATGTTAGGTGTTGGAGGGATCCTCTGGAGATCATCCAGTGCATCCCCTCTGCTCCAGCAGGGTCACCCAGTGCAGCTTGCCCAGCATCACCTCCAGCTGGGTTTGGAATCTCCACAGAGAAGGAGACTCCCCAAGCTCTCTGGGCAGCCTGGGCCAGGGCTCTGACATCCTCAAAGTAAAGTTCCTTTCTGTGTTCAGATGGTGCTTCCTAGGTTCAAGTTTGTGCCCGTTTGTGCTCTTCTCTTCTCAATGTTGCTGAGGGAACTGCCTAGAAATCATTCACTTTTTTGGGCAGAGAGATGAGTTGAGTGGCACAAACCACCACACTGGGACAGGCTCCCTAGGGAAGCAGTCATAGTGCCAAACCTGCCAGAATTCCAGCAGCATTCAGACATCCCCCTTAGGCACAGGGTATAATTTTGGGGGTTGTCCTGTGCACAGGCAGGAGCTGGACTAGCTGATCCTTGGGTGATGATGATCCTTTTGTTCTCATCCAGTTGCCAGCCACTGCTTCAAAACTGACAATCTTCTGTCCCATGCTTTCCACTTGGATTCCATTTGGTGTGGTCTCAGCCTGCTCTAGGCTATCCAGAAGCTTCTGATCAGCCCTGAAAGCACATTCCCTGGGCTGGGAAGCAAGCCCTTCAACAAGAGGGAACTTGCTGCTCTTTGATGTGCTGGCAAGTAGGGGCTGATGCTCAGGGGGAAAAAAAAATAGGTCAACCTTTCATTTCTGAGGAAAAATCTTGAGACTCAGTTTTCTCCTGCCATGACTCCCACTTTCCATTGAGCAGGAATGAGCAGCAGCCCTGGGAAAAGGGATTTCTGCTTGCAAACCTGAGTGTGCTGCCTTGCCCCCCTGGCTCCAGCAGGGACACGTGCTCAGCATCTTCACGTAGGCTGAGCTAATTCCTGGAAACCAAAACCCACTTGGGACCCTTTTCTAACAGGAAGGATTTTTTTTTCCCAAAGTTTACTCTCCAATGACCTGTATAATTTAAATTTTGTGCTATTATTCCCAGTTCCAGGCCAAAGCATCACTTCCAATAATTATTCTCCCTTCCCGCTGTTAATTACCTCTGCCTGCTGCCTCCTCCCCTCCCTTCCCGAAGCAGTTCTCAGTCCCATGGCACATCTCTGGCTCTTGGATCCAGTGAAGTCTATTAAAACTCTTGCTTGGAGATCAGATTTCTTCAGCTCTGTAATTGCTTTTAAGACTTTAATCCATCATCCTTCCTCTTTCAGGCACTGCCTCAGGCTCCTTTTGCTTTCCTGCTCCTGACTGCTCTCCCTCCCAGCAGCTCAGCTGTTGATCAGCATTGCCCAACAAGCCTGCAGCTCAGGGCTCTTGCTTTCCTGTTTACCAGTGTCCTCTTCAGTGCCAGGTCAGACCACAGAGGCCATCTCCTGCCCATCCTAGCCTGATCTGCAGCCCACAGCCATCCATCTCACTACCTGCTGCTCCTGCTTTCCAAGACAGCCACAGCATCTGCTCAGCTCTGAGGCTGCAAGATCTCCCTGTCTGGAGAGGAAAACCACTGCCAAGAAGTGACCAACTAGCTCTGGACAAGCAGCCCAAAGACATTCAACATTATGCCTATTGCTCTTCCTTTTTTTCCCAGTAGAATCATGGAATGATTTGGGCTGGAATGGATCTTTCGAGGTCATCTAGTGCAACCCCTGCACTGAGCAAGAACATCAGCAGCTAGAGCAGGTTGCTCAGAGCCCCAAACAACCTGAGCTGCAATGGTTCCAGGGATGGGACATCTCCCACCTCTCTAGGCAACCTGGGCCAGGCTCTCACCACCCTCAGTGTGAAAAAAGTCTTCCTTCTATCCACTCTAAATCTCTCCTCCTTTAGCTGAAATCCTTTAGCTTAGTTGTTTTTTTTTACAGGCAAAGGAATTGAGTCAACACAACAACCACATCAGAACAGCTTTGAGTGAAAGGAAATGACAAGAGAAGAGTGTGAGATGGGACTGCTGGAGCATGACACAGCAAGTGTCTCAACTGGTTTTCCTTTATCACAGCTCTTAATTCTCTTCAGTGCCAAAGCTTCTGAACTCCACCTGGGTGAAATAAAGTGTTTCATAGCAGAGGCATTCATTTGCATGGTCTTTTAGCTAGACAAAATGTCTTGCAAAGAACAAGAGTTTAATCTCTAGTGTTTGATAAACTGATTTGCAGATCCATGCTGAGGAACCATGAAACACCCTTCTTCCTGATTTGGGAAACAGGACAACAAGGTGGCAGATGGAATGAAGGAGAGCATGGAAATGGAAGGAAAGGAACACAGCTGAGCTGCTGGGTTGGTGTCTCTGGAACACCTTAGCTGGGTCGAGAAGACTGCTGAGGGCAGGAGGCCAAGCACAAGTCTATTCTTTTGCTTTCCTCTTTCACTGAGATGTGTGGTGTGGAGCAGGGCTGAAAGGTAACCTCAGCCTGTCTCCTCTCTTCTAACCCCAAAGGATCACCACTTGAGACCAAGCCTTGCTAGTCTCAAGCCAGATGATGCTGGAAACTTGCCCTCACTGCAGAAAGCCCACTCAGAAGTCAGTCAGAAAAGGCCTAGGAAGGACAAACTACCCTCAGATTTCTATGATGGAAAATAGCTCCTTATTTTTGTATTGACCTATTAAATCTGAGTTGGAATTAAATACATGTATGTGTTCATTTTTGTGGGCTAAACATACTGAGACTCTTGCTTCCATATCCCTCCAGATGGATCCAATACCCTATGACTGAGTGTAGTCATGCAGAAGAAGACCCTCTCATGGCTTTTCTGCCCTGATGGCTGCTCTACAGCCTTCTCCTCTTGATGTGCTTGGGAAGAGGAAAGAAAGCTCCTAAATCCATAAACAAACCAAGGAGACACATGCACTTTCTCATGTTTAGGGAGAACTCACAGCAGAAGCATCTCTAGTTGTGGTGGCTCCAGTCCCTGGCTGGTGGGAATGGTCTCTGCTTCCCAGGAAGGGCTGGTTCATGCAAACTCAGCTCTCAGCTGCCCTGCAGAAGAAGAGGGATGGCTGATTGCAGGAGGAGATGGGTTACATGCAAGGTCATCCTGTCATCTAGGCTGGGAAAGGAAAGGGAAGCAGCTAAGGAAGCTAGTGTGAAAGATGTTCTCCTAAAAGCCAAACCCAATCCAAACCAAACAACAATCACACACAAGATCATCTCCTTTCTGATCACTGATAATGAAATTGCAGTGGTACCATGTGAGCTGGTGGAGCTGGGAGCTATCTACAGCCCATGCTGTAGTAGTCCCTGCTCAGGAACTTCTAGGGAAAGCCATGCTGCTGAGCTAGGACTGAGGGTGCCAGCCCTGACCAGGCCATACCATGATCCATTAGTGTGGCTCTCAAATTACACAGAGCAGCAATTAAAACCAGAGCTTTATAATCACAGTGACTCTGAGGCTTGGCAGCAGCAGCTGCAATCCAAAGACAGCGTGTCTGTCTCCATCCATCTGGAGATTGCTCCATCTCTGAGAGCACTGCTGGAGAAGAAACCTTCTCCTGTGCTGGGTGAAAATATCATACAGTCAGGCCCAGAGATAGGTCTTTCCCCAGCTTTCTAGGAGCTCCCAGAAGTTGTTTGGATGAGATTATATTCCAGATGTTGTGTCACTGGGGGTACACCTAGATCTAAAGCTGCCCAGCACAGTTGTCTTTATTTACTCCATTGCTGCTTGTGCATCAAAACCACGCTGGCTTTGCAAGGAGTCACTTCTGACCTTCAACTGACACAAAACCCCATGGCTGATGCCAACCTCTTCCCAGAAGGCTTCAGACTTCCATGCAAACTGCTCACACATATCTGTGAGATTCGTGGCTGCTGCTTGCTCCCTCTCCATCACCAAAAATGGCCTTTTTTTGGCCATCTGAGGAACTCAGAGATAAATCAGCTATGCTTCTCCCTAACTTATGGGCTGACACTTACAAGGAATTGATGTTAAAGGCTGTTGGTTTGGATCCTTGTCCTTAGCCTGGACAGTTGCTCTCTGCCTGGCAGCCTTCCTAGCTGTTCTTGCAAGGCCTTTCTTGATGTGCACCAGGAGTGGTTTATGCTTGTGCAGGTCATACCATGTGCTGTGTACCTGCCTGTCCTCTGTGAATCAGAGGATCATAGCGGTTGGAAAAGACCTCTGAGATCACTGAGTCCAGCCATCCACCCAGCACTCCCCTGCTCACCACTAAACCATGGCCCCATGCACCACAGCTCCATGATTTTGGAACACTTCCAGGGATGGTGATGCCACCACCTCCCTGGGCAGCCTCTTCCAATGCCTCATAACCCTCTCAAGGAAGAAATTCTTCCTGAAGGGCAGCAAATCCAAGCAAAGCAACCCATTTGGAGATGATAACTTCTGCATGGAGCAGAGCATTTTGTGCCCACCCAAAGCTAAGCCATGGCTGCATTGTCTTCTGACTAATCTGCCCACATTCAAGTTCATCTATTGCCTTGATTGGTAAGCTCTGCAGAGGGACCTGGAGAGGCTGGAGCCATGGCTGAGGCCAATGGGATGAGCTTCAACAAGG
Organism: Bucco capensis; assembly: GCA_013396975.1. Classification (NCBI taxonomy): domain Eukaryota; kingdom Metazoa; phylum Chordata; class Aves; order Piciformes; family Bucconidae; genus Bucco; species Bucco capensis. The sequence continues at coordinate 33,796 of VWZO01001365.1, forward strand.
CCAAGGGCCAGGGCCTACCCTTGGGTCACAATAACCCATGCAATGCTCTAGGCTTGGGGCACAGTGGTTGCATTGGTGCCTGGCACAGAAGGAGCTGGGGCTGCTGGCTGAGAGTTGACTGAAGCTGAGGCAGCAGAGTGCCCAGGTGCCCAAGCAAGCNGCCTTTGTGATTCTATGATTCAAAAATCAGGTTCCAGCTTCTCATCCCTACCTTTCAAGTCCTCTGTGAGCACAGAACTCCAAAGCCTCAAGCTGATGTTTTCCAAATGCCCAGGCTTTCCCTGCAGGAGCCATGAGCTCCAAGTTCAGCTCTAAGTTGAGTCTTGGCTCGCTCCAGTATTTATTTAGTTGTGCTTCCAGGCATGACTATTTCTATGTAGTGTTTTTCTTCTGATTTTTCCCACAATGCTTTTCCCTGCAGGCACAGCAGGACTGCACAGAATAGGATCATCATGATTTCCCTTTTACTTGTGTTTTACAAGCAGTAGAAGGTTTTGGAAGCAGTAGCAGCTCAAGCAAACCCAAAGGGCTGTGTCAGGGCAGAAATCACCCCAGGCACCTTGCTGCATCTCCTCAGCTCTCAGTACTTCTGCACCTCTGCAATGGATGGCTCCAGGGTCTTCTTTTCACTTCCCAGTGCTCTCTTCAAAAAGAGAGGGAAAAGCAGATGCCAATAAATCAAAGGAGATCTGGGAATTCTTTAGCCTTCTCTGTGCAGGTCAGGGTGATAACCAGCAGCAGCAGCAGCAGCCATGCCTGCTGGGCTCTTTTTGTGGGCAGCTAACACAACATCTGCACTTGCAGCTGGCAGGGAAAGTCACTTTCTTCTGAATACCACTGATGTGGCCTTAAAAAAACCCCAAACTTCTACTAAATAGCCCATTCAGCAGATGTGTTACTCCTCCTACCCCCAGACTCCCTCCAGATCTTTTATCACCTCCAACAGACTTGTGATCTGTCAAGTGACAAGCCCTGGAAATCCTGATACCAACTCTCTGTGACCTTAAGACCAGAATTGATTTGAGCAGCAACCAACCTTTTCCTCTCTGTTGCCCTGGGTCACAAAAGCCACAGCTGTCCCACCTTGTAGCAAGCTCTCTTCAGCACTAAAGCTCTCTCTGGTCTACTTTTCTCAAGCACTTTAGCCAAAGCTCTTTCTTGGCCATAAAAAGGCCTAGATGATGTTTGTACTGACCTGAGGACTTTCATGAGAGTCAAACCATCAAGTCTCTCTTGAGATAGGCTAGGTTGGTCTGGCTCTTGCTCATCCTCAACCATCTGCTGCTGGTGGGGCTGTACAAAGCCCATAAGCACTGGATGGACCTACCTGGAAGCACTCTACCATGGCACATGGTGCCAGAGAGGATCTGGTGGGGGAATAATTCCTTGTCAACCAGAAAGAAACATTTTATGTTGCTCTTCTTGGTGGTCCTACAAAATAGGAGGGTTCAGTTTTGCTTTGTTCAAGCTGGAGAGCTGCTTGGCAGGACATAGCTTGTGGCTGAAGGACTTTCACACACCAAACTGCAGTTTTACCCATGCCCATGGATACAAACTTTGCAAACAAAGCTGGTATATCCTCAAGCTTCTGAAAACCAAACCAGTGCAGCAGCCATGCACAAAAAAAGGAGCAAGAGAGAGAGGGCAACTGAAAGAGAGGATAAGAACAGGGCTCTGAGCAGCCTGCTCTAGCTGCAGATGTCAGTGCAGGGAGGTTGGACTAGCTGACCCTTAATGGTCCCTTCCCACATAAACCATTCTGTGAGGCTATGATAATGAGCCAAGTGCCATTTTTTCTGGTTAATATATGTTTATGGAGCCTCCAAGCTTCCTCTCAGAGTTGCAGCATCACTATGGCAGACAAGGAGAAGAACAGCAACAGCTCCTGCAGGACTGCATCTGTGATCCTATGATATGAGCTGCAGCAGGAGAGAGCAAGTGAAGCAAGAGGTGACAGTGCAAATGTGGCAAGGCAAAGGCTTGAGGAAATAGAAGAGGAAGGTGCTGATATTCCATCTCCTTCCTTGGTTCCTCACCTGAGCCTCTGCTTTCAGGAAAAGGAATGATTTTCACCTCAGCAGTGAGTGAGAGCAGAAAGCCCTGAAGAGGTGAGATCAGATGGATTCAGTCAGTCCTAGAAAGGGGGAATGACTTGTGCAGAAGTGCTGCTGGGGTGAGCAGAGGGCTGCAGGGATCCTCCTCCAGCAGAGCTGGGCACTGCTGAAGCTGTGGAGTGAAGGCATACAGCTCACACCTGAGATCAGCTCCAGGCATGCATGTCCACTGAAGAAAGGCCAAGTTAGAGAGCTATGGATTGCATGGGTGGACTGTTCAGTGGATAAGGAACAGGCTGGCTGGTCACATCCAGAGGGGAGTGCTCAATGGCTCCAAGTGCAGCTGGAGATCAGTGCCAAGTGGTGTCCCTCAGGGCTCTGTGCTGGGGCCTGCACTGTTTAATATTTGTATAAAGGCTATGGACAGCAGCACTGAGTGCACCAGCAGCAAGTGTGCAGATGACACCAAGCTATGGGGTGCTGCTGATAAGTTGGAGGGGCAGGATGTGATCCAGAAGCACCTGGACAAGCTGGAGAGGTGAGCCCAGGGGAACCTCAGGAGCTTCAACAAGCCCAAGTGCAGGGACCTGCACCTGGGTCAGAACAATCCCCACTATCAATCCAGGCTGGGGATGAGATGATAGAGAACAGCCCTGCAGAAAAGGCCTTGNCTCCATGCAGACCAGAGCTGGAGGCATGCTGGAGGCTCTGCATAGCTTAGGAGTAGCAAGCATATTTTGGCCAGGAGTGAGAGGTGAACAACTCTATATTTATCCTTTCCTGAATCCCAGCTGAGCTGTTGAAACCCATTTTCCCCTCATCTCAGCTGACCTTCTCAGCCTCAACCACCAACCCCTCCTGCTCTGCAAGGACCTGCTCACCCTTTCTTGGCCAGGGCAACTCTATCCCCTTGTGATTGCTGATGAGGAGCTGCTGCTGTGTTACATTTGGGGGCTGTGTTCAACATGAAGCCCCAACATTTCCAGTCTCCCTGTCAAAACCATGGAATGGGAACATCTACACCTCTTGGCAGTAAAGGACAACAACCAATTTTGTCAATGTTTAAACCATTTGGACATGAAATAGGATGAAATAACTCCCTTGGGACAACTGTGTTTCCAGAATGATTTTTCTAGGGTTGATTAGAGTGTCTCCAGTTTGACAATGGTGCAATTAGGTTGCTCTCTTAATTAACTCTTTTTTCTGTGTAAGTTATTTTGGTCTATCTGTGTGGTCCCACGGGGTAATAACTTGCTTCTGTTATTGCCTGTCATCTGTCCAAATAAAACACATCTCCTAATCAGGGAACTGCATGGAGGAGCACAGAGTCTGTTTCCTCTTCTCATTCTTTGAGGCAACAATAACACTCTAAATAGCTCCTGAGATCTTTTGTTAAAGAAATAACTCGTTTTTCTCTCTGTCAGCTGACTTTCCCCACCCCCACCAGCTGAAGATCACCAATGTAAGTCCACAACACAGAAAAAAAAGCAGGTTTCTGGTAAACCCTGGAGGCAACACCAGTGAATTCATCTTGGATCCTGATCAGGTTGTTTTTTTATGCCATGACTTCACATACAATGAGCCAGATGGAGACAGATTGTGGCAGCATTGCTGCTGCTGCTGCTGGGCTAGGATTTTCAGCGTGGCTACTGAGTGAGCTAGCAGAGACCACTGCTTGGAACAGCCTTCATCTGCTTGAACCTGCCACTTTCCAGTCATGCCTTCACTAAACTCATAAAGAATCCCAGAATCCCAGCATGGAGGGGGTTGGAAGGCACTTCTGGGAATCATGCAGTGCATCCCCCCTGCTCCAGCAGGCTCACCCCCAGCAGCTTGCCCAGCATCACCTCCAGCTGCCTTGGCAATCTCTGCACACAAGGAGACTCCCCAAGCTCTCTGGGCAGCCTGGGCCAGGGCTCTGCACCCTCACACCAAACAACTTTCTCCTCCTGTTCACATGGAACCTGCTGGCTTCCAGTTTGTGCCCATTGCCCCTTGGCCTGGCCCTGGGCACCACTGAGCAGAGTGTGGCCCCAGCCTCTTGCCCCCTGCACCCTTGAGCTCTTGCTCAGCATGGAGCAGCTCCCCTCTGGCTCTGCTCTTCTCCAGGCTAAGCAGCCCCAGGGCTCTCAGCCTTTCCTCCTGCCACAGATGCTCCAGTGCACTCAGCATCTTCCTAGCCTCTGCTGGACTCTCTGCAGGAGTTCCTTGTCTCTCCTGACCTGGGGAGCCCAGAACTAGCCCCAGGGCTCCAGATGTGTCCCCACTAGGGCAGAGTAGATGGGAAGGAGAACCTCCCTGGGCCTGCTGCTCACACTCTTCTGAATGCACCCCAGGAAACTATTGGCCTTCCTGGCCACGAGGGCACAGTGCTGCCTCATATGAACTTGTGATCCCAAATACTCCCTGAGGCTTTCCTGATGACTCTGCCTTTACCTCCCACCACTGCTTTTGCTTTGCTTTCATTTGCAACAGAGGTGTAAAGCTTTGAGAACATCCTTCCTCCAGACAAAGAGGCATTTGAGGAGCCATGGGAGACAATCCACTTGCCCATGACCTACAAGATCCAGTGTGGGCTGCTGTCTCACTCTGGGAAAGGCACTGGTGCTACATGCCACCCATCCCAAATCAAAACCCAACAAGGCCTGAGCAAACCTGTTTCCTGGTGCTGTTAGGAAACAGGAATCTCCTTCTCCTACACTCAACCAGTTGCAGCATGTCTAGACTTCAAGCAGTGTGAATTTTTGGTGGCAGAGGTTCTTCCTTCTTTACTCCGTGAGATTTTTGCTTTGTTTACACACCTGATCAAACCCAACCCAACCCTCAGCCATCAGCAGCACCAAACCCAGCAGAAAATCTCCACCTCACACCAAGAACGCCTTGGACAACAACCAATGCCAAGCTGAATAACACACTGACAAATATTTTCTTCTAATGTAGCCCTAGCCACTGGAAAAAAACCAACAATTTCCTTAATGTGTCTTTTATTTTCCTCAGGGGAAAATAGCAATTGGACTCCTAGCCCAAGTGTTTATGGAGGAAATGATTCCCAAAGAAAGGCTGGTGGAGCAGTGCATGTCTCAAGGACAGCAAAGAACATTTTTCTGGGAAATCTGGGTTGAAGCCACTCCAGAACAGAAGCAGCAACCACATGTCTGTGGGACCTTGACCCTCTCAGCTCCTTGGGCTGCTGGAGGCTCACTCCATCCTGGAGTTAGTGCTAAGGCTTGGGGTGCAGACCAAGGCCTCTGCTAAACCTTGTGTATGTTCAGGTGCAGTAAGGAATAGGTGGAATTTGTGGGGAGGAGAGAACAGGAGAGGTGACCCTAAAGTGACCAACAAGGGATTCCACTCCATGTGTGTTGCTTAGTGTGGAGAAGAGGAGGCTCAGGGGAGACCTTCTTGCTCTTTACAACTCCCTGCAAGGAGCTTGGAGTGAGCTGGGGGTAGGGCTCTTCTCCAGGGTTAACAGAGAGAGGATGAGAGGAAATGGCCTCAAGTTGCACCAGGGGAGGTTTAGATTGGATATAAGGAGGAATTTTTTCCCTCAAAGGGTTGTTAAGTCTTGGCCCAGGCTGCCCAGGGANTCTTCAATGGCCAATGTCTGAGGAGGACTCTGTCCATGATCCTGATCCATTTGTTCCTGAGTCCAGGTCCAGAATCCAGCTCCTGAATCTGTCTGCCACTCAGTCCAGTCTGGGACTTCCTCAGCATCAGTGGGGATGGAATTGCCATCAGGGGATTGAGTTTGATATTGGTTTGTATAGATATGTATTTATTTCATTTGATATTGTTTTCATTCCAGCTGTTTTCATTTTCTTTTGCAATCCCTAAGTCTCTCTCTCCTTTATTCCCTTTCTCTACCCTTTGGGAAGGCAGAGAGGTTCACAGAGAGTGTCTGTCACTCCTTTGGTGGCCAGCCCAGCCCTGACCCAGGACCTTGTGGAAGGTGCAGGAGTTCAGCAGAAAGCTCTGGTGCCAAAGCCAAGGATGCCTGTGGGTGCCAGGAAAATTCCCAACCCCCTCATCCTTGGAGATGAGCCGAGCTATGCCAGGGCAGGAATGAGGTGACACAAAGCAAAAGCCTTTCCCAGAGCCTTGAGGGCAACCAGACTGAGCTGAGCATGGCATTTGCTGGGAAAGCTGAGTGACAGACTAGGTGTCAAATGACCTTCTGGACAGGAAGAACATGGCAGAAAGGCTTGTCCATCCTCCAGCCCAGAGAGGAAGCCCTGAGGAGTGCAGGCAGGGTGAGAGCCCCAAGACAGTTATCTCAGAGGGTAGGGAGAGGTCAGGTTCTCCTGCAACATCCATTCAGAAGAGTTGTCAGCTGAGAACTTGCAAACTCATTCAAGAACGATAGGACAAGAGGAAATGGCTTCAAGTTGCACCAGGGGAGGTTCAGGTTGGATATGAGGAACAATTTCTTCCCTGCCAGAGTGGTTAGGCATTGGCCCAGGCTGCCCAGGGCAGTGGCGGAGTCCCCAGCCCTGGAGGGGCTCAGAGGAGCTGCTGCTGAGGGACATGGGTTAGTGGTGACCTGGCAGGGCTAGGCTAAAGGTTGGACTTGATGGTCTTAAGGGTCTCCTCCAACCAAAATGATTCTGTGATTCCAAGAGATTCCCAGACTTCTGCTCTGGGCAATTACGGAGTAATTCCTTCTCTGCTCCTTTGGCTTGGGTGAGTGACATTTCCCAAAGTTCTGTTCCCAGATTGGAAATGAGAGTGACTCAGTGAAGGAGGAAGCCAAGACCAAGCCAGATTTGCATGAGCCTGTTTGCTCCTAGTTCTTCCTGGGGGCTTCATGAACCACCTCCACTTCTGATGAGTTCCCTCTGTCATCTTGATACCTCTAACACCTTAGGGCAAAAAGGGTGATGGCATCAACCTTTTCACTTCTTCCCTGTGAGGAAACCTTTGCTGTCAGCTCTGCAAACGGGGCTGATGAAATCCTAGAAGCCACTTGCAAGGATGTTTTGTCGCTAGACTTACTGCCCACAAGGAGTAAACATTACATTAGTAATGCTTTATCCCTGCATTTGCCCTCATTAAAAGTGAATTTCCTCTTCTGTAGTGAAAATAGAGAATAAAGGCAACAAACAAGTGAATTGGTTGTTTGCTTTGCTGAGGAGCTGTTTGGGAAGGTGGGAAGTGGAAACTTGTGTTCTTGATGGAGTTGCAGAACACATCCAGGTCACATCTCTCTGCACCTGACCCTCTGTATTTTATCTAGGGCCAACATAAAAATCTCCTCTGGAATGAACATCTGGGAAAAGTTGTGTCTGAGCATGGGGAGGGGACATCATGAAAGGAGACTAGAAGAAAGATGGGGAGAGACTTTTGATGACACTTTTTATGACAGGCCAAGGGCTGATGGTTTGAAACTAAAAGAGGAAGAGATTTAGGCTAGAGATAAGGAAGAAATTGTTTATGCTGAGGGTGGTGAGACCCTGGCCCAGGTTGCCCAGAGAGGTGGGAGATGTCCCATCCCTGGAACCATTCCAGCTCAGGTTGTTTGGGGCTGGGAGCAACCTGCTCTAGCTGCAGATGTCCCTGCTCAGTGCAGGGGGGGTTGGACTAGATGACCTCTAAATGTCCCTTCCCACCCAAACCATTCCATGACTCTATGATCACTGTCCTCTGCCAGCAAAGACCTGATCACTCTGCCTCCTGTCCTAGCTGAGAAGGTCTATTGTGTCTGAGAAGCAGCTGTGCTGGGTTTGAGGATGCATTTGGAATGTCCATCCCTCCCTTGGAGCATATGCTGATTTCTCTGCTGCTCAGTCCCCTGACCCAGCAGGGAGAGGGCTGGAACTCTCCAGTTTCTCTTCTCCAGCATGCAGGCTCTGCTGCTTTTCCACCAGAAATGGCACAAAGCAGGTCAGCTCAGCAGCTTTTGGGAAGCCTTCCTGCAGGTTTGCTGCCTGGGAAGGCCTGGCCATACTGGCTGTGGCTTGGTGCCCACCATAGGACATGCCATGTGTCTCTCGTGGCCTCCAGACTCTTCCCTTCATCACCCAGCTCTTCCTCATACTTGCAAATACCTACCTGGCATTAGGAGAACTCATCACCATCCCTGGAGGTGTTTAAGAAACACAGAGGTGCTCTACTAAGGGACATGGGTTAGTGGCATTTAGGAAAGCTCCTCCTGGCATTCCTACCTTAATTCCTTCTCTCTTTCCTAGGTAGAAGAGACAGACATTTGGCTGGGTTGGAACTTGAAAATGAGTTTCTTCCACTCTGTGAGGCTAGAGGGAGAAGGGAGTGATGGCTAAGGAATTGTGAAGAACTTCAGCTAGCCCTGGTGCTAACCAGGGAAGAAGATCTCATTACAGAGGTGGAGATTGGAGGAAGTCTAGGCTGCAGTCACCATGCCTTAGTCAAGTTCATAATCACTGGAAGCATAGGCATGGCACAGAGCAAAGTCAGGACTCTGAACATCAGGAAGGCAAATTTCCAGCTGCTGAGAAACTTGTTGGGTGAGGTCCCCTGGGAAATTGTCCTTAGGGACAAAGGAACCCATCAGAGCTGGCAGTTCTTCAAGGATACTCTTCTTAGAGCACAAGAGATCTCCATCCCTCTATGCAAAAAATCAAGCAGGGCAGGAAGGAGACTGGTGTGACGGAACAAGGACCTGCTTCTGGAGCTGAGGAGGAAGAATGAAATGCATAGGCAGTGGAAGCAGGGACAAGTGGACTGGGGAGACTACAGGGAAATGGCTAGGAAGTGTAGGAATGGGATCAGGAAGGCCAAGGTGCAGATGGAGCTGAACTGGGTGAGGGATGTAAAAAAGAATAAGAAAGTGTTCTATAAGGACATTAATCAGAAAAGGAAGATCAGGGTGAGTGTTCCCCCTCTGTTGAATAAGGAAGGACAATTAGTCACAAAGGATATGGAGAAGGCAGAGCTGCTCAATGAGTTCTTTGTTTCAGTCTTTACTGGCAGCCAAACTTCCTGCAATGANAAGTCCAACCATTATCCTAACACTGCCAAGTCACCACTAAACCATGGCCATCAGCACCACATCTATACATTTTTTGAACACTTCCAGGGATGGTGACTTCAGCATTCACCTGGGCAGCCTGGGCCAGGGCTTGACAACCCTTTTGGGGAAGAAAATGTTCCTAATATCCAATCTAAACCTCCTCTAGTGCAACTCAAGGCTGTTTCCTCTCATCTTCTTGACTGTTAGCTGGGAGAAAAGACCAAACCCCCACCTGGCTCCAACCTCCTTGCAGGGAGTTGCAGAGAATGATAAGGTCTTCCCTGAGCCTCCTCTTCTCCAGGCTAACCAACCCCAGTGCCCTCAGCTGCTCCTCACCACACTTGTGCTCTAGACCCTTCCCCAGCTTCCTTGCCCTTCTCTGGGCACACTCCAGCACTGGTCCCATCTCTCCAGGCTGGCTCTGCAGGTGCCTCCCAACCCTGCCAGGTGATGTGAGGAATGGTTTGGGCCTGGAGCACCCCACCTCAGCCCACCTCAGGCCTCCTGCCTTCCCTGGGCCTTGTCGTTGGTGCCAGGGGGAAGCTGTCTGGTGGGGTGGGGTGGGTGGTGCCCTGGACACAGGGAGGGGTTTGCCTTATCTTGCCATGAGTGATGATGAAAGCCCAAGCTGCTGAGCAAGTCTGCAGGGTGCTTGCAGAGTTTATGCCCTTGCAGCTGAAGTTTGTCTTTGTTGTGCAAGCAAAAAGAAGCAGATGGAAGAGAAACAGCAGCTGTCAGAAAGCAGAACTGCTAGGGAGAGCCTCTGGCAAAGGGTGACTCCTTAAAACTGGGCACGAGAACAAACATTTACACACTTCAACCAAACCACAGATGATTCTCCTCACCAACCACACCTCCCTTTCTCAGGGACCTTCTCCTGCCTTTAGCAGAGGTGCTCTCACCAAGCCTCCAGTGCCAACCCAGCACTGCTGCTGCTCTGGGAGCAGGCAGGAGAGCCACTGCTGCCTTCCCAACATGACCTTCAGGTGGTGGCTCTGGAAGTGCTCTCCAGCACTCGGATTTTCAGCTGCTTTCTCTCTCTCCAGCTTCCCATCACTCTGAGAAGCAGTGAGGGGGGTGGTGTGCTGCTGGCAGAGCTGCTGGTCCCCGTTGATCAGAAACCAAGAAACCAAGGCAGTAACACTGCCTGCTCTCATCAGGAGTGAGATGGACATCCATGATAAGGCTCAGAGCTGTGGGACATGTTCATGTGGCTGTGAACACCCTGGTTTGCTCCTTGTAATGTCTGTGGGATGTTTCTTTGCTGTCCCACCACACCAAGACCTTGTGAAGGGACTCCCTTGCCCTGCAAGATGCGTGAACTTGCAGCAGGGGAGGTTTAGAACAGATGTCAGGAGGAATTTCTTCCCTCAAAGGGTTGTTAAGTCTTGGCCCAGGCTGCCCAGGGAGGTGCTGGAGTCACCATCCCTGCAGGGGTTTAAGAAACATTTAGCTGCTCTCCTTAGGGCCATGGGTTAGTGGCATGGGAGTGCTAGGGATGGTTGGACTGGATGAGCTTAGAGGTCTCTTCCAACCTTAGTGATTCTGTGATTCTGTGAAGGAGGCTGAAGCAAGGTCAGGGCTGGAGAACAATAGAGGAATGGTGAGAGCAAAGGTCATCAGCATCAAGCTGGGTCACCCAGGCAACACCAACACAAACACTGCCCGGCAACAGCTACATCTAGTCCTGCTTTTGATGCCAGAGTACAACTTTGGGCAGGAAAAAGTACCATTTTTCCTCCTGGATAAGCAGTGTTAGCTCCTGAGAGACTCCCAGACGAGGTTGGGATTGCACCCTGTCATCTGCTCCACCTCGGAGCACGGCGTTGAGGAAGTGTCTGGGACTCCTCTGCCACACACGCACAGGGCATCAATTTTTCCAGACAGCTGAAAGTTAATAGCTACCATGATTCAGGGAGAGGAATTGTTGTGAAACCAGCTCTGGGGATGGTGCCTAGCCAAACAACTCCTGTCAGCAGAGCCCCGTGAGCTGACGTCGGAGCTGCTGCGCGGTGCCGGAGATAAAACCCAGGAAACAATCCAAGGGGAACAGCACTGCTCTGCTCCAGAGCCTAGGCAGAGAACAATGATGCAGAAAACTATGCCCAGCTGCTTTTTCCAGCAAATGTGAGTAATTTGGGTTGTTGTTTTTTTTTTTATATATATATATAAAACTTTTTGTTTTGGTTTTCCTTTCTCTTTTCCTTTTAAACCACACCTTAGAGGCAGGAGATATGGTAGGAACCTGACTTCCCAATGTGCTCTCCTCTTCTGTACCTTCCCTGACATGATTCCAGGAGGAATTCTGGAAGGAAGCATTTCTTTAAGAGTAGGAGAGCTTTTTGTGTGCCTCTCAGCCACATTCCAACGACAAATGAGAAGCTGCTGTTAACTGGAATGGGTAAAGTATCTCAGGAGAGCAACTTCTGGGGAAGAGTCAAAAATAGTTCTCACTGAAAAACCTCCTGTGAGGTTCAACTGAGGTTTCATCTCCATAAGGACAAACCAACAGCTGCCTAAGTGTCACTGTACACATGCAGCAATTCTCCTGCCCCTGCCCTGGGACCAATTCTGCAAGAGGCTGCTTTGTCAGTGCTAGGGATGGTTGAACTTGATGATCTTAGAGGTCTCTTGCAACCTTAATGATTCTGTGAGAAGGGTAAATGAAGAGCTGAGCTGGCTCAGGTTGCCTTCCCCACCAATTCTGGCCATTCTGGTAGGATGGGAGTGGCTGCTCTGAAAACAACTCCCTCTTCCCCCTTCCTGCTCCCATCTGGCACCATCCCAGGTGTGATCCCACCTGCCCAGGTTGGGCAGAGGCAGGGCTACCAGCTCCTAGAGGGAAGGGTCTGCTGATGGATAGAACCTGTTCTCCATTCCTTGAGGTCCTTCATGGGCTGGCAGGATTTCCCAGCTGGAAGGAAGGTGCTGGGTTGGCTCTGGAGGAGGATGTTGGCAGCAGGAGCTCAGGAGAGCTGTGCTGGCAGTTGCCTACTCCAAAGGAGGAGCCTGTGGCTTCAGATCTTTCTTTACACCTTCTGCACTTTATCCAGTGACTCTTTCATCTTACCTATGTGAAGATCCTGTCTGACTAGTGCTGTGCTCTGGACTCATCTCTGGCCCCAAGCTCAGCTAGAAGCAGGAGGACTCTACCCTCAGGCCATCCTTGCAGTGTGGGCATCTCTCCTGGCCTCCTGCTGAAGCCCTCAGAGCATTTGGGGTGAGATATGCATTGGCAGAATCCAAAACTCTGCTGGGGACTGTGGGAGATCTCTCCAGTCTGTGAAGAAAGAAGCTCCAGCAGCTGGGAACATCTTCCAGCTCTGCTTAATTTACTAGAGCAGATGAATCCAAACTGTGTTTGGAGCAAGTATCAGAACCTGGGATGTCCTTTTCCCTGGCAAACACCTGTGACTGCCTCTGTTGTGATCCATGAGCCTTTCCTGGCCCCTGCTCCCTGGCCCAGGCTGTCAGCTGTTTTCCTACACTCTGCCCAGATTCCTTAGGTTGAAAGAGAAGTGTCCCCACCTCAGGACAACCAGTAGCCTGCTGCTTGGGACACCCATGAGAGATAAACTTCTCAATCCCCTAGGCTGAAGAGGAAATCCAACCTTGTTCTGCTACATTCTAAATGAGAGGTTTAAGCACCAAATCATAGCATGGAAGGGGTGAAGGGAGGCAGGGCAATGATCCCAGCTCCTGGGGCAGCTGAGGCTTCAAAGGAAGGACATCACTGACACTTCTGACACGTTTGGGGAAGGACTTGTCAGGCTGTCAGGTAGCACTAGGACTAGGGGGAATGGATCCAAGCTTGAGGAGGGGAGCTTTAGGTTGGCTGTTAGGCAGAAGTTGTTGGCCAGGAGGGTGCTGAGCCACTGTGCCAGGTTGCCCAGAGAGGTGGTGGCAGCCCCAGCCCTGGCAGTGTTGCAGGCCAGGCTGGCTGGGGCTGGGAGCAAGCTGCTCTAGTGCCAGGTGTCCCTGCCCAGGGCAGGCACAGAGCTTGGGATAGAGGAGCTTGAAGGTCTCTTTCAACCCTGACAATTCTGTGATTTCTACCAGAAGGTGGGAAGGCATCTTCCATCTAGAAGCTCCTTGTCCATTGTGGTGTCATGTAAAATGCTGGTAGCCTTAGGGGAAATGACCAGGTTTTCAGGAAGGGGTGACATGAAGAACATGCTGAGACAGTTGGGATTGTTCAGCCTGGAAAAGAGAAGGCTTCAAGGGGATCTTAGAGCAGTTTTCCAGTACCTAAAGGGGGATTATAAGACAGAAGGGGAGAGACTTTTTAAGCAGTCAGACTGTGCTAGGACAAGGGGGAATGGTTATAAGCTGAAGGAGGGGAAATTTAGATTGGAGATGATGAGGAAGTTCTTTCCTCAGAGAGTGGTTAGGCACTGGCACAGGTTGCCCAGTGAGGTTGTGGCTGCTCCATCCCTGGCAGTGTTCAAGGCCAGGCTGGATGTGGCCCTGGGTGACCTGGGCTAGTGATTGGCATCCCTGCTCAGTGTGGGGAGGTTGGAACTAGATGATCTCTTGGGTCCCTTCCAACCTGCCCATTCTGTGATTCTATGATTCTATGCTGAGCTCCTTAACATCTGGACTGGCTGCTTCTGGGCACCTCCTCCAGCTCTACTGGCTGCTCAACATCCTCTTCTAACACTCATCATCACAATGGAGCTCATCACCAGGGCCTGGAGTGTAAGATTGGACCCAATACCCAGGAGATTAGAGTTAAAGTGCTCCTTAAGAGCAAGATGAAGTTCTGCTGTAAACCCAGCCAGTGGTGTCCTTTCAAACTTCTGAAGTGACAAAAAGAAACCAACAAAAGGATGGAGGAAATACATCAACAAGAGCAGCTCCCTGCTCAGTTTCTAACAAGGCCAACTGTGACAGGACAAGGGCTGATGGTTTGAACCGAGAAGAGGGAGATTTAGACTAGACAGAAGGAGAAATGTTTGATGCTGAGGGTAGTGAGAGCCTGGCCCAGGTTGCCCAGAGAGGTGGGAGATGTCCCATCCCTGCACCCATTCCAGCTCTGGTTGTTTGGGGCTGGGAGCAACCTGCTCTAGCTGCAGATGTCCCTGCTCAGTGCAGGGTTAGACTAGATCACCTTGAAAGCTCCCTTCCAGCTCTAACTTTTCCATGATTTATATGACTCAATTGGAGTTTCTGTCTGATTCTGTTTTTTTCCCAATGAATTTGTATTTCCACGTTCTCCAGAGATGCAAAATCCCAAAGTTAAGGAGCTGCTCCTTTTGGTCACTCACTCAGACCAGCTGAGATTTGTTTCCCACCCTTCACCTGGACATTCCACCCTTGGGTTGAGCTGCATAGCTGTGGCCAGGTGTGTAGATCTGTGGCCAGGTGACATGTTCCTTTCCAGCACACAACAATTCCCATCAGTGATTTGTGGCTGTAAAATGAGCAAAGACCTTGAGTTTTCTCCTTCAAAACCAAACTTCATGAAATTAGACACAGGAATGGGCTTCAATTAAAGAAAATACAATAAAGAGGCACATCATTTGTCTCCTCAAAAATACACTTCAAGAAAACAGACACAGGCTTCAGTGAAAGAAAACAATAACGTTAGGATATTCTGAGTGTGCCTTTCCAACAGTAAAGCAGCTTGAAGAACAAGAGAAATCAGTGTTCAACTCCATGTGTCTCTGCTTGGATCTCCTGCACTTCTAGCCAGTGAGTTGGAGGGGTGGGATGTCATCCAGAAGGACCTGGACAAGCTGGAGAGGTGGGCCCAGGGGAACCTCAGGAGCTTCAACAAGCCCAAGTGCAGGGTCCTGCCCCTGGGTCAGAACAATCCCCACTATCAATCCAGGCTGGGGATGAGGTGATGGAGAGCAGCCCTGCATGTATGAGCTTCCACACTGTGGCTTCTGCTGGTTTTGTCCAGGAGATCTCAATTTCATTGGTAATCTGTGTTGAAACAGATGGTCAGGCCACCACTCAGACTCAGATTAGAGGTTAACCCTCCCCTTCACCACATCCTGCCTCCTCATCAGTGAAGCAAAACCACTCCTTGGTTAGCAGACCCTGAAGATGCTGCCCCAGGACTAGGGACAAAGCCCCTTGGCTTTGGAAAGAGGACAGAGCTTTGCTTTCAGAAAGATATTGCTGTCACCAGAAGATGCAGAATCATTTTTTCTAATCATAGAATCCTAGAATCCTAGCCTGGTTTGGGTTGGAAGGGACCTCTGGAGCTCATCTAGTCCAACCCCCCTGCAGTGGCCAGGGACATCCCCAACTAGAGCAGCTTGCCCAGAGCCCTGGCAAGCCTCACCTGCAATGCCTCCAGGGATGGCAACTCAACCACCTCCCTGGGCAACCTGGGCCAGTGTTCCACCACCCTCGTGGGGAGGAACTTCTTTCTAATGTCCAGTTTAAATCTACTCCTCTCCAATTTAAAACCATTGCCCCTTGTCCTTTCACTAGGGTAAGATGAACTATATCACAACTCAGCTGAAGCACAGGACTAAGTTTTTCCTACCTCTTCCCTAAAGGATTCACAGATTCACAAAGGTTGGAAGAGACCTCTAAGCTCATCCAGTCCAACCATCCCTAGCACTCCCATGCCACTAACCCATGGCCCTGAGTACCACAGCTAGATGTTTCTTCAACCCCTGCAGGGATGGTGACTCCAGCACCTCCCTGGGCAGCCTGGGCCAAGACTTAACAACCCTTTCAGGGAAAAAATTTCTCCTTACATCTAACAAGTTGGTTCAGATGTTTAAAGAAAAAAAAAAGAGAGAGAGAGAGAGAGCAAAGTTGCCTGTGAATCTTGGATGAGTCAACCTGCTCCAAATCCAGTGCCAACAAGCAACGGGAATCCCAACTTTAAAGACTTTGGCTTGGGACTTTTCATAGGAATCACTCAGAATGATCATTTCCTCATCATCTCATCAAAGGAAAAAAATCTAGGGGAGGACTGAAGCAGCCACCCAGACCTGTTGGGTAACTCTGCTGGAGAAGCTCTGAAGTTCCAGCTCTGTACTTGCAGCTCCAATGTACTCTCATTAGAGGTACTGACAATTTGCAGAAGGAGATAAGCTCTGAAATGTGAGAGAAATGGTTATTGGATCTCCAGTGCCCTCAGGCTCCTCGAAATTTAACAAGGGTAAATGTAAAGTACTGCATCTGGGAAGGAACAAGCCCATGGATCAGTACAGACTGGGAACTGATCTGTTGGAGAACAGCCCTGGGGAAAAAGCTCTAGGAGTGCTGGTGGCTAGGAGGATGCCCATGAGGCAGCAATGTGCCCTTGTGGCCAAGAGGCCAATGGCATCCTAGGATGCATTAAGAGGAGCGTGGCCAGCAGAGCCAGAGAGGTTCTTCTCCCCTCTCCTGTGCCCTGGGGAGGCCTCCCCTGGAATGCTGTGTCCAGTTCTGGGCCCCTCAGCTCCAGAAGGATAGGGAGCTGCTGGAGAGAGTCCAGCGCAGGGCCAGCAAGATCCTGAAAGGAGTGGAGCATGTGCCCTAGGAGGACAGGCTGAGAGAGCTGGGTCTCTTCAGCCTGGACAAGAGGAGACTGAGAGGAGACCTCAGCAAT
>VWZO01001365.1:66679-77165 GCA_013396975.1 Bucco capensis
CCTGAAGTGTATTGGTGATGGTTTGACTGATAAAGGTATTGATTTGGGCTTTTCTTTGAGTATGCTTAAAGTGGAGCTGGATGGTTTGATCCATGTGGCTCTGGTTTGTCTCCAGGCACATAGAAGCCTGTTTACAGAGCCCTGGGAAGTGTGGGAGACTGCCTGTCTGTGATTTACCCCATTCCTCTGCTGGAACAGCTCCTGTGAGAGCAGCTGCCAAAGGGCTGATGGAGCTTGAAGGGGCTGGGGGTGATGGCACCCCATGGGCAGCCATCACAGGACATCCATTGACTTTCCATCCGGCCTCAGCCTCCACTGAGCATCCCTCACCTCTCCATCCTGCCTCAGCCTCCACTGAGCATCCCTAACCTCTCCATCCTGCCTCAGCCTCCACTGAGCATCCCTCACCTCTCCATCCTGCCTCAACCTCCATCACATCCGAGCTGCTTCCACCCACACCCTCACCAGCTCACATCATGCTTGCTGCCACGGTGGGGAGGCAGCATCCTTCTAGAAGGGATGTTTATCTGAGTCCCTAGGATGGGCTAAATCCTTCCTGGTACTCCAAACCCATTCCCCAGGCTCTGGCTGTGTGCTGCCAGCCTTGCAGCTCAGTTTAGGCAGAGGAGCCAAGCACCTTGATGGATCAAACCTCAGGACAGATGCATCAGCACTATTGAAATTATTCTGGAAATGGAGTTTTAGTTTGGTTGGGTTTTGGGGGGGAGGTTGAGGTCTTTGCTGAGCACAGAGAGCAGCACTTTCCTTGTGAGCAGCAGCAGAGTGGTTTGCTGGAATTCACTCCAAAACACCCACCCCAGCCCATCCCTCTGAGGTTCAGAGGTCAGACTCTGAGCAGATACTTTACCATCGTTTACATTTCCAGATCTACAAACACAGCAGATTTTCCTTTGCCTAGGGAAGAGAAGCAGAGGAGCTGAATCCAGACAGAGCTGCTCCACTGCAGGCTTGATGTGGGCAGCTCCAGGGACTGCAGATCCCAATCCCACCTGGTCCCAATTCTGCTTCATGTTTTTCTCTCCTCAAAACCCTCCCTGACATCAGCCAGAGCCAAGACCTGGCAGCTCTTGTCCATTCTCTTTTCCATGGGGAGCTCAGGTAGCTCGAAGGAAGCTGATGAAGAGGAAGGGATGCAAATCCTGTTTTACCCTCTAGGCTGGAAGGGTTGAGTGTGCTTCCAACCACTCCAGGAGTGCTTTCTGCCTCATAAAAGTCAACCATGGAGCTTAGCAGTTACCATCCCTGTGGACCCTCTGCAGATTTGCCTGTTCCATGCTTGATTCCAGATGCAAGAGAAGCTGAGCTACAGCAGTATAGACATAACCTCTCCTGGAGGGATGTTGTGCACAGGATAAGATTTGTCCTAGGAGATCAGTAACAAAGAATGAGGAAAACATCCACAGGAGAGGAGTTTTCTGAAAAGGAAAGGACTTTTCCCCTAGGAGGATCTAGTGAGTATGGGAGGGAGGAGGATCAGTGTCTCTAGCTCATATACCTCATGGAGCTGCTGACCTTCCACCCAGGCAAAACTCTGCTCCTTGCTGGAGGTCAGAAGTTGTGTTTGCTTTCTGAGAAATGCCTCAGAGCCTCAGCCTCTTGATCCAAAAGCAACAACCTGCCATTTGCTGGGGAGGAGGAGAGGAGGGAGGAGGGCTGCAGGCTGGAAGTGGTGGGGAAGAGCTGCTAAATGACACCTGCCAACCTCCTCAGCATGACTGGGTAAAGTAGAGCTGCCAGGAGGGCAGCACAGCTGCTCAGCAACATTCTCATGCCAACCAACCACAAAAGGCAAGGAATCAGTTCTTTCTGACATGGTGGCTAGATCCTTAACCAGAAGAAGCTGTTTGTCTGGGAAGCCTGATGCTCTGGGGAAGGATCCTGGGCTAAAAGGATTCATGAAGCACAGCTTGGCTCCTAATTGTCCCAAGGGAAGAAGGGAGAGGTTGGAGGCTGGGAAAGCACCTTCAAAGCCATCAAGTCATCGTCGTGGCTAGGCTTGGCGAACGAAGCTCCAGGGAGGGCTCTATCTACACTCCTCATCCGCGCCTTTTCCAAGCGCGCTGATAAAAAAAGGATAGCAGATAGCACCCTCGAGCCTGCACTAGGGATTTTTTTTAGGTGAGACACAGCATGCGCAGAGCTGGACCCACCCTTTAGTCCTAAGGTTCATCTGCCAGGGCCTAGCAAGCTTGGACGCTGGCAGCCAAGTCCTTAGGACGGAGGTTTAACCTCTTAGCTGGAAGGCCTTACAGGGCTAAAGGAGCTCCATCTGCCCGGGTTTGGAATCAGAGTTGTCCTTCTCCTAGGATGACTGCCAGAAGGCTAATGAGCTCATGCTACCCATGCAAGGATTCTAGGAACATGGGTATCACTCCCCACACTTTCCCGTGGGCAATGAGTTTAATGCTCCCTCTGCTGTGGGCACAGTTATGGCACCAGGGGCCACAGGAGACCACAAGGGATTTTCAGACTGTGCCTGAAAGCCATCAAGTAGAAAGGTGGGAAAAGATCTCAACTTGAAACTACAGAATGGGCTCAGCCTACTTCCAAATCCCTGAGAAGTTTCAGGCTCATTTGTTTTTTCATGGAATCATGGAATGGTTTGGATGGGAATGGACCTTCCAAGGTTATCTAGTCCAACCCCTGCACTGAGCAGGGACATCTGCCGCGAGAGCAGGTTGCTCAGAGCCCCAAACAACCTGACCTGGGATGGTTTCAGGGATGGGACATCTCCCACCTCTCTGGGCAACCTGGGACAGGCTCTCACCATCCTCAGGGTAAACAATTTCTTCTTATATCCAGTTGAAATCTCCCTCTTTTAGTTTCAAACCATCCTGTCCCAACAGGTCCTGCTCAAAAGTCTCTCCCCATCTTTCTTCTAGGCTCCTTTAAGCACTGCCAGGCTGCACTAAGGTCTCCCTGGAGCCTTCTCTTCTCCAGGCTGAACAAGCCCAACTCTCACAGCAGAGAGCTTGTACCCTCAGATCATTTCTGTGACCCTCAGTGCTCACTCCTTCCCACAAGAGGAAGACAAAGGCCTAACCTGTTAATAATACAGCTTCAGAAAATCCTCTTTGCTTCTTCCTTTGAACCATCTGCACATTTCTGGTCCATGTGCCCATGCTCTGTGGCTCTGGTATCTGCTTGGTGCCAGCTCTTCCACCGCTGCAGCTCTGGCAGCCTTGTTTAAAGGTTAGAGCCCAAAGCTCTACCAATTGCAGCAGAGGACAGCACAGAGCCCTGGTCATGAAAGACCCCAGGAGACTCTCTGTCCCACCCAATACAATATAAAACTTCAGTCAAGCTCCTGAGCTACAAACCCACCTTGTACTGGCAGCTTTCTCTTTGACACACATGCTGAAGATGCCACATTTCATTGTCTGCAGTCATCCTCCAAGGAAAGAAATTCAGGCCATGGAAAGAGCTTGGCACTTGACCAACTATTTCAACTATTTCACAATGACCTTGAGTCTGTATGAAAGGATCCATTTAAAACCCTAGTTTAAGGGGAAAAAAGGAAGGAAAAAACCCACGTTTCCTTGCAGAATCTGCTACTGATGTGTGTTTACTGCAGAAGTTTATCTTAGCTATGCTCTGCAGACAATCAAAATGGGCTTAAATACAAGGGAAAAGGAAACAAGTTTAACTCCTTGTCTCTATCAGCCTGCCTGTGTTGGGAAGCTGATTTCATTTCCAGAATACCTGAGCACTTCAAAGAGCCAAAGAGTTGCTCAGAGCTGATGCTGAAGTGGAAATTTGCTTTATTTATGGAGCAGTTATTTGTGTCTCAGTGCAGTGACAGCAGGTCCAGCTGGCAAACGAGCCCTGGGTCTGCCTTGGACAACAGGAGCACTCATGGCAAAGCTCCCAAGGGAATACACCAAAGGCATTGGTTTCTGAACCTTCTGGGCAAGGCCTGGTCATGTGGAGAAGACCCAGATCACCCAAAGCTCTCTGGTATTGCCAACATGCTCTTGAGGACCAGGACAGGATGTTAGGGGAATAGGTGCTTAGCAAGACTCTTTATCATCTGGAATACTGGGTCCAGCTCTGGAGCCCTCAACACAGAAAGGCCATGGAGCTGCTGGAGCAGGTGCAGAGGAGGCCACGAGAATGCTCAGGGGCTGGAACACCTCTGCTCTGAGGACAGGCTGAGGGAGCTGGGATTGTTCAGCCTGGAGAAGAGAAGGCTTCAGGGGAACTACTAGTGACCTTGCAGTGCCTAAAGGGAACTTCCAAGCAGGCTGCAGAGGGCCTGTTTGCAAAGGCCTGCAGGGAAAGGACAAGGGGCAATGGTTTTAAATTGGAGAGGAGTTGATTTAAACTGGACATTAGAAAGAAGTTCCTCCCCATGAGGGTGGTGGAACACTGGCCCAGGTTGCCCAGGGAGGTGGTTGAGTTTCCATCCCTGGAGGCATTGCAGGTGAGGCTTGCCAGGGCTCTGGGCAAGCTGCTCTAGTTGGGGATGTCCCTGGCCACTGCAGGGGGGTTGGACTAGATGAGCTCCAGAGGTCCCTTCCAACCCAAACCAGTCTAGGATTCTAGGATTCTATAAGACTCATTTATCCTCTCTGGCTTCCCAGCCATGACCATGTTGTAGAGGTGGCTAAGAGGAGCAGAAAGTCACTTCCCTGGGCTGTTCAACTAGGCACCACAGGGCCACCTGGATGGGGATGGAGATGGGAGAAGGGGACTGGCATCCCCCTGTTCTCTGGGCACAAGGGCTGCTCAGGCTGGTGCTTTCCCCACCACCATCTCTTCCTGCCACCAGACTACAAGTGCTTCAGCTTCATATTTTCAGGGTGCCAGGTATTGTTGGTTTGAAACCAAGAGCAACTCCAGCACCTTTTGAAGCTTACTTTGCACCTTGATAGGTGTGTGGTGACCTGCCTGCTGCTCTGATACCATGCCCATGTGCTGAACCAGTTCACTTTCTCTTCTGGCAACCTTAAAACAACAACCCCTGGAGCACCAGGTGTTGCCCTCTGTTTCTTCAGCATGGTTTTTGTGGGCCAACAGACAGGAAGAAGAGCTTTTTTTTTTGGTAGGGAGACCCTATTTATCCTCACAGACCAGTGTAGCTGGCTACTTAATGTGTGGCCCTCTTGAAGGCTGTGAAGCTCTGTGACTTCTCTTTCCCATGTGGAAGGAGCTGCAGGTGGAGTTCTGGGGAAAGAACCCACACCACAGCCCTGGGGAGGCAGCACCCACATGTGCTTTGGCTCCAACTGCCAAGAAATGTGATGTCTCCGATGTGGAATGATTAGAAGAGGGGAAGAGGACAGATGTGATGGCCTGTGGTACTCAAGGGCAGAGAGGTAGATTGAGGTTCTCCATGCTTTTAACCTCTGCCAGCACTAATCTGCTTTTATATGGACTATGGATTGTCAGCTCTTAACTCATGTCCCAGGAGCACAGAAATGAGAATGCCAGCACAAAGACTCTTTGCTTCAGTCCATGCATTTAGTTTTGGCCATGGCTCTTCACCTTTAGTAGGTCTTGCTCAAGCTCTCCATTGCCCAGTGGTGTTCTTCCCATAGGTTAACAGAGGGATCTGGGAAACATCAAAAAGCTTCCAGACTTCCAGCCACAGGCCACAAGCAAAGATAAGCCAAATCATACAATCACAGAATCCTAGAACAGTTCCAGCTGGAAGAGACCTTGGAGATCATCAGTGCAGCCTTTGTCCTAGCCCTAGCAACCTGCTAAATGATGCTCCCCAAGGCAACATCTCCCTGTCTCTTCAACACCTCCAGGGATGGGGACTCCAGCACCTCCCTGGGCAGCCTGTTCCAATGGCTCACAACCCTTGCAGCAAAGAAATTCCTCCTAATGTCTAGTCTGAACCTCCCCTGGGGCAATTTCCATCCATTTCCCCTTGTCCTATCNGATCCCTCTGGAAAGCCTCCCTGCCCTCAAGCAGATGCACACTGGCACCCAGCTTGGTGTCATCTGCAAACTTGCTAAGGGTGCACTGCATCCCCTGGGCCAAATCATTGCTGAAGATGTTAAACAGGAGTGGCCCCAGTACTGAGCCTTGTGGCACCCCACTGGTGACTGGCTGCCAGCTGCATTGAACTCCATTGATCACAACTCTTTGGACTTGTTTCAGTTAAGGTACATTTTCCACTGAATTCCCTTGTGTATTATCACATTTCTGCTCCATTTGCAGGAGCTCCCTGCTCCAGCAGGACCCATGCTATCCATGCCTAGTTTTTATAGACCTAGAACCAAGCTTCCTCCCAGATACAACATCAACCTAATAGGTTTCCTCCCCAAAAACTGTCTTTTTGGGGGGAAAAAAAGAAAAGACAACCCTAAACCCAGCAACATTTATTATTATTATCTTGTACCTCTTAGGAGGCTGTAGGAGAACACGTCATGGATCAACACTTCAAAGCATTATCCAAACAAAGATCAAAACAAGCAGTTGGAATCTAAAGAGAATGTAGAAAGTTATGCAAACAACCTCAAGGAGATCCAGCAAAGCCACCAGACTTTGCAGGGCCTCTGCTCAGCCCCAGTGTCCCTTAATAGACACAAGTGGTTTAGGTAAGTTTAGTCAAAAAGATATATGAAGGGAAAAATAAAGACATGTTGCTGGTGGAGCAGGTCCAGGTGAGGCCACAGAAGTGATCTGAGGGCTGGAAGCTCTCTGCTGTGAGGCCAGGCTGAGAGAGTTGGGCTTGTGCAACCTGGAGAAGGCTCCAAGGAGACCTTCCTGCAGTTACATTCCACTGCTATGAGAGGGACCAAGGCAGCACTAACCCAGAGTGACACTTGACCCAACACTAGGACAACAACGATGGAGCAGAAACACTTCTGAGAAGCAAAGCTGCTCCATTGCAGCTCCACAGCAAGGTGTGACTGAAGCTCTCCAAGTGCAAGGGGAGGCTCACTTCAGGCTGTTCCACCACCTTCTCCCTCAAGAAGAAAAACCTATCCTCCAGAGAGCAATAAGAGAGGGTTTGACCTTGGCTGCAGCCTTGCCTAGAGAGGGTTTGACCTTGGCTGCAGCCTTGCCTAGGGGAAGAGTTTTTATGGGCTTGCCCAAATATTTGGGCTCCTGCTCTCCTGCACGTTTCCATCATCCTGCTAGTAGTCAGCCTGTAAAAATAGCAATTCCTCTCTTAAGGAGGTAATTAACTAACCCTCAGCAGCTGCAAGGACTCAACCAGAGCAGAAGACAGCCAGGGAGCTTAGCAGTGCTGCTGGCCAGCTGCACAACATCACTGCTTCCTACCAAGGTCTTTCCTGCACACCAGGCAAAAAAACATAAGGTAAATGAAAGCATAAATCAGACAAAGTCCATTTGCTCTTTTTCAATATAATTTTAATGGCCTTGTACAGTCTAACTAGTCCAAGAGGCATCCAGCAGTGCCTGAGACCTTTTCTCCAGGGGATTGGAGCAGCTCCATGTGTTGGGAGCAGGACAGGAGCAGCACCCCTCTGAGCAGCCTTGGTCCCTGCCACCTTGGCAAGGAGCTACATTAGGACTTCAGCCCACATAGAATCATAGAACAGTTCCAGCTGGAAGAGACCTTGAAGATCATGGAGTCCAGCCTTTTTCCTAGCCCTATCACCCCACTAAATGATGCTCCCCAACACAACATCTCCCTGTCTCTTCAACACCTCCAGGGATGGGGACTCAAGCACCTCCCTGGGCAGCCTGTTCCAATGGCTGTCAACCCTTGCAGCAAAGAAATTCCTCCTAATGTCCAGCCTGAACCTCCCCTGGTGCAATTTCCATCCATTTCCCCTTGTCCTATCACTCTCCACCAGGGAGAACAGACCAGTCCCTGCCTCTCTACAACCTCCCTTCAGTAGAGCACTTCAAAAGCCAACAGCCTGAGCACAGCTCCTGCTCACTGTCCTGGCCATGTCCTATGGAGCTGCTCATGCCTGTGATGGTCAATCAGAGGGACACACTGCCTGGAGCCATCCATGGGGGTTGGATGAGCACCAAGAGAGAGGAATCACTGATGACTGAATGTTTTCCAGCACAAGAGACTCTTCTGGGTAAGCTCATTCACTTTCTGTCTTCTCCTCAGCCGTTAAACAACTGGTTCCTATCACTGACATGCAGAGCAATGATCACCCAGAGCTACCAGGCTGCAGGTGGGGAGCATCACATCAGAAAGTGGTCTGGAAAAGAGGTTTCATGCTGAAAGCTGACTCTGGTCACAGCCTCCTGGAAGCAAGACCTCAAAGAACCTGGCTGGTTGGTTGGTTTGCTCTGGCTCCCCAGAGAAATCATTGCCATTATTCCAGGTGACACTGCTGTGGCAGCACTGCACTCGTGGCTCCTGGGCTCACCCAGAGCTCCAGGCAGGCAGCAGGAGCCACTGGTACTGGCACCTGGACCTCTGGCAGAGCTGAGGCAACTGGGCAAGTTCCCCAGGGAGCTGGAAAGGGAGGCTGGAGATATCCTGGGAGCTGATTTTTATTCATGCACCTACCTGTGGCCTGCAGCTAGTTGACAAATGACACTCACTTTGGGGAGACCTCCCCTGCAGTGTCTGGAGTGCTCAGCACAGCACAGACATGGAGCTGCTGGAGCAGGGACACAGGAGGACACAGAAATGATCTGAGGGTGGAAGCTCTCTGCTGTGAGGTCAGGCTGAGAGAGTTGGGCTTGTTCAGCCTGGAGAAGAGAAGGCTCCAGGGAGACCTTAGTGCAGCCTGTCAGTGCTTAAAGGAGCCTAAAAGAAAGATGGGGAGAGACTTTTGAGTAGGATCTGTTGGGACAGGACAAGGGGGGTGGTTTGAAACTAGATGAGATTTAAACTAGAGAGAAGGAAGAAATTGTTTACCCTGAGGGTGGTGAGAGCCTGTCCCAGATTGCCCAGAGAGGTGGGAGATGTCCTGTCCCTGGAACCATTCCAGCTCAGGTTGTCTTGGGCTGTGAGCAACCTGCTCTAGTTGCAGATGTTATAGAATTGTTTTGGCTGGAAGATACCTTTGTGATCATCAAGTCCATTTGACAAAATATCAAGTTATTTATCTCTCCTCCTCTCTTCCTCTCCTCTCACCACACTCAGCTATGGGAGGAGGCTGGTGGTGGATGACTAAGACAGCCCCAAAACCCCACGGGTAGGAACTCCCCTACAGCTCTTCTATGAACTTTCTCCTCCGCAGAATCTCGTGTTCTGAGTCACCACAGAGGTGGCTTTCTGTATGACAGAGGAGACCACTTCTTCAGTACCTAGAAAATGGGGTTTCTTTTGACAGTTGTCCACAGAGCTGCTGCTAGCCAAAACACTGATGCTGTTGTGAGGGTTGTAGGAACATGCTAAACCCTCAGCTGTCACTAATATCAAGAGCCAGGGGGAAAAAAGCTCATGAAGTAGTCTAAGTTTAGCTGAAAATCAAGGCAAACAAGTTTTTCTCTCCCTGCTTCTGTGTGCTTCTGTCAGTTTGGATCTGGAGGGATCAAATTCATAGTAGTTGAAACGTGGGCTGAAAGAGCAGAGCCTGTTCAAAGATCTCATTGAACCTTGTTTCTCCTTGCTCAGTCTCCCCTCTCCTGCAAACTGCACGTAAGCCTTCTTACAAGCAAGCTATTCATAGTGACCCTGGCTGCTGGACCTCCCTCCCCTCACTGAGCTCTTGGCCATACACTCATGATGGTTGGAAAAGAATCACAGAATCATTAAGGTTAGAAGAGACCTCTAAGCTCATCCAGTCCAACCATCCCTAGCACTCCCATGCCACTAAGCCATGGCCCTAAGGAGAGCAGCTAGATGTTTCTGAAACCCCTGCAGGGATGGTGACTCCAGCACCTCCCTGGGCAGCCTGGGCCCTTTGAGGGAAGAAATTCCTCCTTATATCCAATCTAAACCTCCCCTGGTACAACTTAAAGATCTCTGAGATCACAGAGTCCAACCATCCACCCAGCTCTACCATGCTCACCACTGAACCATGTCCCCAAGCACCACATCTCCATGTTTATGGAACACTTCCAGCAATGGTGACTCCACCACCTCCCTGGGCACTCTGGGGCAATGACTGATAACCTTCTGGGGAAAGAAATTCTTCCTAATACCCAGCCCTGGTCCCTCAGCTTCTTTAAAGGGGTTGTGTTTGTTGGACATGCTGTGGGAGCTCCTTTCAGCTCTCATCCTCTGTTTGGGCTATGTTTAAGCATGTGGTCCAAGCTTTGTGCTGGCATTGCCATGTCCTCATGTTTATGGACACCTGCTCAGCCAAGAGCCAGAGCAACCCTGCTGCTCAGCATCATGTCCTTGGTCAAGAGCTCAGAGTAAGTTTAGAATTGCTGTAGCTCAAGAAATCCTCCTAAGGTTGAAGAAAACAAACTCTCCCATATAAACCAACACAAATGGTGAGTGCTGCACTGACCAACAGAAAGCCTCAGGACAGGTGGGGGAGAGCCAGGCTCCTGCCTGCTCCCTCAGCATTGTGGCCCCTTCCAACTTCTCCCTCTCCCTCTCCCTCTCCCTCTCCC
>VWZO01001365.1:87259-126290 GCA_013396975.1 Bucco capensis
AGGCTGCAGAGGGCCTGTTTGCAAAGGCCTGCAGTGAAAGGACAAGGGGCAATGGTTTTAAATTGGAGAGGAGTAGATTTAAACTGGATATTAGAAAGAAGTTGCTCCCCACGAGGGTGGTGGAACACTGGCCCAGGTTGCCCAGGGAGGTGGTTGAGTTGCCATCCCTGGAGGCATTGCAGGTGAGGCTTGCCAGGGCTCTGGGCAAGCTGCTCTAGTTGGGGATGTCCCTGGCCACTGCAGGGGGGTTGGACTAGATGAGCTCCAGAGGTCCCTTCCAACACTCACCGTGCTGCTTATTCTGTGATTCTGGGGATGAAAATTGGAATGATTTCAATTTTCATCCATTCTAGCCTATTTGTTTCCTCAGTTGTGCATTGGGATGCTGGGAGAAGCTCCACATGTCAGTGAAGCTACAGAGCATGAGGAATTTCACTGATTTTACTCTGTTTCATTCTCCATCAGTGCTAGTGCCATAGAGATTGGCATAGTGCTGAAGGTGGGGTGGGAAGCATCTGGAATCACCTTGTGCTCTGTGCCACAGACCCAAAGTCACCTCACCTGGAGTGGGGAGCAGGACATGCTGGTGGGGAGCTCACTCTGCCAAGTGGTTCTAA
The DNA here is from genome assembly GCA_013396975.1 of Bucco capensis. Lineage (NCBI taxonomy): Eukaryota > Metazoa > Chordata > Aves > Piciformes > Bucconidae > Bucco > Bucco capensis. The sequence goes on from VWZO01001365.1 coordinate 87,877, forward strand.
GGGAAGTAGGTGCCTTCTAGAGGGAACAGGAGCTGGGATAATTGAGATTTCTTCTGAAAATGGAGAGATTCTATGATTCTATGAACCCAAGCTTCCTCTGAGGGACAGCCCAGGCAACCTCTTTGCCTTGGTGGGAAACACAGGGCTGGGATTGGCAAGATGTCTCCTCTCCCCCTTCTCTACCACCTGCCTCACTCCTATGGAGAGGAACTCCAGAGAAAGCTCACAGAACTCTTCTAAAGCTGTGGATCAAAACACAAAGATGTTAGTGATAACAGCAACACTCTGTCCACTAGCTCTGGTCTATCCATGGGCTGAAGGATCTCTTTCTGCACAATGTACCCTGTGGGTTTGTCTAGCTGTCTGTTATTCATCCCTTGTGGGCTTCCACCACTTCCCTGGGGAGTCTCCACTGAAGCCCTAATGCTCTGCATTGTTAGAAGACATTTCCTGATATTCAGCTGCTTCTTCCTTCTATTCATGCACAGCAGAATTGCAAGCTCCTGCCCAGTTATGCCTTCAATTGTCTGAGGTGCTCCAGGCTCCTTTCAAACTCTATTTGCCACCAGAACCCAGACTCAGTCCAGGGGCTTCTCATCTCCTTTGGGTTTGTCTAGCTGAAATGTGACAGCCCTCCACTGCCCTGCTCTGGGATGCTGTCCCAGCTGCTGCCTGGGGACATCAGCCAGCACTAGCACACATAGAATCACAGAGTCACAAAGGTTGGAAGAGACCTCTAAGCTCATCCAGTCCAAGCATCCCTAGCACTCCCATGCCACTAACCCATGGCCCTAAGGAGAGCAGCTAGATGTTTCTTCAACCCCTGCAGGGATGGTGACTCCAGCACCTCCCTGGGCAGCCTGGGACAACACTTAACAACCCTTGCAGGGGAGAAATTCCTCCTTATATCTGATCTAAACCTCCCCTGCTGCAACTTGAGGCCATTTCTTCCTCTCCTCTTACTATTAACCCTGGAGAAGAGACCTACCCCCATTTTGCTTCAACCTCCTTTCAGGCAGTTGTAGAGAGAGCTCAGGTCTCCCCGAGCCTCCTCTTCTCCAGATCATCTGCTCTTCTCTGCCTGTTTTGCTAAGTGTCCTGAGATGGCTCCTCCTGGCAGCAGAGCTCTTCCTCCTCCTCAGTTCTTCTGCTGAAACTCAGTTTCCTCCAGGAAAGGTTGGATATTAGGGAAAAAAATTCTTCCCTGAAAGAGTAGTTAGGCATTGTCCCAGGCTGCCCAGGGCAGTGCTGGAGTCACCACCCCTGGAGGGGTTCAAAAACATCTAGATATTGTACTTGGGGACACGGTTTAGTGGTGTGTTGGTGATAGGTTGACAGTTGGACTCGATGAACTTAGAGGTCTGTTCCAACCAAAATGGATCAATGAGCCCAGATCCCACTCTAATGGAGGACAGAGTGAGTCTCTGAACTCAGACACAACAATCAGGGACTTCTTCTTGCCTGAAGGAACTCCTGGGTGCCATCTGAGGGGAGGTGTTACAGGCTAGATCTGGTCACTTACAACTGGAAATGGTTCCATGTTTGGGGGAAAGTGAGTCAATGGGTCTGAGCACTGGGGAACATCTAAATGAAATCCTTCATTCTAACCAAGTTGAACCTGTTGGTTTCATCACCCAAAAGTTCCCTGTGGGGTCACCAAGACCTTAACCTTATTCCACAGGAGCTGTAGCCCTTAAGTCAGTGCTTAAAAACTTGAGACCTTGGAAAGCTGTGGATGAAACAATGAGAATCCTAGACTGGTTTAGGTTGGAAGGGACCTCTGGAGCTCATCTAGTCCAACCCCCCTGCAGTGGCCAGGGACATCCCCAACTAGAGCAGCTTGCCCAGAGCCCTGGCAAGCCTCACCTGCAATGCCTCCAGGCATGGGAACTCAACCACCTCCCTGGGCAACCTGGGCCAGTGTTCCACCACCCTTGTGGGGAGCAACTTCTTTCTAATATCCAGTTTAAATCTACTCCTCTCCAATTTAAAACCATTGCCCCTTGTCCTTTCCCTGCAGGCCTTTGCAAACAGGCCCTCTGCAGCCTTCTTGGAAGTTCCCTTTAGGCACTGGAAGGTCACTAGTAGTTCCCCTGAAGCCTTCTCTTCTCCAGGCTGAACAATCCCAGCTCCCTCAGCCTGTCCTCAGAGCAGAGGTGTTGCAGCCCCTGANCACTCCCCTCTGGATGTGACCAGCCAGCCAGTTCCTTATCCTCTGAACAGTCCACCCATCAAATCCATAGCTCTCTAACTTGGCCAGTAGAATGTTGTGGGCACTGTGTCCAAGGCCTTCCACAAGTCCAGATAGATCACATCCACAGCTTGTCCCTTGTCCACTGAGGCAGTCACAGTGTCGTAGAAAGCCACTAGGTTTGTCAGAGAGGCTCTGCCCTTAGTGAAGCCATGCTGACTGTCTCTGATCACCTCCCTCTCCTCCATGTGCCTTATCAGAACTTCTAGGAGAATCTGCTCCATGATTTTCCCAGGCACAGAGGTGAGGCTAACAGGTCAGTAGTTCCCAGGCTCCTCCTTTACACCCTCAGTTTAGGTTAGGACCCTCAGGACTGTAAATTCCACCAGTGCATGATCACTGCAGCCCAGGGAGCCTCCAGTCTTGAGGTCCCTGATGAGCTTGCCTGTATTTGTGACCAATGCAATGATCATGAAACAATGAGACAGGACATCATCTGGATGTACTGCATACAGACAAAATCCCTCAATGTAATCAACTTGATAAGCTCAATGGGTGCTTGTAGGTGTTTTGGCAACCTGGGGTTATCCACTTCCCAAGCAGGTTCCCCCTAAACCACTTTGGTGATGTGAAGTCACTCTTGGATGATCCATTTTGACCACTGCAGTTTGTCCACAGACTCTTCTCTACAGGAGGGAAGGGTCCTGAGGGCCTTAGAGCATCTGACATGTGCTGCTCTACCAGGATGAACTAAACCCATACCATGTTTAGCTATCAAATGCACAACTAAATTCTGCTGTTGTAGGGAAGCAAAGGAAGGAAACAATGAACAGAGGAGGAAAGGGAAAAGCTGATGTCTCTGTCATGGATACCCTAGTGGCCTTTAAAATGTCATTTTGGTTGGGTTTCTGCTCTTTGGCTCCTTCTGAGTGCTCCTAAATGCTCTGAAGTAGGAATCTTGGCAGGATGAAGCATCAGTTGACTGAAAGCAAGTCAGTACATTTGACAGCAGAAGAATTAAGTGCTAATCATCCAAAAATGCAATATATTGGTTTTCTGGCCATTTTTTTTAAAATTAGATGTTCCTCTCTGCCTGAAATCAATGGGCATTTCAGATGCCAGTCCCAAAGCCATCAGAGCACTGACACCACAGACCAAACCCACAGCAGAAGCATCTGACCAGTGGAGTTTGTGTGCACAAGCAGAAAGCCTGAGCACTGCAAGCAGAGGCTAAAGCCCTTGCTTACACACCTCCTGCCTTCTCAGCAGCCCTGCTTTGCAGGCTGCTAAGGGCCCACTTTCCCTTGTTTTCCTAAATAACTAGAGATTATTGATGTGCTGCCAATGTTTGAAGAAGGAGAGCTCACCAAATCCCACCCTGCCCCAAGTCTAAGCTGAACACCATGGGATCAGGGTGGGGACAGCAGAAAGGAGGGATGAAGAGCCCAGGAGTCTACTCCTTGTTTTTCCATCACAAAGAAAACACTTTGCCTTGTAACTGGACCCAGGCAGCCACCTCCTTCTGTCATGTTTGGCAAATAAACCCAGGTTAAGGGGATTGCCTTGGAAATGTTTGGACTTTATTTATCTAAAAAACACACAAAGGACATTGATAGTGCAGCATTTGGCCTAGTTAAAGTGGCCTGGAGAAGGGTGAAGGTGTATGTGTATTCCATGGGCCTTGGAGGGAAGCAGGAATACATTGCTCTGGGGATATCTATTTTCTGCTTGATATTAAAACCTTTTGATGTCCCATAAGGGAAAAAGATGAGATTTTGTTAATGATCTCTAGAGGCCAAGGAGTAGCATCATGGGTCAACCTAGAATCACAGAATCATTATATTGGAAGAGACCTCCAAGATCATCAAGTCCTGTCTACCTATCACCATCATGCCTCTAAACCATGGCCCTAAGCACCACATCTATATGGTTTTAGGTTCTGCTTGTCCAGTTTCTAGTTTTGGCTATAGCAAGCAGAAAAATTAAAAGTGCTCCTTTAAATGCAAAACAAGACAAGACAATACAAAGTAACAGGTGACTGAGTAACCTGCTCACTAGAGATACTCTGGAATTAAAGGACAACTGTGGAGGGACCCAAAATTGGAATCACTAGGATGGTTTAAAAGGATTGACTCCATGAAGGGCCAAAATACCATCCTCAGCTTCCTGCTAGGTTAGAGGTGACATTGTGAGGAGGAGTCCCTGAGAGCCCTTGAAATTCAGGAGAGCTGAAGATTTTCCTTGGGAGTGTCTCATGAAATCAGTAACTCCAGAGAGAAAGCAAACATCCCAGAGAGGTCCAGCTGCCTGCTTCAATTCCAGCAGCACCAGCCTTGGCACAGTTGCCACATTCTGGCTAAACAGCAGTTTTCTTTGAAGATTTAGGCTGTGTTTCATCTTCAAGGAGTGATCAGTGTCCTCTCTCATGGCATTCCCCAGCCACTGCTAGTTTTGAAAGCTGAGACCCAAAGATGTTAATCTGCAAATGGTTTTCAGCGTGCTCACGCGATTCTGGATCAGTCCATCCAGCTTCAAACCACTCTTTTCTCCCTAAAAAGGGTGATTTCAAAGGCAGAGGTGATGTTTAATTGGTCCCCACTGAGAGCACTGGCACTCGCATAAGAATAAGCCCTGGAAGGGGGAGGGGAGGAAGGTGAGCAGCAGTTCTCTGATACCCTAGGGATCAGGATTTTCCAGCCTGAAAACATCCCCAAGTCACGAAGGACCCAAGCTGATTTCCCTGTGCCAATGTCCTGCTGATCCTGGTGGATGTTGCATCCTGAGCCCCCCTGCCAGCCCCAGGCTCACCCCACATTTGCCATCCCTTGAGCCCTCCCTTCACAGCTTATCACAGATTGTCTGTCACCTTTCCCAGCTGAAGAAAAGGGACCTTTGCCCACCAGGAGCAGGAGACATCTCCACCCTCTCACCACTTCCAAGGCGAGCTGCTCGACTAAAAGCCGCCAGCCCTGGGAGGCTGAGGTCTGGCAGCCTGGAGGTGGTTTGGGCTGTTACATGAGATGTTCAGGAAGTTATTTGCATGGAGAGGATAAAAGGCTGTGGCAGCTGGCCGGGAGTGCTGCAGGAGCGAGTCGGAGCCCGCTGCGAGGAATACCAAGGAATACCATTAGCTCGAGCTTCACAATGAGTTGTTTACTGGCCTTGGCTGCCTGTGGGAACAGCCAAGAGGAGCAGAGGAAAAGGAGAGAGCGAGACAATGCGAGCGAGGCGCGTTAGGTGGGAGGCTCGCCTGAGGATTCCAAACCTATGGAACTGGAGAGGGCAGCAAAAGGGAGACAAGGGCATCGCCTGCTCCACAGGCTGAGGCAAAGGAGCCATCTGCTGCCTTCCTGCTGCTGCCAGGGGATCCTCCGCCCTAGCTGAAGGGCTGCTCTGAAGGTAAGAGAGAGAAAGAAGAAGCTTTTAGCTAGTGACTCTGCTGGCAGGGGCAGGGGCAGCTCTCGCGGGGAGCTACACAGGCAAAGAGCAGCCTCACTTCCCTGGAATAGGTGGAATTATGTCCCTGAAGCATTTGTGATTATGTCCCCGAAGTGTTTGTGATTATGTCCCTGGAGTATTTGTGATTATTTCCCTGAAGTATATGTGATTATGTCCCTGGACCTTCAAAAGCCTGCCGGTTTTCCAGCAGGCAGCGAGAGCTTTCAGAGCAAACTGCCGAAGGAGTCCAGACACTTCTAGTCAGCTCCAGATTTAAAAGAAAAACAACAAACCCCAACCAAACCCTCCCCCAAAAGCCCCAAACCAACAACCCCCCCCAAACCCCTTTCTAACTCTGTTTCAAAAGCTATACTTTATTCAGCTTCGCTTTGCAGCTCCCTAGCTTTGCCCAATGCTGTCCTGACTCCCAGTTCCCCCCCACCTTGCTTTTAGTTGGAAGGAAAAACAGTTCCAGCCCCGTGAAGGCAAATCCGAGATTTAACCAGTTGGTTTTTCCCTTGCTCATTACCATCCCTGGCATGGAGGCAAGGGCAGGCTGTGGCTGCTGAACTCATTGCTCAGGAAATCCACGTTGCCCATTGTTGGGCTGTTGTTAAACTGCTAAATCCGAACTGGGAGCTGCTGGGCTGGGCAAGCCTTGGGAAGGGAATACAGCTTGGGAAGGGGATAGAGCTCAGGGAGGGGAGTACAGCTTGGGAAGGGGATAGAGCTCAGGGAGGGAATACAGCTCGGGAAGAATATAGCTTGGGAAGGGAACCCAGCTCAGGGAGGGAATAGAGCTCAGGAAGGGAACAGAGACCCGGGCACGGGGCGGGCTCAGGCACTAATAGTACATCCCTGGCCCAATGGAAAGCGATTCCCATGGAGACCCCCGAGGGTTCCCCCAGCGCACAGAGCCTGCCCAGACATTGGGCTCATTCTTGTGTCCCTTTTCCCAAGCCACCATGGCTGCAGCAGCCGCCAGCGGTTTTGTTTCCTCTCGGAACAAAGGGAGGCAGAGCACTGCCAGGAGCTGCGGGGGGAACTTGCAGAGAAGCGGAGCAGGGAGCTCATCCCTGTGGGACTAACTTGCTCTGCACACAAAGAGGCTAAGCCTGGGCTGTCAGGGAGGGCTCGGGCTGAGATCCGCCAAGGCGTGGGCATGAGCCCAGCCCCGCACCCTCTCTCTGCCGCGGTAAGTTCCTATTTCCTCCCTTTCTCACTCAGCAGCAGAAAAAAGCATCCAGATTTCAGGTCAGAAGGATTGTGGGATAAAACCGGCTGGGGATGGGCTGGGGTTGTCCGTTTCAATGGAGATCAGCGGTGGGGTTTGTTAGGTTGGTTGGTTGGTTGTTTCTTTTCCCTTCTCCAGGCAGTTCTTCCTTGAGTTGTGTGGTGGTTGGGGAGGGAAAGGAGAAGGGTTCTGTTGGTTTCAAGGGAGGAAGATGATCACCAAGGTTATGGAAAGGAATTCCCATGTGAGCTGCTCCTCCAAAGCTGTTGCTGTGGAGTGGTTCTAAATTCACAGGAGGATTCTCCTTGTGTCACTGCTGGTGGCAAGTTAAAGACTTCTCTGTCTCGGTTGTTTGGTTTAGATTGATGAGAAATACCTCGGGTTTTTTGTGCACTTGAGACCATAAAGATACTTGACTATAAGCTTAAGAAAGGGTTGTATATAAATGGGGCATAAACTGAGACTTTCAGCTTCCAGTGATGCGTGCTTTCAGCTGCATGTAATGTGAGATCTGGTTCCAGAAACTCTTAAAAAGTAGGAATTACGTGTTTGATACTGCAAAACCTTAGACTTGTATTTATCTGTTTGCCTTTCATTTGAGGCTAAAAATCTACTCTTTTTAAGCCCATGATAAAAGTTCAAGTGCAGCTCTAAGCACACAGAAAAAAAACAACCTGGTGTCAGGAGGAAAATGAATGGTGAACTTCATGTAGAGAGGGAGCTGTGTGGAAGAAACAGGACTGAACACAACTATGAGCTCACTGCAGAAGAGTTTGCATGTCAAGTTTGGGGCTTTTCAAAGATGCTCCTTAATCTTTGTTGGAGAGGAGACCATTGTGTGGTTTTGCATTGCTCCCTATATGAGCAGAGCAGTAAAAGCCAGAGGATGGGAATGCAAAGTTCACAGGTTGCTGATATTTTTCTCCCCCTCAGAGCACTTTTCCATCTTTTTTCCCCTTACTGGCATTGTGAAAGCCAAAACAAAACAGGTAGGAAAGTAAACTTGGTACCTGAGGGGGTTCAAAGCCTCTGCATTTGAAAAGAAAGTCCTGATAAAGATGGGAGGGAGGAAGGGAGGAGGAGGCTGAGTGTGCATTTCACTTGAATCCTGTGAGACTTAACATGAGACTCCTCCTTAGCTGGCCTTGGGTCGGTTGATCAAAATCAGTGTGGCTTTCAAACTCAGGAGTTAGGAGCTCAGCTCTATGCAGAGAGACAAACAGAACTAAGCCCTGAGCGCTGTGACCTGTTCACTTCCACTTAGAAGAATGAGAGAGAAAACTGTGAAAACCTGCAATTTAAACACTCTCTGTGCCAGAGAGAGGATGCACTCCTGCCTTTAAGATGGTTGCCCTTCTCCAGCCTGGCTGCAGCACAAGAGCACAAACTCAGGTGATTTTTTTTATCCCCCAACCTAGGGCCAGATCCTGGGGCAAAAGGTGGACTGTAGGAGGGTATTTACTTTGGGAACAGAAGGTGAGAGAAGATTGCTCCCTGGGGAGAGCAGAACATGGCAAATCAGTGTGGGACTCAGTCGGTTATCAGAAGTGCCTTGGGACTTGGAGTGTGGCCACTCTCTGCCATGCAGATTGATGCCAATCTTTGTGATGCCTCTGTGCAGGCTGCAGCTAATTCAGCTAACTAGGGGTTTAAGAAACACTTGGATACTCTCCTTAGGGCCATGGTTTAGTGGTATGGGAGTGCTAGGTATGGTTGGAGTTGATGAGCTTAGAGGTGTCTTCCAACCTTAATGATTCTGTGGTTCTGTAAGTCAGGTGAAAGCCTGTTGGAGTGTGTGTGCTCTGCTCAATGATGCCTGAGTGCTGCTGGCCACCATGGGTGATGATGTGTAATGTGCTGGTCCCAGCCTGCCAGCCCAGCTAGGAGCACAAGTGGACAGCCCAGAGCAGTGGGCTGAGCTGGGCTGGGTGAGGATGGCTCCTGGAGCACACATCCAGCCTCAGGAGGTCTTTCCAGGTCAAGCCTGCGTGCAGAGGCTCACTCTGCTCCTTCAGACGTTGCTCCTCCTCCACAAATAAGGGTCTGATTTAGGCTCAGGGGAGGGAGCCACCACCTTTCACAAAAGGCAAATTCTCTCCTCGAAAAGAGGAGCTCTTTATTGCTGAGAACAGACAGTGGCTCTGCAAGACTTCCTCTGATGCCCCATCTTCCCAGTTCAGTCCCATAAAAGGGGGTAAAGAGCCACAGCACTTGAGAGCCAAGCTAGCCTTAGCTGACCCCAGCTGCAAGGAGAGTTCTCTGAATTATTTGTGAGGCTTTGGTCTGGTAGAAAAAACCGAAAAGTCTCTTTCTCTTGGCAAGGGAAACTGAGGAACATCCATCAGTCCCCAAGCCCTGAGACAAAGGTGGGTGCTAGCAGCAGAGCAGATTGCTTTCCCTCTACATAACATCATATTTTGAGTACCTCTTATGCCTGTAAGTAGCCACCACAGAAGCTCTTACTTCCACCCAACCACATTCCCATTTTAATTCCTCCATCTTCCAGCCCAGCATGCATTTGCTTGGGGATGGTAAATGGAAATGAGCATGTTCAGCAGTAAAAGCAGCATCCCTTCTACAATGCCACAAGGTCATTCCCTTTCTGCCAGCACTAGTAGACACCTTATCTTATCCAAACCTCACTACAGAATCACCACTCACTGGCTGAGATTTGGTGATTTTTGCCATTGCAAAGCCACTTCTTACTTATTTTGAGGCATCAGGAGAAGTTTAGCCTCTGTAGTTGGCCTTGAAGGCCAGAGCAGCTGAGTGCTGGGCTTCCTCACACTCCTTTCCATTATATACTCCATGGAATATTGGTCGAGACGTTCATGGTTTTAGAATCCTAGAACAGTTCCAGCTGGAAGAGACCTTGAAGATCATGAGTGCAGCCTTTGTCCTAGCCCTAGCAACCTGCTAAATGATGCTCCCAATGCAACATCTCCCTGTCTCTTAAACACCTCCAGGGATGGGGACTCCAGCACCTCCCTGGGCAGCCTGTGCCAATGGCTCACAACCCTTGCAGCAAAGAAATTCCTCCTAATGTCTAACCTGAACCTCCCCTGGNTGGCATTTGGCCTTAGTGAACTTCATGGCATTGGCCTTGGCCCAGCCATCCAGCCTATCCAGATCCCTCTGGAAAGCCTCCCTGCCCTCAAGCAGATGCACACTGCCACCCAGCTTGGTTTTCCCCAGAGGGAGGTGATGGAGATGACATGAAAGCCCCAGTCATGCCCCTAAACATTCCTAGCTGAGAAACATGCACCAAGGTGACCAGGGAGCCCAGCAGCTCCAGGAGGGGACTCAGCATCTCCTGTGCTCTGACCACTGGAGCAAGTGCCACTCACCCAGTCCATACTGCTGGCTGAAGAGAGACCTCAACCCTTCCCTTTCCCCCCTAGAATAAAGCAAGCTGAGAGGACAGAACCTTGTTTCATCAACTGCCTCCAGCAGATAAATGCAGGGCACAGATCCTTCAAAGTGCTGAGCACCTTCTGCCCCACTGCAGGACCATGCCCAGCAGCAGTAAGGAAACCAGGCACACATCCTTGCATCCAGCTGAGCTGGCAGAAGCTGAACTAAGTAGGCATTGGTGCTGCCAGCTGGATGGCAGCTTGGTGGGGCTGATGGATGCAAGGGGATGGAAAAACAAACAAACCAAAAAAGCTGCTAATTTTTTTGGGTAAACAGAGGTGAAAGTTCAGCTGTCCTGCTGCAGCCAAGGGACTGCAGAAGCAGCAGCCCAGAGGGGATGCTGGGGTGAAAGGAAGGCTCCATGTGGCTGCAGGAACCTCATGAGGAGCTGAGTCAAGGCAACAATCAGCCAAGTGATCAGCAAGGAAATGGTGTCAGAGCAAGCAAGGAAGGAAGCTTTTGGGGCAGGCTGCTGACTGGAGAGCATTTTGGAACTGTGAGCAAGGAAACTTGAGTCCTGCTGTTGGGTTCCCCAGTGGAACAGAATCACAGAGTCACTAAGGTTGGAAGACACCTCTAAGCTCATCAAGCCCAACCATGCCTAGCACTCCCATGCCACTAACCCATGGCCCTAAGGAGAGCAGCTAGATGTTTCTTAAACCCCTGCAGGGATGGTGACTCCAGCAGTCACCATGGGCAGCCTGGGCCAAGACCTAACAATCCTTTCAGTGAGGAAATTCCTCCTGACATCCAATCTAAACCTCCCCTGGTGCAACTTGAAGCCATCCTCTGCATCCTTCCCTTTGCATCTCAGTCTTCTCTTAGATCTCTGTTGAATTTGGCCATGCTGTTATAAAGTGATCTCCCCTTACTGAGGGGGGGGAAGCAGAATTCCTACAGTCCTCCAGCATCACAAGGAGGTTTTTTTGTGAGCAAAAGAAGTGCCTTTTACAAGGGTGAAACAACCCAAACTTGGCCAGGAAGTTTGGGGTGAGTTCTAGTCCTTCCTGGGCTGTGGATGAGTCCTTCTGAAAGCAGGAGTGGCTGGGGAAGGCACATCAAGGGTTAAAGGGGTGATGTAAATGGAGAGAGGCATTCTCAGTGAAAACAACAAAAAAAAGAGAGAGTCATGCCCTGAGGATCAGTGTCTGAATCTGGGGTAAGGCAGTTCACCATTCTCTTCAGAAGGAAACATTTTAATTAGCTGAATCCGAACCAGATCCAGCACAGAGAAATCACCAGGAGCAGGAAATGCTTTGGAAGTCTCAGAGGACAGTTAGGAGACAACAGCAGTGCTGACTAATTAACAACAAAAATAAAAGGGAAGAAGAAAAAAAAAAAAAAGAGGAGAAGACCCTTTAGGATTAGCTCCTCACAGGCTCCACTTTCCACTTCCCTGCTCCACCTTGGAGAAGAATCCAACTGGGATCCTGCTGCAAGTCATTCATTGGCTTCCAGGCAACAGAAAGGTCTGGGAGGTTTCTGGAGAGCCAAAGCCACCCCAGGCATGAAGGAAAGGAGCAGCTGCTGCTCTCCCACCTCATGCCAGTAGGCCCCTGGGATCACTCCTGGTGGCTGAGCGAGGGGAGAGGCCTCAGGGGATGCTCTGTTGTGCTTTTATTCTTCCATCGAAGAGGATTTGAAAAGCAGACAAGTGAAACCTTCCCCAGAGGATCAGGAGTAACTCAGGGTTTCAGCATCCTGCCAGGAGTGGGAGATGTGCCCACCCCTCAGCAAGCAATGGGGCTGGAAGCAGGGCAGGTGCTGCAGAGCCTTGCCCAGGGCATGTCAGAGCCTTTCTGCCTCCTCCTTTATGCTCAGCACCAGACAAGGTGCCCCTTTTGCCCAGCACACCAGCTAGCCATTGACCCCCATCAAACACAGGGCAGAATGGCTCTCTGAAGCTACAGAACCCTTTGCTGGACTTCAAAGTCACACTGCTGTCTACTTCTTTCCTACTGTTCTCCAACACATCATTTGGGATTAGGGAATGAAAGAGATTAAAGCATTTCTGCTCCCCAATTGCTTCCTATCATCAATAGTGCTTTGTTGCCAGGCAGCTGCTTCTCTGCCCACTGTCTAATCCCATCCTTTCCCCTGCCCCTACCACACCAGGGAGGAAACATAGGCAACAACAAGGCTAAGTGTAAGGTACTCCATCTGGGAAAGAACAAGCCCATGGATCAGTACAGACTGGGAACTGATCTGTTGGAGAACAGCCCTGGGGANGGCTGCCCAGGAGCCTGTGGAGTCTCCTTGTCTGGAGCCATTGCAGAGCTGCCTGGACACATTGCTGTGTGAGCTGGTCTAGGTGCTCCTGCTCTGGCAGGGGGGTTGCACTAGATGATTTTTCTAGGGCCCTTCCAACCCCTGACATACTGGGATACTGTAACAACAAGAAATTCTGGGGAATGATGGAGAGCTTACAGCAAGCTGGTTGGTTTCAAAACCAAACCCAAACCCAGTGTCCCAAGTCATGTCCCATCCCCAAGCCATTTCCCTCTTCCCACTAGCTAATCTCACCCTTTCTCCTGGTTCTACCACACAAGGGAAGAACCAGAGGTACTGTGGAACTGTCAGAAGCTCTGGGGAGCATGCAGAGATCACAGCAAGCTGGCTGGCTTCAAAGCCAACCCCAAAGTCAGTGTCCCAAGCCATCTCCCTGTTGCTGGTACAGCAATAAGTCCACACTGGTGGCACTGGGAAAAACAGAGGCAGCATCACTGTGCAGCCCAGTTATGGCCATCTCAGCCTCAAAAAGGGGGAAAATTAGCAACTAGGCTTCCCCAAACTGGAAGTTTGGTCTTAGACATCACTTTCTCTCTACAAAAAGCCTCCCACACAGCTAACTCCCTTCCCTAACCCCAGCAAAACCTCTCTCACCCCTCTGCTTAAAGTGGAAAGAAGGAGGGAGGGAGAGAGTTTGTGGTTGTGAAGCCTTAAGCCTGGGGTCAGTGGTGGGAATGGGTTCCACATCTCACCATCACAGTGCCAGGCAAGTGCAGACCCTCTAGTGAATGTAGCATTTGTCAGGAGAAGGCACAAAGCATGTGTTGTTCCCTAGGAAATACAGATTTATTTGCAAGGTCAGAGCCTGAGACCAAAACACAAGTGCTGCCATGACCTAGAGACATTTCTGGATGAAACCCAGAGAAAACCTCTTTGGTTCTGTCAGTTGTTGGCTTCTGTACCTCTAAACCCTTTAACTGACAAGGTTTTGGGGTGGCCTAAGTTCCCAGAGTGGTAATCTAGAGAGAGATCCCTCAGATCTGAAAGCTTTGTGTGTTTAGTCTGTGTCAGAAGAGGCTTTGCAGTGTTTGGTTGCTTTGGTGAACACACACAGGATGTCCTATATATTCAGGCTGATAAAAGTTACATCCATCTTCCATCAGATAAAAGATGTGAAGATACACAAATGTCAGTCCCAAACATCACACTTGCTTTCTGCTTCCTACACATCTCATCCTCCACAAGCCCATCAAACTCAGGGCAGGACAAAGTGGTCTTAATGGAATGACAGAAGCTGGCTTCTTTTAGATATAAGGAGGAATTTCTTCCCTGCAAGGGTTGTTAAGTCTTGTCCCAGGCTGCCCAGGGAGGTGCTGGAGTCACCATCCCTGCAGGGGTTTAAGAAACATCTAGCTGCTCTCCTTAGGGCCATGGGTTAGTGGGCATGGGAGTGCTAGGGATGCTTGGACTGGATGAGCTTAGAGGTCTCTTCCAACCTTAATGACTCTGTGATTCTGTGACATTCAGTGTGCTTTCTGCCTGCAGGCATTTTCTGTGCTAACAAATGGTTTAGAGGAAGCTGCAAACTTGGAAGTGAAAGTAAAATAATAGCTAAGAAGGGTATCTGTGCAAGCTGTAGGAAGCAATACCTAGAGCTTGCCTTTCTTCTCAGGACACAGAGGACATGTCTACAACTTGGGAGCAAACCCAGTCAGCATCTTTGCTGAACATTACCTCATCACTCTGAGAACAAGAGGGTTAAGGGAGTAGCTAGGAGCTGCTGTGGGTTTGCTTGGACCATCCCCAGGGATGTGGCATCCCATGAGAGTCTTCTCCACATTCCCACTCTGCACAGGTTGTATGTTCTGTTCTGGCACCACTTCAGGCACCAGCTGGATACTTTCCTCCCTCTCATTTATCACAGAATCACAGAGTCATTAAGGTTGGAAGAGACCTCTAAGCTCATCCAGTCCAACCATGGCTATCACTCCCATACCACTAACCCATGGCCCTAAGGAGAGCAGCTAGATGTTTCTTAAACATTTAGATACAGGATTTAAAGGTGTTGGGTGTTTTTTTTTTGTGTCTAAACCACAGGATAGTAATTTTCTTTATACTCACTTAAGCATTTTAAGATGTGTTGCACTTTTTATTCCCAGCCAGGCACTATAGCAGTGCTGAAACATGGTATGCATGAAGAGCATCCTCCTGCTTTCATCCTTAGCTGAAAGGGAAGGAAAAATGAATTTGGCATCCAGGAAACTAAACTCTGTAGACTCAGGCTGCAGAAGTGGCTGAGCTTCAAGGCAACTTGTCAGCCTGGTGGAATATCTCAGTGTTAGAGAGAGAAACACCACCAGCTTCTAGTTGAAAGCCTATAACTATGCTAGGCAATTGCTGGCAGATAATTCCCCTAGACTTCTGCACCACAAAAACTGGTTTGGGACCTTCTGCCTGCTTGATGCAGAGCAGGGAAATAAAAGGAAACAAGTGCTGGAACATCCTTTCTGCTGTGTAACAAGGTCAGGCTGCTGGCAAGGACCACGTAGGCAAGGTGAGCATTCCCAAGCTGCCTTTCAAAGCTGCTGTCTTCTGAGGAGCAGCCAAAACCCTGGCCTGGACTGGAAAGTGGTGGGGAGGGTTTCCAGCCACCTCCCAGCCATGTCGCTGGGCAAGGGTTTGAAGGACACCCCATCCCTTTCAAACCTCCCCAGCTGGGACCCAGACACTGTGGCACTGACACACAGTGCAGAAGGAAAGGAAGGATCATCATCATGGAATGGTTTGGGTTGGAAGGGACCTTAAAGATCATCATCTAGTTCCAACCCTAGGGATGGCATCCACAAGATCAGGTTGCCCAGAGCCACATCCAACCTGACCTTGAGCACTGCAGGGATGGGGCAAGGATCTGCTTGTGGAGGATACAGCTCTGTATTGCCAAAAGTTGCTCCTGGTGGAGATAGCAGGAGGTCTCTTTCTTCACTGAAAGGAAGCTACAAGCCAAGAATTTAATGCATTAGGCTGAGGTTTAGGTTAAGAGACACAGGTATTCACATGTGCATTTGAACCCCACCAAGCTCTTGCTTAAAGTGTTTCAACTTGTTGCTAAGACCTTTGTTTATTTAGATTTCCATGTATTCCAAGTGCACCTTGAAAATGTTTCTACTCTCCTGTTCCTAAGTTAAAATATTTGCTGTCTTTTTGAGATCTTTTCATACCAAAGTTCATTTAGCCCTGAAGTTGGTAGGACAACACACTCAAATGAGTGTAAAAGCACAAAGAGGTGCAAGGAACATTTTGCTCTGTCCTCTGTCGTCGTCGTGGCTAGGCTTGGGGAACGAAGCTCCAGGGAGGGCTCCATCCATGCTCCTCCTCAGTGCCTTTTCCAAGTGTGCTGATAAAAAGAGGATAGCAGATAGCACCCTCGAGCCTGCACTAGGGATTTTTTTTAGGTGAGACACAGCATGCGCAGAGCTGGACCCACCCTTTAGTCCTAAGGTTCATCTGCCAGGGCCTAGCAAGCTTGGACGCTGGCAGCCAAGTCCTTAGGACAGAGGTTTAACCTCTTAGCTGGAAGGCCTTGCAGGGCTAACCGAGCTCCATCTGCCCGGGTTTGGAATCAGAGTTGTCCTTCTCCTAGGATGACTGCCAGAAGGCTAATGAGCTCATGCTACCCATGCAAGGATTCTAGGAACATGGGTATCACTCCCCACACTTTCCCGTGGGCAATGAGTTTAATGCTCCCTCTGCTGTGGGGACAGTTATGGCACCAGGGGCNTCCTTGCTTGGAGGGTGGTGGAGCACTGGCCCAGGCTGCCCAGGGAGCTGCTGGAGTCTCCATGTCTGGAGAGATTCCAAAGCCATCTGCACACATCCTGTGCAAGCTGCTCTAGGTTCTCCTGCTCTGGCAGGGGGGTTGGGCTAGATGATGTCCAGAGGTCCCTTCCAACCTCTAACACTCTGGGATTCTGTGTAATGATAGAATCATGGAATCATAGAGGTTGGAAAAGCCCTCTGAGATGATCCATCCAACACTCCTGCTCACCACTAAGCCATGGCCCCAGGCACCACATCTGCATGTGTTTTGAGCTGTAGAGAAAGCCCCAGGGTGGGGTTGGCCTCTTCTGCCGTTGCCACACAACAGCCATCAGATAAGGACATGTCTACTTCTGGTCTGAACATCTGCTGCTGTAGGATGTTCTTGCACTTGTGTAATTCAAAACACAACCAAAGCAAAGGAAGAATTGACTTAATGAGGTGAAGAGCACACACAGGGAAAGTCACAGTTACTTCTAGGAGTTCAAAGCATGCAGGGCAAAGAGCCAGAAGAGCAAAGCAGCACAAAGCATCATGTCAGCATCACAATCCTGGCATTGCCCAGGCCTGCAAAGAGCACAAACCCTTCCCAAAGGGAGAGACCTGACAGTTCCAGGTCATCTTTTTTGGATGTCAAAAGGTTCAAAGACACTTGAGAGTCATCTGAGAAGGGAGATCTGGAGATTGTGCCTGATATCTTGCTTTACATCCAAATCATCTATAAGAATCAGGGCATCAGAATTCATTTTGGTTGGAAGAGACCTTTAAGATTGAGTCCAACTGTTACCTGAGAACTGCCAGCTCACCACTGAGCCATGTCCCTCAGCACCACATCTCCATGGCCTTTAAACCCCTCCAGGGATGGTGACTCCACCACTGCCCTGGGCAGCCTGGGCCAGGCCTTGACAACCCTTTCCATGAAGAAATTCTTCTAATGCCCAACCTAAACCTCCCCTGGTTCAACCTGAGGCTGTTTTCTCTTGTCCTATTGCTTATTCCTTGGAAAAAGAGACCAACTCCCACCTCACTCCAAGCTCCTTTCAGGGAGCTGTAGAGAGTGAGAAGGTCTCCCCTGAGCCTCCTCTTCTCCAGGCTAACCAACCCCAGTTCCCTCAGCTGCTCCTCACCACACTTGTGCTCTAGACTCTTCCCCAGCTTCCTTGCCCTTCTCTGGACACACTCCAGCACCTCAATGTCCTTGTTGGAGTGAGGGCCAAGGTGCTTCCTGCTCTCTGGGTCACAGCAGTGGCTTTTGTCCAGGCATTCCCAGATAAGGACAGAACTTGCACCTTCCCAACTGGCAAAGCCATGGCCCTTCCATCTTTCTCCACACTTGACATTTTACCAGCTCATTCACTGACAAGCCTGTGTGCAAGAAAAATTGTCACCCTGAGCTTTTTCCAGCATGGAAAACATCTGGAAAACATTTGATTTTGGTCAGTTTGCAGCCCAAATTGTCTCCATTCTATGCTTTCTTGCCCAGTTTATGTTGCCATTTCAACCTTTCACCTCAATTGCATGTTTGCTGTTGAAAGTCCATTGTGCGAGGCTCACTTTCTGGAAGGGCTCCTACTCTTGCCAAGGGTTTCAGCTCTCTGAATGACTCTGCAGTTGGAGCTGCTAAGATGTTTCTTAGATGACAAGAAGATTACAAACTGTGTGTCCCATTTGGTTTGCTGTGGTGCACAAGGCAAAGGTCTTTTCCTTTGTTATTCCAACTTTGCTCCACGGTTCCAAAATGTACTGATTGGCCTGCCTAGCTTCCAACTCACAAGCCTCCTCACTCCAGTGATGGAGACTTTCCAAGTCCTTATCCTCACAGCAATATTCAGTGGCAGGAGGAGAACATCAAGTTCAGAAATCACTTCTTTTTTCCCCCAACAAGCAGCATGTTTACTTCAGCTCTGCACTTCTCTAAAGCTACCAGAATTGGGACAGAGCCTTACAAGGATACAGCTTATGGGATTCCCCAAATTTCAGGTGCTGAGTCTTGATGAAGAAGAGTAGATATGAAGTGAAGCTGTTGGTACAGTTTAGAGGAGACCTTTTTTTGCAAAGCAAAAACCAGTCCTTTAGAAAGTAATCCCATTTTTGGCAGAGATTTAGGGAGGAGGGGAGGAAAAATGCAGCATTTCCCATATGTGGCAAGAATAACTTTGCATGAAAACCATTTCTGAATTGCAACATTTCAGCTTATCACTTCAGAGAACACATGGAAGGATGCTCCTAGTTTCATGGAAAGCAGCACTTTGTTAGCATAGTTTGGGGTTTTTTTATTGTTTGTTTTGATATTTCAACATAAGTTTGGGTTATTTTAATACTTCAGCTTTGGGGGGGGTTCTAAACACTTCAACTCTGGGGCAGTTCTAAACTCTCCAATTTTGGGGCTTTCTAAACTCTTCAACTTTGGGGGTTTATAAACACTTCAGCATAGATTTATGTTTTAATTTTTAGTACTTCTACATCAAAAAAAAGGTTAAAAATCCACAGGACTATAATTTCCTGTCCTGTTCAAAGCTAACATTCAAACTCTCAGCTTCTTTCTCCTCCTCTTACAAGCTGAGGTGAAGGCTTCAGCTTGGGTTCTATACCTGGGCAATATTGTGGGGTCCATGATTTCATTTGTTTCTTGGGACCAATTCCATCTTGGATTTTAAAGAAAACTCTTTCCAAGAGGAAAGTTAGAAGGAGAGTCATGGATAATTCCAGTGGGAGGATGAGGGAGGGATGGGGGAAGGAAAGGCAAGGCTGAGTACAGGAACTGCTGTGTTCATCTCTGAAAAATCCCCCAAATAGTGGAATTTAGAAAGTCTACCTTGAAAACTAATTCCTGGTCTTGTTTGCACATGCCTCCCTTAGGAAAGGAAGGAGAAGATATCCTCTTGCATGACCACTTTAGGTGCTGGCAGGTTGCAGGACTGATGGCTTCTCTTTCTGTCCTTTAGGATGAAATGATTTGTGGTGGAGACATGGTAGCAAGGTGTCCAACAGCCTTCCTGGAAGGAAGAGGAGAGATCATTGCCTTGTTTTATGGATGTCACTGAAGTAGACTTTGAAGCCCTTTGGAAGCACATCACAAACTTGGCATGGGCAACCACAGCAACAATCATACCTGTTTGACAGATGATTCCTTCAAGTACAACTTGTATGGAGCTGTGTACAGCGTGGTCTTCATCCTGGGTTTGATTACTAACTGTGCCTCCCTCTTTGTCTTCTGCTTCCGGATGAAGATGCGAAGCGAAACAGCCATCTTCATGACCAACCTGGCTGTCTCAGACCTGCTTTTTGTCTTCACTTTGCCTTTCAAAATCTTCTACAACTTCAACAGGCACTGGCCTTTTGGAGACAGCCTGTGCAAGATTTCAGGCACAGCATTTCTCACCAACATCTACGGGAGCATGCTGTTCCTCACCTGCATCAGCGTTGACCGCTTCCTCGCCATCGTCTACCCGTTCCGATCTCGCACCATCAGGACCAGGAGAAACTCTGCTATAGTCTGTGCTGGGGTTTGGATACTGGTCCTCAGCGGGGGGATTTCAGCTTCCTTGTTCTCCACAACCAATGTTTCCAATACCAGCACCACCTGTTTTGAAGGGTTCTCTAAACGTATCTGGAAAACTTACCTGTCCAAGATCACTATATTTATTGAGGTGGTGGGATTCATCATTCCTTTGCTCCTCAACCTCACCTGCTCTTCTTTAGTTCTCAGGACTCTCCGGAAACCTGCCACCTTGTCACAGATTGGGACAAACAAAGAGAAAGTCTTGAAGATGATCATTGTGCACGTGGCCATTTTCGTGGTGTGCTTCGTGCCTTACAACTCCATCCTCTTCCTCTACGCTCTGGTGCGTTCCCAAGCGATCGCCAACTGCTCCTTGGAGAGGTTCGCCAGGACAATGTACCCCATCACCTTGTGCATTGCCACCATGAACTGCTGCTTTGACCCTTTCATCTATTACTTCACCTCAGAATCCTTCCAGAAGTCTTTCAACATCAAAACCCAGATCAAAATGGATTCTCTCTTCAAGACTGAGAGCCCTCTCACAAAGACTGTGCTGCCGGCACCGCAGGATGAACTCAGCGACCAGGTGGTCACCAACGGAGGAGACCCCACCTCTGAATCACATTTCTAGTGAGCTGGTCACACGTGGAGTTAGCCTTCATTAGCTTTTGAGTAACACCATGTGTGAAGCAGTTGCAAAGTTCACACGTGGGTCTTAGTGAAGAAGAGCTGCTGGGGGATAACCACACAGGTAGGCCAAACCCTTACCCTGGGATGGTTCCATCAGATGTAGTGTGGAATGTAACAATCCTGATGGATCTCCCTTTGGAGACAGGTCCTAACATCTGAAGAGGGAACCGAACAGCTTCTTTAATCAGAAGATGCCAACATTTGGCATTTTCCACCCCACCTCCCCCAGCAGTTGACATGGGACCAGTTGGGAAAGAGAGAACATTTTCTTGGAGATACCTGCCAATATTTCCTGCCTTCTGAAGATGCAGCATCACGTGTTAGCTCTAATTCACACAATATATGTATGTTTGCTTAAAGAGGCATAATAAAAGCTTTTGGCTTTTCCTTCTCTCACCTCCAGAGCACAGACATCCTGGTGTTGCTAGGTACATGCATCTTGCCTTCATTGTGTGGAGAGGTTGGAAGCACAAAGAGTTGTTTTGGAGATGGGCAAAAGGAGTTGCCTGGTGAGAGGAAAGAAGAAATAAGGAGAAAATAATAATGCAGTTGTGGAATGGAAAGTTTTATATTTGCCAGATGAAGAGGACAAAGTTTATTTATTGTAAAGACCACCTCTGGGGTGAGGTGAAGAGCTCAGAGCTGCTCTGCTGCACCTGGGCTCTGCCATCCCAGGAGATTATATGTGACTATTTCAGGTAGGAGTTAGCCAGCTGAAAAGAAAGGAGGGGGAGGTCTGAAACCCCAGAGACCTAGCAAGGGCAAATGTTGAGTGTAGCTGAAGGGCTGAGGAACCACCAGGTGCTGACCTTGCTAAGAAGCCTGCTTGGATCCAGGTAATGGGTTAGAGCATCCAATTAGGAGAAGATCTTGTAAGAGATTGCTTGCTGCTTCTTCCTATACAGCCAACTAATGAGAGGATCTCAAAGTAACTCCAAAAGAAGAAGTAAACCAAGCTAGCTGCACTCCTTTAGTTGTTGCAGGACTGTTCTCTTGTTTTTATCTATTAATTTATTACCTATCCTGCATTTTCTTGTACAGATACAGAAGTCTATGGGAAGTTAACTGTCTACATGTCTTTGCATTTTTGCCAGAAGTTTAATTTCTGCAAGCCACTGTTGCATCTTTGAAACAATCCTGACTTTACCAGGCTAAAGCTAAGTCCAATAAATCAGTTAAAACAATTGAACCTGACAGACTATGAAGTGAAAGCTTGTCAGAGCAGTGATTATATTTTCCACAGGACACCATAAAGCTACTTCTAGGACTATGTTGCCAAGAAAAAAATAAAAGATAGAAAAAAAAGTGAATGGAACAGGTATTTTCCACCCAGCTCTTGATCCTGAGCCTCTCAGATCAAGCCTCAGGAGATACTGAGAGTTGCAGATTAAATGTGATCACTGCTTAAAGCAACCAGAGGCTTTTAAAGTGCCAAAAAACCCCAAGAAATTCAGCTGTAAAAAATTGTTAATGCTTTGAGGGGAAGATTTATTTAGCACAATATTTACTTTGAATTCACTTTCTCCTGGAGCAGCTGGCAGCACATAGTCTAGACAGGCTTACATTTGGCTGGGTAAGGAACTGGCTGGTGGCTGAGGCAGAGAGTAGAGGTGAGTGTTGTTCATTCTAGCTGGTGGCAGTCACCAGTGCTGTTCCCCAGGGCTCAGTGCTGGGCTCAGCTCTCTTCAATGTCTTTATCCATGATCTGGGTGAGGAGAGTGAGTGAACCCNGATGATTTGAAACTAGGATATTTTGACTGGATATAAGGAAGGAATTTTTCACACTGTGGGTGGTGAGAGCCTGTCCCAGGTTGCCCAGAGAGGTGGGAGATGTCCCATCCCTGGAACCATTCCAGGTCAGGTTGTTTGGGGCTTTGAGCAACCTGTTCTAGTGGCAGATGTCCCTGCTCAGTGCAGGGGTTGCACTAGATGACCTTTAGAGGCCCCTTCCCAGTCTGTAACATGCAAGGAAAATACACAGTACATAAGTGCTCTTCTCCAAGGCAAACCTCTCTTCCTAGTTTCACTTTCACCAGGAGATGAGAACCTTGTTTCCATGCCAGCGTGCTCTTAGTGGGCAACATTCAACTGCCAGCCTGTAAACCTTATTTTAAAGCTTCTTCTTTTCACTGGCAAGCATGAAGCAGGAAGATGAGATCCCTGAGTTGGGTGGGTGTGGGTACTTTGGGGGCCAGGCCTGTTCTCCCCCATGGTGGTACCCAGGGACAGCACTAGAGGCAATGGGCACAAACTAGCAGCCAGCAAGTTCCAGCTCAACAGGAGGAGGAACTTCTTTCCTTGGAGGGTGCTGGAGCAGTGGCCCAGGCTGCCCAGGGAGGTGCTGGAGTCTCCATGTCTGGAGAGATTCCAAAGGCACCTGGACACATCCTGTGCAAGCTGCTCTAGGTTCTCCTGCTCTGGCAGGGGGGTTGGGCTAGATGATCTCCAGAGGTCCCTTCCAACCCCTAACAGTCTGGCATTCTGTGGCTGCTGAGCCACTCTGGGGTGAGGGAGAGCAGAGCTTGGCCTGGGAGCTGACAGCAGAGGGATAGCTTGTTTGTAAGGATCCTGGGAGACCTTCTCCTCTGTGCTCCACAAATCTTCCTCTAGTTAAATCCAAGGGAAGGAAAAAAAAACACCCAAGCTAGAAACCACTGTCTAGGCTTCTTAAGGAAATGTTAAAAGAGAGAGAGAGAGAGAGGAAAGAACTGCCTGAGGCTGGACAAGCTCCAGGCTGCATGGACATAGCTTGACTGTAATCCCAGCATAATGGGTGTCTTTTTATCCCTCCTCAAAGCTGGTGCCAAGGCTTACAGATTTCTGTTTGCAGTTTTATGGGGCAAGAGCTGTGGTTGATGTTCTCACATGAAATGTTCACACTGTCATCATGTGCCAGAATGCCTGCTGAAAAGAGGCATTATTTTGTCATTTAATACCTTATAAATTATCTGGAGATCCTCTGGTGAGTGACACTCACATCTGGTAGGAGAGTTCTTGACTAGTCTTGGGGGGTTTTTGATTTCTAGCTCAGGTATAGCCAGTAAATACTCTGGTTTGTGTATAAATAAGCAATTATGCATTCAGAGAGAGAGAGGAAAAGTGATTTTTCAGCTGTTGGTAAAGCCAAGTTGGAAGGAGTGCTGGTGGTGGTAAAAGAGAAGTGGATTCATAGTTTTTCTGGCTGAGGTGGAGCTGCGTGTTCCTTCAGCCTTCCCTGACAAAGGACCATTGTCAAGCAGCACACTCCAGCACTGAGTTTAAAAGCAAAAAAAGACCAAATAAATCGAATTAATTAGCTGATGCCTTTATCTAGCTGAAGCTGAGAGGCAGGAGCCAGCAATCCTCTCACCAGCCCTAGCAAGGACTCCACTGCTCCCAGCCAGCTCACCCTTCCTAGGCTTCAGTCCTCCACATGCAATTCATTCCCCACAAGCTTTGCAGCTCATTGCCCTGCTGGAAAGCTAAAGAGCTGGAAGGAAAGGTAGAGACCTGTCTGCCCAGGCTCCTCACCCTCGGCTCTGCACACCACTCTGCCCTTTCCTGGTAGCTCTCATGACAGGAGAAAGCAAGGCTTTGGATTATGGTCCCCATCAAAGCCTCTTACATTAGACTTTCCCTGGTCACACATCAGGCTCTGCATCCCAAGAAAGGTGCCAAGTGTTTGTGGGACAGCATAACCCTTCACCAGTCAACTACCCAGGCTCCCATCTAGGAGATGCAAGAGCAAGGTGGTGGCAGGAGGCATGTGCAAGTTGTGCAAGCAAGAAGGGTGCAAAGTCACTGTTGTGCACATGCAAGTGCACAGCTGCTGAGCAGAGAACATGGCCCTGCTTCTCCTAACCTTGCCCACCACAACCTGCTGGATGGATTCAGCCCTGGCCCAGGCTGCCCAGAGAGGCTATGGAGTCTGGAGAGATTGCCAAGGCAGCTGGAGGTGATGCTGGGCAAGCTGCTGGGGGTGAGCCTGCTGGAGCAGGGAGGTTGGACTGGATGATCCCCAGAGGATCACGCAGAGCTTGAGGTTACAATGGAGTTGAGGTTCACTCACACAACTGTAGAGCTATCAGAAGAGAAACAAGATATCCTGTATCTGAGCAATACTATGCAAAATGTCTTCTTAAAGTCAGGATAAAGCCAAGCATGGAGCTTCCTGACTGCATCCAGAGCAGGAATTCATCTGGGGAGACCTTGACAAGGGTTCAGATTTATCAAAAGGACAACTTTGTGTCTCAAGACCAACAATCACATCCTGCTGAGTGTTCTTATCATAGAATCCTAGAATGGTTAGGGTTGGAAGGGACTTCTGGAGCTCATCTAGTCCAACCCCCCTGCAGTGGCCAGGGACATCCCCAACTAGAGCAGCTTGCCCAGAGCCCTGGCAAGCCTCACCTGCAATGCCTCCAGGGATGGGAACTCAACCACCTCCCTGGGCAACCTGGGCCAGTGTTCCACCACCCTCGTGGGGAGGAACTTCTTTCTAATCTCCAGTTCTCACATTAATACCCAGAGAAGGCATTTTCTGCTCCTAGTCCTTGGTGATGATGTTTTCACTGCCAGCATTGATCACCTGGCAGATGTACAGCAAGAGCCCACAGAGCAAGGGGCTAAGGTTTCCTGTTACCAGTCCTCCTCTCCCCTCAAGATTTTTGCATTGCAAATGATATAATTCAACATGCAATTTTCTCTCAGCATTGCTCATTACAATTATATTTCCTTTTCCAACCTCCACTCCCACCTGAGAGGGTGAAACACAACCAAGCCTTGCAGGAGTCTCATCCCAACCCATGAGGAAGTTGGTAAGTCCTCTTTGGCATGACCTTGGTAGAGCCACAGCTACAGCTGCCCTTTGGCAGTTCTGATTCTTCTCTTGATCCCATCTTGTCTCCTCATCACAAAGGAGCTCAGCAGCTAGGGAGCACAAGTGGAGATGGGGATAGGGGAGGGAGATGTAGGACACTGCCATGCAGCAGTCACTCATATTGCAGAATCATTAAGGTGGGAAGAGACCTCTAAGATCATCAATTCCAACCATCCCTAGCACTCCATGCCACNGCAGCCCCAGCTCCTTCTGTGCCAGGCACCAATGCAACCACTGTGCCCCAAGCCTAGAGCATTGCATGGGTTATTGTGACCCAAGGGTAGGCCCTGGCCCTTGGCCTTGTTGAAGCTCATCCCATTGGCCTCAGCCATGGCTCCAGCCTCTCCAGGTCCCTCCCTGCCCTCAGGCAGATTGACTCTCCCTCATATTCCCAAACATTGATTCTACAGCTCGCCCTTTATCATGACTTCTGTTGGTTAATTGATATTCTCTGAAACCATGGCCCACAGTTCATTAGTCTTTCCCCCCCTCAAGGGCTGGAGGGCAATGAAGCTTGTTTTGGAGCCTGTCACCCTGTTCTGCCCCATGCCCCTTCTCTACCTCTTCCACTGCCCTTGAGCTGTGCAACAGCTGCTTGGGAGGTCATGTTGTCTGCCAGATCTCTGCCTGCAACGATCTGATTTAAATAGAACTCTTATTTCCACCCCTCCCCCTAAGGTGGGGTTTATTTTTACCCTGGATCATTTCACCAGGTTCCTGTTGACAGCTCTGTCCCATGAGGGGCAGTGCTGGCAGGGCTGGGGAGGGCAGGTAGGACAACAGGAACTTCTCAAAGCTGCAGGTGAGAGCATCACAGATTCCCAGAATAAAGAGTAGGTGTGTAGTGGAGGTGGATTTTAATGCCCATGTGAAGCCTAAACACAACACCTGCAGGTTGAAGCTCCCTAGCTGCTAACACTAGCACCTCACCAAAGACATCTCATCCCTAGAGGTCAGCACAAAGACCTGTCTTTCACTGCAGAGCTACCAAAGCTGATTCAAACACTATTTCACTGTTCAGGACAGAAGGGAACCCATTGCACACATCATTTATTCTGCAGAACCTTAGCTGGCTGCATACAGCTCCCAGCAAACACCATCTCCATAACATTCTGCTGGCCAAGTTAGAGAGCTATGCATTGGATGGGTGGACTGTTCAGTGGATAAGGAACTGTCTGGCTGGTCACATCCAGAGGGGAGTGGTCAATGGCTCCAAGTGCAGCTGGAGATCAGTGCCAAGTGGTGTCCCTCAGGGCTCTGTGCTGGGGCCTGCACTGTTTAATATTTGTATAAACGCTATGGCCAGCAGCATTGAGTGCACCAGCAGCAAGTGTGCAGATGACACCAAGCTATGGGGTGCTGGGGATAAGTTGGAGGGGCAGGATGTCATCCAGAAGGACCTGGACAAGCTGGAGAGGTGGGCCCAGGGGAACCTCAGGAGCTTCAACAAGACCAAGTGCAGGGTCCTGCACCTGGGTCAGAACAATCCCCACTATCAATCCAGGCTTGGGGATGAGATGATGGAGAGCAGCCCTGCAGAAAAGGCCTTGGGGTGCTGGTGGCTGAGAAGCTGGCCATGAGCAAACAGTGCACGCTGGCAGCCCAGAAGCACAATGGCATCCTGGGCTGCAGCAAGAGAAGCGTGGCCAGCAGAGCCAGAGAGGTGATTCTGCCACTGCACTCTGCTCTGCTCACACCTCCTCTGCAATACTGGGTCCAGTTCTGGAGCCCTCAACACAGAAAGGACATGGAGCTGATGGAGCAGGTGCAGAGGAGGCCACGAGAATGCTCAGGGGCTGGAACACCTCTGCTCTGAGGACAGGCTGAGGGAGCTGGCATTGTTCAGCCTGGAGAAGAGAAGGCTTCAGGGGAACTACTAGTGACCTT
The DNA here is from genome assembly GCA_013396975.1 of Bucco capensis. NCBI lineage: Eukaryota > Metazoa > Chordata > Aves > Piciformes > Bucconidae > Bucco > Bucco capensis. The sequence goes on from VWZO01001365.1 coordinate 115,136, forward strand.
CCAGGACCTAAAGGGAACTAACAAGAAGGCTGCAGAGGGCCTGTTTGCAAAGGCCTGCCGTGAAAGGACAAGGGGCAATGGTTTTAAATTGGAGAGGAGTAGATTTAAACTGGACATTAGAAAGAAGTTCCTCCCCATGAGGGTGGTGGAACACTGGCCCAGGTTGCCCAGGGAGGTGCTTGAGTTCCCATCCCTGGAGGCATTGCAGGTGAGGCTTGCCAGGGCTCTGGGCAAGCTGCTCTAGTTGGGGATGTCGTTGGACTAGATGAGCTCCAGAGCTCCCTTCCAACCCAAACCATTCTAGGATTCTATGATTCATTCCTATGAGTGGACTTTTAAGATATTTGCAAGGTGACCTAAGCCTGAAGAACTAAGCTGGAAACGCCATCGTCAGGCTGGCTGCCTTCTAGCTCTGCTACACACAGACTGAGCCAGGAGTAACTGCACACGTGGGTGTAAGATAGCCCCAGGGTGATGCACACTCCACACTGCTCAGCTGCTGCTCTCCTGCAAGGCATCAGAGCCCTGAGCTGCTTCATGGTAAGAACAAACCATCTCCTGGCTGTAGACCAGCTGCTATCCAACTGCACACAGTGCTTCAAAGAGCCCAAGGGGCCAAAGGGTGAGCACTGAGCACAGGAAGGAGTCCCAAGATAATCCCACATGGATATCCCTCAAGAAACTAATTTAGTGGCTTCTGGAAGAAGCAGCTTGTACTACAGAGGAAGGTGAGGATTTGAGAGGAGGCAGAGGAATCACAGAATCATGAGGGTTGGAGAAGACCTCCAAGATCATCAAGTCCAACCATCCACCCAACACTCCTGTGCTCGCCACTAAACCATGTCCATGTAGAGGCAGGAGGAGAGGGAAGCAGGAGGAGAGGGAGGCAGGAGGGAAAGGAGGCAAAAGGGGAGGTGAGCTGGAATTAGAACCCAGATTTCCCTAAATAACATATGGACTTGACTCTTCCTCCAGGATCGACATCCACTTGCCAAGCTGGCTAGATACCAACCAGCTCCTAACTGAAACCCCTGTCCCTGCCTCAGAACAGCACAACACTGCTCTGGGTTGAATAAATCCCAGCTCTCAGCAGGGTTGCTGGCCAGGGAACATCCCTATTGTCCCAGTTAAAGGTCTGGCTCCCACTTGGCCAGCCCAGAGCATGAGCAAGGCCAGCCCATCCCCACCACAAACCCATCCGACTCCAGCACCTCAGGTGCTTCCGAACCCTTTTTGCAGTGCCATTTTTCTTTTGAATTATGAACAGGATTTTTATTTATTTATTTATTTATTAAACCAGAGCAAGCTGGAGACTAGGTTCTGCAAAGAAGTTTTATCCTCTTAGGCTGGAGGTTTGCTCTCCTGCAACAACTGAGACTGGAGGAGGGAAGACAATCACAACGTGCTGCCAAAGCGATTCCCCCTCGCTCTTGAGTCACCACTTTGACTCTTTGCCTGGTGGGCCAGGAGCCATCTGACAACAATAGAGAGTTGGCAGCTTGCACCCTAGAGTGAAACAAGCTCACGAGCCCTAAAAATAAAGCCTGCTAAGCTGCTGAAGTTGGATTTTCCTACCCCATTTCCTGCTGAGCTGTTCCAGCCAGTGTTTGACCACATACTGCCTCATTGAGGGACCTGCTTGGCTGATTGTTGACAGCCAGATTTAATTAGGAAAGGAAGCAAGAAATTCCTGTTGGTGTTCTCTTGGAAGAGAGAGTAGGAGGGGAGAACAAGGGAGACAAAAAGGATGATGAGCAACATGCACTTTTTCCTGGCATTGGAGAGGCTTCGGAGCAAGGGGAGCTGAGGAACACACCTCCTTCCTCCACATGTCCATCTCCTTCCCTTCATAAAGGCTGCTTTAAATAAAGAAACATCTGCAGGAACTCCACAGCAGATCAGCCCTGGTCAGGCAAGGAGCAATAAAGTACCTGGGGCTTGCACAGAGGTGTAGGAAACCAAAGGTCTTTGGGAGAAGTGAGTGCCAAGTCACTTGAGCTGCAGGTGGGAATGTCAGGGATCCTGGCCCCAGAAGATGTGCTGCAGCATGGAGTCAGCCATGGGCAGGACTCACAGGGAAGCACATACTGAAGCAACATGGTGTGGTAAGGACATCTTAGGGGAATAAAAGGGAATTACAGAATCATTAAGGTTGGAAAAGACCTCAAAGATCATCAGGTCTAACTACTGACCCAATACCACCATGCCAGTATCTACTAAATAGATTAATTCCTATCTGTAGTAGTGTATAGAGTGTAAATAGTCATATATCTAGTAGTAGAGACATAGTAAATACAATAGTGTATTTATGTGTATACAGATATATGGAACAAGTTCCTGACCATGCAAGGAAATCCGTGGTGTATGGAGTCAGCAGCTACAGCTGGAATTACCCTGCAGGTCAAGAATGACTTGTCTTCTGGGTGGGAGCTCTCAAGAGTAGGCTCTGTCCATCCTTCTGTCTGTACTTAGGGAGAATCCAAGGCATCTCAGCCTAAGGGATTCATCTGGGAGCTGTGAAGTGCCCCAGTCTCAGATGGAGATGCTTTACAGAGCAGCAGGACCTGGTTTGGTAGTGTCAGGCAGACAGCTGGACTCAATAATCTTAGAGGTCTCCTCCAACCTTAGTGATTCTGGGAATCTATGAACATTGTCATCCAATGGTAGGACAAGAGGGAATGGGAGCAAGTTGGAGCACAGGAGGTTTAGTATTAACACAAGGAGGAACTTGTTTGCAGTTCAGGTGCCAGAGCACTGGCCCAGGCTGCCCAGGAGGCTGTGGAGTCTCCTTGTCTGGAGCCATTGCAGAGCTGCCTGGACACATTGCTGTGTGAGCTGGTCTAGGTGCTCCTGCTCTGGCAGGGGGGTTGCACTAGATGATCTTTCTCTGTCCCTTCCAACCCCTGACATACTGGGATACTGTGATACACAAACCATGCAGTCACCTCAGCAGTAAAAGTGATCTTTCTCTGGTGACAGTGACCTGTGCTTCAGACAGGAGCTCCAAGTAAACACCACACATGCCTCTGAGCAAACAGGGACTTCTTTTTCTCTTCCAGCAGCCCTGGCTGGCAGTGTTCTCACACCTCTCTCCTGGGCTGCTCCTTCCCTTGCTCCTCTGCTAAAGGTTTCCCCATGGTGGGGAGAGCTGGGTGGCAGAGGAGATTTAAAGCAGCTCCTCCTAAAAGCTGCTCCAGGTCCAGCAGTGCAATTCCACCTGGTGAGGCTAAGCAGACAGGTGTAGCTGGAGCAGGGGCTAGAAGGGGAGATATTTTTACTGCCTTTCTCTCACTTGACTGCTACAGAAAGAAACCTGGAGGGCTTTAAGCAAGGAGCAGACCTCAAATTTACTTTCTTTTCTTGCAGAGTGCAAAGTGAACAAGCACATTCCACACTGCTCTCTCAAGAAAAGATGATGATGAAGCTCAGTGTCACAGCATTTCACACCAGATCAGGCCTCCAGAAGCAACTGGCTAAAAACAAGGGATCAGGGAGGTTTCCAGGAAAAAAATAACCACCCAGCTAGTGGCAGGTAGCATGTTCCTGACTGCTGCTCTTCTGCTCACACTGGGAACGTGAAAAGCAAGTGAGGGAGGAAGCTCCATCCCAGTATGCAAACACAGAATTAATTGAAGTATGAAGGGATGCAGCTAATACAGAAGTTGAATGACTGTTAGCAAGCAAACTCCAGTGGTATTTTGGAGACCATCCTAAACAAAAAAGAGACTATTTGTTCCTAGCACCACAGTGACAAAACTCAGCTCCTCTTGTACTGCAGCCAGGCCTTGTGTCTCCAGCAGGAAAGCAGGGAAGGAATTTCACTTACAAGTGATCACTGCTGAAGATGTGTATTCAGATCAAAAGACTTTTCATCCAGTTCCTTTTGTTTCTTGATTCCTAGTCAAACCCTAATCCCATGCAGATGGCCTGGCAAGGTTGGATTTCCATAGCAACTCTTTCTAAGCTAGCTTCAGGGGAGCAGAGCAAGCTGGCAAAGGGGAAAGGGCACTGTTTAAATACCTTTTCCTTCTTGCTTCTGCAGGGAATGTGATGCCAAGCACAGACTTCTTTTTAAGCTTGATCTCTTTAAAATGAAAAACTCCTCCAGTGTGAAAATTCTTCATTTTAGGGTCTGCAAATTCTTGCTCTGCTCTCTCCCTGTGTGGCAGCACCTAAAGCCCTCTGCTCCCCAATGGCAGGGCTAAGCTTCCTGGGGAAGCTGGAGAGCAAGAGAGCAAAAGAGGCTTTCTTTTCAAGGGAAAATGCCTTTGGAGAGTCAGACAGGAACTATTTTTGGTTAGCCTTCTCTGCTGTAGTCCCTGATGTTGGAACAATTCTCTTCCATTGTCACACTGAAGAGGCAAGACAGATTGCTGGCACAAACTCCTCTCCATTTAAAGTCCATGTGTTAAAGACTGAGACAAAGAAGAAGTTCAGTACCTCAGCCTTTTCCTTGTCTTCTGTTATAATATCCAGTCTTCTCTGGTGCTTGGAAAAGCAAGAATATCCCCTTCTCTTTTCTTCTCTGCCTCTCCACTTGAGAAGCTGGCCCAGCCACACCAGCCCTGGGCAATATGTGGCTTCCCTCTGCATCCCTTGGAGCTTCCCTAACCCACAGAAGACATCCCCAAACTTCCCCATCATGGATGTGCTCTTACCTAGAGCAGGGATTTGACATTTTCCAACCCAGTCACAGTTTATTTCTGCAGACTTCTGCTAGAAAATATTGTTTATTCCTACAGGGGAGTAAATACTCCCACTTTTAAGCCTTGAATTTCACATGCGTGCTGCCACAGGCAGCAGGAGGAGATCCAGCAAGGGCAGAAAAACCTGGCAGAATAAGGAAGGACTTGCAGTTTGCCGAAGGCAAGGAAGAGGAGGTATTAAGGCATTGGGGAATAAATCCTTCTTCCATCTCTCAGAAGCTGCTATAAAGGAAAGGGTTAGCAGTTTGCACTCAGCTAGTGTTCGGTCCTGACTGTTGCATGCAGTGCTTAAAGCATCTGGTGCCATCATGTGTTTGGAAGGAGAAACACCAGGGAGAATCATAGAATCCTAGAATGGGCAGGTTGGAAGGGGCCCTAAAGCTCATCTAGTTCCAACCTCCCCACACTGAGCAGGGATGCCAATCACTAGCCCAGGTCACCCAGGGCTGCATCCAGCCTGGCCTTGAACACTGCCAGGGATGGAGCAGCCACAACCTCTCTGGGCAACCTGTGCCAGTGCCTAACCACTCTCTGGGGAAAGAACTTCCTCATCATCTCCAATCTAAATTTCCCCTCCTTCAGTTTATATCCATTCCCCCTTGTCCTAGCACAGTCTGACTGCTTAAAAAGTGTCTCCCCTTCTGTCTTATAATCCCCCTTTAGGTACTGGAAAACTGCTCTAAGAAGGCGGCACTGATCCAAGGGTGGCTGCTGAAAACACCTCTGCTCTGCAAGAGCTTCAGGCCAGCACCCAACATCAGCTACTCCTAGCCACGAGCCTTCCATTCCCACTTACTGCTCCAAGCAGATCAGCTCCTTTGCCCAGATAAGCTCCAAAACACCCTTGGAGAAAGGAGGTGTCTTGAGGGGACACTTAGTGGTGTGCAGCACAACATTCCTCTCACCCAGCTACTGAGATCATCAAATGGGTGAGAGTAGGAGAGGAAAAAAAAACCCACAAACCAGAGCTAATCTGAATCAAACTATCCCACCAGCTCATCACACACACTTGTCCTCTCCTGCCTTCCCCCATCCTGCTCCAGAGCTGATCTGAATCAAACTATCCCACCAGCTCATCACACACACTTGTCCTTTCCTGCCTTTCCCCATCCTGCTCCAGAGCTAATCTGAATCAAACTATTCCACCAGCTCATCACACACACTTGTCCTTTCCTGCCTTTCCCCATCCTGCTCCAGAGCTAATCTGAATCAAACTATTCCACCAGCTCATCACACACACTTGTCCTTTCCTGCCTTCCCCCATCCTGCTCCAGAGCTGGCAATGATGCTCTGGGTGGGGGGGAACACAGCTCAGCTGTGCTTGTTTTCTAGCCATCCTCCCACTGCCATCACCTTCCATCCTGGTCAGGAGCTACTGCTAAGGGATTGTCAGCCTGGCCTCACAATTGCACTACCACCCCATGGCTTTCTGATGGCACAGCCACAGTTCTTCTGCAGGCAGCAGGATGGAAATGCTGGCAGGCAGCAGCAGGAGACTCCTGAAATCCAGCTACTGAGTCTGCTTTGTGGGGATTTTCCTTACTGATTCCCTCCTCCAGAGCATTGCTGTCCTCAAAGGCTTCTTGCAACAGAGCGACTGTTAGCCAGAAAGGCCAAGCTGCTGATGTCCTCATGAGTGCAGAGCTGATCAGGAATGCTGCTAGCAGACACAATCTGAAAGACCCTCAGCTTCCCCTCAGCAAGAGCTGATGGGAAACTGGTTGACCTTCCAACCAGACAGTGGTGAAGTGGTTTAAAGAAACAAACAAAAGTAGAACCACCTGCTGAAGTGTAAACCTCAGCCAAGCTCTTTCTGCTTTGAGGTTGACAAGAACAAAGCTCTTTTGGCTCCCCACTTTCAGCCCTCTTAGATTTCATTTCAGATGGAAAGCACTGGTGGCTCTGCTTGGAGCTCCTTTGCCAGGTGCCATGTTTTCTCTTTCCTTTTGTAAGGAAGCAGAGGCACAGTCCTGAGCACCTCTGAGCAGTGACCAACCTGACATCCATCCTGTTGCTCTCCTCATGCACAGGTTCAAGTGCTTCTGCAGTTTACCAGAAGCTTTAATGGACATGAGCAGCTGGCCTGGCTTTTCCCAGGCAAGCAGGAGCTAAATAGCAGTCTCCAAAAATCTTTTTGGTAACAAAGGTGGATGTTTGAGATAGAAGCCTGGGAGATAACTTGTGTCAATGATGTTTGGAGAGAGATTGATTAGTTATTGACATCAGCTAGCAATATGCTCTAGTGGCAGATGTCCTTGCTCCCCTTTCAGGGTCACCTAGTTCAACCCCTGTAGTGAGCAGGGACATCTGCAGCTAGAGCAGGTTGCTCCCAGCCCCAAATAACCTGACCTGGAATGGTTCCAGGGATGGGACATCTCCCACCTCTCTGGGTAACATGGGACAGGCTCTCACCACCACCAGTGTAAACAATTTCTTCCTTATATCCAGTCAAAATCTCCCTCTTTTAGTTTCAAACCATCACCTCTTGTCCTGTCCCAACAGACCCTTGCTAAAAAGTGTGTTCCCATCTTTCTTCTAGGCTCCTTTAAGTGCTGGAAGGCTACAAGAAGGTCTCCCTGGAGCCTTCTCTTCTCCAGGCTGAACAAGCCCAACTCTCTCAGCCTGGCCTGACAGCAGAGAGCTTCCACCCTCAGATCATTTCTGTGTCCTCCTGTGTCCCTGCTCCCCCAGCTCCATGTCTGTGCTGTGCTGAGCACTCCAGAGCTGCCCCAGCACTGCAGGTGAGCTCTGCCCAGAGCAGAGCAGAGGCACAATCCCCTCCTTTAACCTGCTGCCCATGCTGCTGGGGATGAGCCCAGGAGATGCTTGGCTTCTGGGCTGGGAGCTCACATTGCCAGCTCATGTCCAGCTTTTCACCCAGCAGTCTCCCCAAATCCATCTCCCCAGGGCTGCTCTCCATCCCTTCATCCTCAGCCTGAACTGCCCTGACCCAGGTGCAGGACCTTGCACCAAATGCTTGTCAGCCTCTGAAACAAGGACCTGCACATCCCCTCCTGTGCCCTGCAAGTCCTCAGGGCAGAAGCCTGGTCACAGCTCACAAGAGGCAAAGCTTCCTGATGGCATCTAGCTCCTGGGCATGGAGATCATGACTGGGCTCTCAGTGCTGGAGGCAGCCCCTCTGCCACTGTTGGCTGATGGGACTGTCATCCTCCTTGACCACCCTTTTGTGTGGGACATTGCCAAGCACAGGGGATCCAGGCAGCATGGAGATCCTGGAGATCTTGTTCTTGGTGCCCATCTTAGCTCTATTTTTAATCACAGAACAAAAAAACCCCACAACTCGGCAGCTGCACAGAGTAAGAAATCAGGGGAGAAGAAAACCACAGGAAGATGAAGTGTTTGCTGAGGTGAATCTGCTTCAAACCCAGGCACCTACTTACTGCTAAGATGGAGTTTGGTTTGGTGGCAGTCAGGCCCAAAGGGGTGAAAGTGCTCTGCATCCAAATTTTGTAAGGTTCTGGGTTTCAAAGAAGCATCTTTCCCTCATTTCAGATTGTCTCTCTCAGCTTCCCTTCCCTACACCTACAAAACTTTTCTCAGTCTTGTTTTCATTTCAGCCAGAAAACATTAAAAGCTCTTTGTAAATTAGCTCAAAAGGGATGGTTTTAGACATTAATATGTTCTTTTGTGGCTCTGTTGTATTTCCAGCTCCACGGACTCCTGCAGAAGCAATTCAAGACAGGCTCCAGATTTCAATAGCACATTTGGAGTGTTTTGTGCTTATAAATTCCTTCATTTCACTGTGTGTCAGCAGTAGATACCTGACAGCCTGAGGCAGGTCGCTGCTTGCAGAGATTTTTGCTCTCTGAAGTGGAACTGAAGCTCATTGTTACAAATAGGCACCTAATTGGGTTAAAAGGGGCATCAATCTTCACCAAGCCAAGTTCCTTCCTGCTTTGAAGGCACATTTGCAGCAAGGGAAAGTCTGTTTCACCAGAGCTTGGAGATGAAAAATAAGCTTAAAATAGCCAAGCAAGCCCAAGAAACTAGAAAGTCAGAGGTAGAAAATCATTTGCCCTGCAAGTGCCAGTTGGAGTGGGACTGGACTCCACAACCAGAGAGCAAGAAATGGCTCACAGAGGGTGGCAGAGGAGAAGTGGGGCTACTTGGCTCCATCCCCAGAGATTTCATGCTTGAGATGAAGCAAAAACAGTTCCAGCAGCTGCAGAGGCACTGAGATGGAGAAGGAGACCCAGCTCCTGCCCTGCCCAGTGAGAAACCTCAACTAGGTGTGCCAGGCTAGGTCCAAAAGCCAAGGATTTTGGCAGTTCATGGAAGTGACATGTAGGACCTTAAAAGCCAAGCTGACAGGCTCAAGCTTCTCACACTTCTGTGTGAGCTCTGTAGGATGCATCTCAACCTCTTCACTGCTGCAGGCACCAGGCATGAGGCACAACTTGCATAGCCTTGGGTGCTCATTAGTCATCTTGGCTTCCCTATAGTCACTGGAGGTAAAAACCCCAGGCACTCACAACAGCTTCTCCTAGAAGAGCTATCAGAAGCAATCACAGCAGACCCATTTCTTCTGGGTGGCTGGAAGAGGAGCCCAGCAGAGTGCTTCTTTGTGCCCCAACAAGGTCCTTACAGGCTCTCTGGAGAGGCTGAAGCCAGCAGATAGCCTGTTGATAGTCTCCTGCTGGCAAGAGCTACCAGAGCCCAAACACAAGCAGCTTTTTCTTTACAATTAGGAGTGGAAAATGGTCCCTGGTGGGCTCAGTGCTCCTGCTGAGCTCAGCTCAGGCTGCTGCCTGCTCCAGATCCCATTTGAAGAAGTTTTAGTTTTCCCTGGGAACACATGGGAAGCACCAACACCTTATCAAGCTCTGCATCTACTCCCAACCCTAAAATTAGCCACGTGAGCACTGACCTTGAAGCTTATAAGACCTTTACTTGCTCCATCTCCTGCGTCTGAAGGGAAGCAGCTACCCAGGCCTGCTCAGGAAGATATCTACAAGCTCAGACTGAACAGGAGACCACCAGGGAGAACAAGGTGGATCCAAGGGTGACCCCAGTACAGACAGTGCCCTCACCCACCAGATGCAACCACTCCCCAGAGCAACTAGCTCATCCCACCAGCAGTCCCAGCCAGGACAACCACCTAGCTAGGTCTGGGATCCATCCAGGCATTCCAGGCAGGAGCAACGGGAACCAGAGGCAGCAGAAGGGCTGGAGGCAACCCAGCTCCAAAGCCTCCTTCTCAAGAACTAAGGTCAAAGGAAACAAACATCAACATGCACTCAGGGGCTACCCCGGAGAGAAGTTGCCTGCATGTCTGAGCTCCATCCCAGAGGCATGGCCAGAGCTGAGCATGCCTGCACCAAGGTGAGGAAGGGGTTCAGGGCTCACCCTGAGCTTAAATGGAGATGTGGGTGGGCATGGTAAGCTCCAGGGGAGGCTGCTCAGGACCACTGAAGGACCACTGACCCTAGCAAAGATCTAGGAACTGGATGTAGCAGCTGCCAAACAGCCCTGCTGGGAGCTTGTTGGCTGTGGAGCCCTGCAGCCCTTCAGACTTTTCTACCAGTAGGCACTGAGTCACTCTCACACCAACTTCCTTTCAGCAGCCCCCTAAAAAGCCTCCTTCCTTTTCCAGCAGACCAAAGGCCTGTCTGCACAGGAGAGGCTTCCTTCCTCTCCTCACCAGCACCGTAACCACTGAATGCTGTGAGGGAAGATGCTCTCCTGAAGCCAGGGCTCATCTTGTCCCCTCAGCAGATCTCTGCTGGCCTCCTCTAAGCACAAAGACAAGACGTGCCTGGTGATGTTCTTCACCTCCCATCCCATGCCTGTATGCTCTGGTAGACCCTGTGTGCCCTACCTGCCACATAGCTCCATGGGAGGTCCTCCCAGCAGCAGGAAGGCTGCAAGGAGTATGAATCTCCACCACAGAAGCCACCCACCATGGCTTTGGCAGAGACAAAGAGCTGAAAGAGCTGTGAGGTTTGTGTGAGACAGAGGAAGGTGCAAGGTGGCTGGCTGTGCTTCACCTGGCTGCTCTGCTTCCTCTGGGCCACCTCAGCCTGTGCAGCCTGAGCCTCCTGCTCTGGATGGAGCAGTCAAGGGATTGAGAACCAACTGCTGCTTTAGAACTGAGTGCTTGGAGACTGCCAGGGCTCTGCAGGACATGTGCTGCTCTTTAGGAAGGCTAAAAGGCCCTAAAGATCCTGTGAGGGTCTTTTGGAGGGCTGCAGCCTGGCCAGCTGGTTTTGGCATGGTTGCATGCATCAGCAGAGCTGCAATGTGACTGAACCTCTGCACGTGGAGATCTTTCACTAGGGCAAGCAGCTCAGGAGATTGCCTGAGCTGCTTGCCCTAGTGAGAGATCTCCACATGCAGAGGTTCAGTCAATGGCTCGATGTGCAGCTGGAGATCAGTGCCAAGTGGTGTCCCTCAGGGCTCTGTACTGGGGCCTGGACTGTTTAATGTTT
>VWZO01001366.1:4366-35949 GCA_013396975.1 Bucco capensis
GACTGGCTGCCAGCTGGAGTTAACTCCACTGACCACAACTCTCTGGACTCAGCCATCTCTCCAGTTTTTAACCCAGCAAAGTGTATGAACCCCTCCCTGCTAAGTTTCCATCATGCTAAGTGCCTGATGTCACTTTACATCTGCACCAGCTTGGATTTGGCTATGCAACAGCACCTAGAGCAAGTAACTCTCTATACAGCAATCCCCTCTGGCTGCTCTGCTGCTGCTTGGAGCACATCCAGAAGAAACAGAAGGCCAACAGCTCAACTATTTCCCCCCCCCACACACACACACACACCTCCCCAAAGCTAGCATTTGTTGAAGCAATCCCTCCTCTCTCAGGAGATCAATTGCATTTATGGAGCAGAGTTACTGCTGAAGAGGAGGCAACACTTCTCCAGTGACATTTTGCTTGGTGCCTTTATCCTGCCTGGGATGCTAAGTGTTCAGCATCACACAGCAGCTCCCTAGCTGATTTAGGGCACAACTGGGCACTTCTGAAGAGGGGGGAAAAATAAGACTACCCACCCATTATCTTCATGGCTGCAGTCAATCTCAGCAGCCAACATTTGGAAGAGAGTTGGTTGGCTGCTTTTACAGCTTAAATGGTGCTAAAAATCAAACAGCATAGGTCATTCTGCCTCCTGTCACCCAAAGTGTCACAGGGCATTCTGTGATGTCCCCAAGCAGCTTCACCTCAGCCTTGCAAGAGGCCCAAATGCAGCCACTCCAGAGGGGAAACACCAACCACTCTCAGACAAACACTGCCATGTAAAACTCTATTACTCAAAGCAACTACATGCACTTCAAAATCATTAATTGCCTTTTTTCCCCCCCCTCCTTTTAAAATTCTAACCAGGAACATATGAGATCTCTGTGGCTAAGTGTGCCAGGGAATTGTTTGAGGGTCACCAGGAGTCTCTCTCCTCTACCCCAGCCCCAATCTCACTGAAGTCTTTGGCATAGTAGAATAGGTTCAGTTGCCTAACTCAAGCCTTATCTGCAGCCATCTCTTGTCCTTCAGCAGCCAGCTCTTGCTGCAGCTCTTCTGTCCTCCCCTCAAGTGTCTATCCTCACCTAATAGTCAAGATTAGATAAGTGGTGTCCTGCTTTATGCTGTAATCAGTTACTGCTTTGTGCTGAGATGTCTAAAACACAAACACTGACTGAAAGGGAAGAGAGGAGGGAGAGAAGCATCCTGGGTTTTGAGGCTTTGTTACTCTCTTCTGCCCAATAGATCAAAGCTGCAGCATCTCCCCTCTCCTAGTGAGAGTTCAGGCAGATAAAGCTCTCCTGTTCCACATCCATGTCCCTAAGCTTTGGACATCTCCTCTCCCAGGAGCTGGAGCCTGCAGGCAGAGGTTGGGCTCCGTAGACAAGCACAAGCCCTTGGCACTTTCCCAGTGTCTTTTATCCCAAGGGCTTGCCAGTGCTTCAAAACAAACAGATCACATCTCCTCTGCCCTTCTCCTGGAGGAAAACCAATCTCTGGCTCCCAGCCTGGAGGAGCAGAGCATAGAGGGATTTAAGGCTGAATCCTGGGAGCTTTGAGCAGAGGGAGCTCTTTTTCCCCTCCCCACAGCCTCCAGCTGTCCCTGGGAGAAGGGATGGTCCTTCCATGCCCAGGATAAGGGCTCCCTCTCCTGTTACAAGAGGCTGGGACTTCTGCCTTTGGGTAAAGCCTTAAAGAGCATGCCAGAAGTCCAAGGAAGCTGCAGGACACTAGGGAAGATCAGACCTTGGCTTTGGGAAGGATTATCCCAAGAGGGAGAGAAGCAGCAGCAGTGGAGAGCTTTGGTTTGGCAAATCATTCAGAGGATGAGCCTGGTGTTCACTTGCAGCCTTTGCACCAAACACTCCGCATTCCTTGAGACTTCTGCCATCTATTCCTGGCTGGCAGGGCCAGGAGGGAGGTGTGGGGGGAGAAACAAGGATGTTTCCTCCTCCAGGAAAGCTTGCTGCCCAGCTCCTGCCCTTCCCAGGGCTCTTCCCTGCCTCTTGGCTCTGCCTAGCACATCATTATTAATCTTGCTGGCCTAGGTGTGTATATTCATTAGATAAACACTAAACCTGGGATGTTGTTTATTGTCTGGCTCTGTACACATCATAACCCTGGGAAGACAAGATGGATTTGACAGCTAATGTAAAAATTACAGCAGGCAATAGATCTTAGATTTGGGTGGAACAGTGAGATGAGAGTTAATCAATAAAAAGCCTAACTTAGGTATTGTATGAAATGGCACTTCATTCATTATGAGGAGCTGGTATAAAACATGATTTACTGGTTTGATAGATTGGCCCTTCACCTTAGGGACCTCTTCTTCAATCCAAAGGGACTAAAGATCCCTTGAGCCTGAGGGCTCAGGAAGGATACTGAGAGCAGGAATGGATGGGAGCTCACTTGTTTGTAGGGAAAGGAGTGGATGCTGGAAAGGGTTAAACCCCAAACCAACATCTTCACAACAAAGTCAGTCACTGCCCTTAAAAACCATCAAGTAAATACAAACCAGTGGTGAGCATTTGATTTACTCCTCAAGGATTTCACCCAATCCCTTGACACCAAGTGCTCTATTCTCAGCTTTGAGACTGCTTCCCACCTTCATTTCCTCCTAAACCTCCAGCAAGAGTTGTGTGGGAGGTTTTTCTGTGGATCTCAACAGGAAAGGCACTTTCTAGCCTCTAAACACAGATGTATGTGTTACCTAAAGCCATCAGGAGATGGGATCCCAGGCATTGCCTAGCCCAGAAGGTCTCACCACTTCCCCAAGGATGTACATTGAGGTAATGGTTACCTGGCACTGAACTCCAACACATAGCTTCAGCCCTGCACCCTGTGGCCCTAAACATCCCAGATCTCCCAAGGGAAAAGAAGGAAACAAACCCATAAAAATCTGCTTTCCATTTCTGGTTAACATAGCTCCTCTTTACCATCCCTCTCCCAGCCTAACCAAGGACATTGTCACTTGATAGGCAAACAAGGCCAACACTGGGGGGGAAACTAATCATACAAGTGGCAAATTGACTTTTCTTAGCACTTAAGTATGGAATCAGTGACTTTTCCTAATCTTTTAAAGCCATCCTAAGACCTTAGGCCTTGCTAAAGCATCCCCACTTGATTTGGAAGCCTGTTCCATGCAAAGAAGACTTTGTTCCTACAAAGAGCAAGTTCAACTATGATGTTTGCGCCGCTCTCGCCAAGAACTAACGGGACCCTCGGCGCCGCTCTCGCCAAGAACTAACGGGACCCTCGGCGCCGCTCTCGCCAAGAACTAACGGGACCCTCGGCGCCGCTCTCGCCAAGAACTAACGGGACCCTCGGCGCCGCTCTCGCCAAGAACTAACGGGACCCTCGGCGCCGCTCTCGCCAAGAACTAACGGGACCCTCGGCGCCGCTCTCGCCAAGAACTAACGGGACCCTCGGCGCCGCTCTCGCCAAGAACTAACGGGACCCTCGGCGCCGCTCTCGCCAAGAACTAACGGGACCCTCGGCGCCGCTCTCGCCAAGAACTAACGGGACCCTCGGCGCCGCTCTCGCCAAGAACTAACGGGACCCTCGGCGCCGCTCTCGCCAAGAACTAACGGNGAATTAACGGGAATCTTCGCGCCGCTCTCCCCAAGAATTAACGGGAATCTTCGCGCCGCTCTCCCCAAGAATTAACTGGAATCTTCGCGCCGCTATCCCCAAGAATTAACTGGAATGTTAATGATAACATCCCCAAAAATTAACTGGAATGTTAATGATAACATCCCTAAGAATTAACTGGAATGTTAACGATAACATTCCAAGAACAGACCCTTCTGAGCTGCTCTGCCACTCAGCTTCTTCATCTTCTATCCTCTACCACTCCAGTGAAGAGTGAGGAGATGCTCACACAAGATCCCAAGCAAAATTAAGTGGATTTAGGGTTTCCCCGCCCGCCCCCCGCACNTTTTGTATCAGGATGCTGTATCACAAAGCACAGCCCAAACTCAATCCATCTCCAACATTCCAGCTTCAACAACCCCCGGAGAAAAGAGCCATGGCAGCCCAGCCCCATCCTCCCTGCTCCACAGAAAGCTCAGTGCTTTGCTCTCCCTGCTCTCTTTTACAATCAATTGGCTCCAGAAGACCTGGCTCAGGTGTCCTCTGAAGCCAGGAGCCCTCACATTCCAGGAAAGCTGAATGAGAATGATTTAGATGCTAATGACTCCTGGAGGGAGAGCTGGGAGCATCCCCAGGGTCTTGGCTGGGAAGGGAAGAAGAGACAAATCCCTTACACCACATTTATTTGCCCTATAAATGCAAACTTATAAAAATAGAGCATTTTTAAACCCAGGAAACATTTCAGAGAACAGGGTTTTGGGGGGTTTTTTTCCTCCCCTCTCACAGATAGAATTTAACTTTAAATACTTTTCTGGCTAAGGGAAAAAAAAAATCAATTGAACTGATTACCTTGTTGAGTAGCAGTGAAGATTTTTAGTTGTCTTTGTAATTGCACTTTTTCCTTGCTGCCTTTTAAAGGTAAAAGGCAAGTGACTTTACTGCTGTAGTAAAAACCATGGGCCCTATAGTCAAAAACAATCAGTGTTAACCCCTTCTGTGCTGTTTCAGTTGCACAGGCACCTCAAGTCCTTGTGTTCAAAGCATCAGTGGCAAAGGCAGCTCCTGTGCTTTAAAGACAGCACTTTTTCCCCCCTTCCTCCCCCCAAAGCCAACAACTAGATCTGCCAAGCTCCTAAAAAGATATTCATTGTCCACTGTAACCAGTGAAGTGGCTTCCACTGAACAGAAGAGGCTGGGGATCAGGTTCTGAGGGACTATGGGATTGGGAAACAGCATCCCCTCATGCACAACAATCTGCATCTTCTCCTGTTGCTTTTTCTTTCCAGGGGCATGGTTTCAAGAGCCATGGGGACCTGTATTTATTGGGTCAGAAAGGCAGAGGTGGTCTCTACATGAATGGGAAGCTCGGACCTGCCAGAGGTCATCCTAAATAAGGGAATTCCTGCAGTCACTTTCAAACCCATGGAGTGTCAGGGAGCAATTGATCTGCTGGAAGTACCATCTCAAACTCTGCACATCCTTACCATATGAGCTCAAAGGTTTTTAGGTCAATGCCACTTGTCAAGTTGGGATGGAGAATGCCAGCAGCAAGCTCTGCCCTTGGTAGACTCCACAGAGCCTTAGCATTAAGGCTTCCCCAGCTCTACCAAAGACAGTTGAGGCCAAGTTGGATCACTTCAGCCTCCCCTGCAGTTCACTTCAATGCCAAAAGCATTTTCACCCTGTCATGAATAAGCTCCTGCAAGTGTCTCTGATGAGATCTAGAGACAGCACTGCCCACTCACACCAGCACACAGCACTTTGGGTCACAACACAGGTGCTGACAAGACAAGCAGTTCAAGGAAACCAAAAGCAGATTTGCCAAGTCAAACCTCATCAAGTCAGGGCTTTGCCTCTCCTGGTTTCAACCCAGCAAAGCTCCAAGTTGAGGTGTCTGCAGGTCCTGGCAGCTCTCTGGACACCGAGCAGGAGGTAAAGACTGAGCCTGGACATGCAGCTTCTCTCTAAAAGAATCATCCAGGAGCTAAAATAGACTTTCCTCAGACAAATAGACTAAAGCAGCACAAGCTCCTGTCATTCAATAAGCACTGCTGGGCAGAATTTACTTCTCTTCTACCATCCTGGATTCTCTAGGCAGCTGTTTATGGATTTCCCCTGCCACCCTCCATCACCAGCTCTATTGCCACACTTTTATTGCATCCCTGTTAGCATGCACAGGCTGTCACTTATCTGCAAGATGAGCTGAGGAAGGAAGGAAAGAAGGGAATAGTGCCCAATGTGGCTTACAGGACTGCTCCAGCCCTGAGCCCCCAGCACAGCTCAGTGCTCCCACCAACAGGGAACAGGACTCCCCAATCCCATCTCCCTTGCTGCTACACATCCTGTCTCAAGACATATTTCCATTGCTAATGCTTTTTGGACTCCCTAAAACCAGCTCTGGTGCCTCCCTGGATACTTGGAGGTTGGCAGAGCCCTGTAAGCTCCTCAAGCCCAAGCATCCCTATCACTCCCATGCCACTAACCCATGGCCCTAAGCAGAGCAGCTCAATGCTTCTTAAACACTGTTGGTAAGCTCAGTCCTGACCCAGGCTTTGCAGTTAGGGCTTGGAATGGTTTTGAAGCAGGATCTTATACCACCCATCATGTTTCATGCCACACAAGACATTTCCCATTGCCTCTTGAGCACCAGAACCCTGCCTGCTGCTCTCCACACTGACTCTGTGTGTTTCTGCCCTTGAGGATTTAGCTCCTTCTTGTCAGAGGATGAATGTTTTTCTTCTCTTTGCTCCCAAGGCCAGTATCAAAAAAAGCTCCCAGCTCATGGGTTAACCAGATGATCCTTTAATACACAAAGGAACCTCCAACCAGCTTAACCTTAACCCAGCCGTAAAGATTCCACCCGGCCTGCTAATGCTGTCCTCAGTCCTGCTTCTCTATTATTACATCTGAAATCCCTTAAAATTTCACACAATTTCCTGCACAGCAGTGTCTGTAATAGTGCTGGGAGCCAATATGTTTCTATAATTGGGCCTGTAGTGGGGCAGAGTCCAAAGCAATTAATCCAACCTCCCTCTCCTTGTTTGCACCCATCGTGAGCTGACAGGCTAGAGAGTAATTGGAAGTGAGAGGCCTCTATCCCCTCCTTTAAATTAATATTTTCCTGTTCTGATTTAATTTCAGCTGGTAACAGTGACACAGAGACACGCCATGTCAAGCACTAAGTAATCTGCAGCAGCTGCCTTTGGAGGAAACTTTTATTCAGCAGTAATATACTGACCTGTATATCACTCCCCATACAGTACACAATATTCCTGGCAGGCAGACAGCTGCATTTAACTCTGTATAATCAGCAGAGAGAGGAGGGGGGGGGGGGAGGAAAGAAAAAACATCCCTATCTATATGTTACAAACACAGGAATTCAATCATTAAAAATTCAGCTTTACAAAGAGAGGAAAGAATAAATAGTAAATATATATATATATATACACACACATACACAAAATAAATGCTAATCAGAGCCACAAATGGATGCAAATGAAAAGCCACAAGTAATGGCCAAACCAGCCAGGGCCATTAAATCAAATCTCTGAGAAAATAATGGCTAAACTCTCTCTCTCTCTTCCTTGTAACACTCAATTGATGGAGTCAATATGGCTCTGAATGAATGAGGGAAGGTACTAAGAGCACAAATCTAAATTCAATATACATATCTTAAGAGAGCTCCCCGAGCTCTGTTGGAGCACAGAGTGCTGCTGCATGGAGCCTTCAGTGAAGAGGATTCCCTCTTTACAACACATAAAAATGCCTAAATATACAGAGATGGCTCTAACAAGGAATTTATGGTGAGCTGGGACTTGGGAAGGAAGAGAGCTGAGACCTCTCCCTGCATCCACAAGTTGTTATTCCTTGAGCTAAGGTGTGATCATCTTCAGTTGGGAGCTGCACAAGGTCTTGCACACAGTTCAGCACATCTCCCAGTTAGATGGAAAACACTAAAGCTGTTTGTACTTCAAGATATGGCTAAAAAAATGCCATTATTTTAAATACACAGAGTGCTCAGCCACGGAGCAGAAGCAGGAGCTCACACTGGAAGCAGTGATGGAAACAAGGGGTTTATCTTCCAGACAAACAGAGGATGCTCAGTGTTAGCTCTCAGAGTACAGTTTTCCGGGGAATGTGAAGGTAACAGCTTCTTTCCATCCAGCTAAGAGGCAGAGAAGATGATGCCATGGCTGGACAACACCACCACAATGGCCACAGACACAGTTTTCCCCTCACCAGAGACCTCCAGCTGCTGTTAGCACACTCAGTGCTTGGGAATAAAAAGAAGGATCTTGTGCCTTCATCCCACATGGGTTTAAAACATCCCAAACTGGACACCATGCTTGACAAATCTATCTTCCATACAGCCAGGAGCAGTGACATCCAAGTTTCTTAGTGATACAGAAAGGAGGTTTATGGACAGAAAACAGTCTCAGGAGACTGAGGGACACAGCAGTTGCTTAAGTTTTCTCCTCCTCTGTTGGATTTTGGCACCTGGCTAGCTCTGTCACATCCTACACATCAGTGCTGCTACCATCAGCTGCCAACCCTATTGGCATCAGGAGAGCTTTCTAGAGCAGAGTTTAGTTTTGCACCCAAAAAAAAGCTTTTCCTGAATAAAGCAAGCCAGCACCTGTCCCATTGTGGTTCTGCAACACAGTGAACTTCAGCAGAAGAGATGTCAAGAAGCAGCAAGCTAGTTGCTGAAGGATAAAGTAAAGCAAAGCATCCTCCAGCATCCTGGGAGGGGGTCAGGTTGGGACTCTGGGTAGAGAGCTGCAGCAGCAGTGTTTATACAGAGCTGAAAGGCCACAAACCTCCCTGCTCCAGCAGCTTTTATTCCAACAAAACCCTCTGATAAGTCCAGCAATAGATCTAACCACACATCCTCCTGCTCTTCTTCAGCACTTTGTCTCAAAGCTACACCAAACCAATTTTAGCCTGTTTTTTTTACTCTCCTCTCCACACTTAATTCTGTTAAATTCACAGACTCACAAAAGCTTGGAAAAGACCTCTAAGCTCCTCAAGTCCACCCATGCCTACCACTACCATACCACTAACCCATGGCCCTGAGGAGAGCATCACTTCTGCTCGACTTTGACTTGTGCTGTCAAAAAGAGGAAGCAAACAGATGCCACCAATCCCACTCATGGATTTTAAGTGTGGGCAAGGCTATTATGATCATGTTACAAATTGCCTCTTAAAGAGGAAGAGAAAGTGTAAAGAGTGGTTAAATTCTGTGTCCTCAGCCCAAGCTGCTGGGCAGCCCCATGGGCAGCTGCTAGCCCTCAGCTCCCAGGGTGGCTGCAGCTAGCAGCACAACAAATGAGCTCTTTTGTGCAGCTTTGCATAGAAATGGTTGTCAAGTGTCTTGGGCCACAAAGAAACACAAAATCCAACTCCCTAGAGCTGAGAGTGTGTGTGGGGAGTTAGCCACTTAGGCTAAAATAAACCCCAACCCATTAATACATGGTTGTGTGTGTCCTGGGAGATGAGTGACAAGCAGCTTACTTGGGGTGCTTTGAAGAATAAGCAGGTGCAGCAATGCCACTGTGATACTAAACCTTCCTTGGCTGGCAAAAAAAAACCCCACAAACCAACAATGTTGGAGCCAGTGTGGAAAAGCAAACCCAACATAAACCACACAAACCCAACTCCAAAGCTTTTTGAGCATCAGCTTTCCCAGCCAAGCATCCTCCCCTCCCTCCTTCTCTCCCCAGCACCCTTCGATTTGGATGTACAGTTTGAAACCAATCAATAGCACTCTAATAATACTCAGCACGCTGTGTAATTTTTATATCATTAGTTTTCATTTTCCACTCCCCATGCATCAAAGAAAGAAAGAGAAAAAAAAAACCCACAAACCACCCAACCCCAACCCTAAACTTACAGCGGGCTCGTAAAGTTTATTTAGTATTCCATGAATTCCTAATCAGTTTCATTTCATAATGATTCAGAGAGGCCCTTGCCAGGGCTCCCCGTGTCACACACACACACACACACACACAAAAATCGATCAAACCAACAGACTTTTCCTGATGGCTGCTGCAAAAGGATCTATTGGAGGGGAATTATGATTTATGTCGGGGCTGCACCGCGAGCAGCAGCAAGCGACAGCCTGGCTCAAGAGCTGATGGGAGCCAATAATGATTTATATGCATGCCTCTCCCTCCCTCCTCCCCCTCCTCAAGCTCTTCCTGCCCTCTCCTCCCTCTGGGCACCATCACAGAGACTTGGTCAGAGAGCTTGGGCTCTTCTCTGCTTGGAGAGCTGAGCATGGAGGCAATTCTTGGGCTCACAGCTTCTTCTGCAGGAGGATAGAAAACTTGTTACCCTGCCTTCCTCTCCCTCCTCAAGCACTTTTTGCCCTTTCCTGTCTCTTTGCACCATCACCATCACAGAGACTTGGTCAGAGAGCTTGGGCTCTTCTCTGCTTGGAGATCTGAGCATGGAGGCAATCCTTAGGCTCACATCTTCTTCTGCAAGAGGATAGAAAGCTCCTTCCCCTGCCTTCCTCTCCCCCCCTCAAGCACTTTTTGCCCTTTCCTCTCTCTGTGCACCATCACAGAGACTTGGTGAGAAAGCTTGGGCTCTTCTCTGCTTGGAGATCTGAGTGTGGAGTCAATCCTTGGGCTCACAGTATCTTCTCTCTCTCTTCTGCAAGAGGATAGAAAGCTCCTTCCTTCCCTCCCTTCCTCCTCTCCTCAAGCTCTTCCTGCCCTTTCCTCCCTCTTTGCACCATCACCACCACCACAGGGATTTGGTGAGAGAGTTTGGGCTCTTCTCTGCTTGGAGATCTGAGCATGGAGGCAATTCTTGGGCTCATAGCTTCTTCTGCAGGAGGACAGAAAGCCATGGTGCTGTGCCCATCCCTTCCCAGCCCAGCTCCCCTTGTCCCCAGGCTCTCAGGGACAATCTATTCAGCTGCAGCTCCAGCTGAGCATGGGGAGGCTTCGATTTTCAGCTTTCTGCCTATTTATCTTGGGGCACCCAATTCTGTCAAGGCTGGGGTGGAAATGGCTCTCTAGGAGGGAGCTTGTGTGACACTGATCCTGCCCAGGTTTGTGCCAGGAGAGGGGAGAAGGAAGGGGAGAGAGCCCTGAGATACTCTAAAAGTTAAAGAAGAATCCTTTTCTAAAGACTAAGAAGCCCAAAATGTGAGGGATGCACTCAGCCTGTGGCTCAGTGTCCTTTAAAGGGACTTGGACCAGATGGCCTCTGAGGTTCCTGCCAACCTCAAGCCTCCTGCAATAAGCAGATAGCCTGGGTTAGGAGGGAGGAGGATGTTTCCAAGTGGTCATTTGGAAGTTGCTCCTATACCATAAGGAAGCAGTAATGTGCAGAGCTAGCCCTGGGATTCTGTTCATTAAATATGTTCATCAAGTTGCTGCTTTCTCCCCACCAGAGAAAGGGAAGGCCAGAGAAAAAGATCTGGAAGCAGGAAAAGAGCAGGTACCAGCCTGTTGTTCAAGTCCTGTTTACAGGAAGGATTAAGAGCATCATTTAAACACCTAAATTAATTTACTGAGATGCCTCTTACCACTCAGTTCAGCAGAGAACTGTCAGCAACTCTGCTCTCTCAGGACACTGCTCCAGAAAAGGGCAAGCTGCTGGGGCTCTTTAAACCCAGTCCTTCAACCTCAAAGCCACCTTTCCACCCTCATTTTATCACATACATGCTGCTGTACATCCTAAGATATGATTAACAACTCCCTGCCACCTTTGCCAAGCTCTAGCAGAAGCTGCAAGAAGGAAGATGCTTTTTGGGTCACTGTGAACCCACACCAAGTGCCAGAAGCTTACAGCAGTCGTGCCAGTTGATAAATCAAGGTTTTTTTCCACCCCTATAACACAACTAACCTGCTTTATTATGTACATTAAACAAGAGGGAAGGGGGAGAAACATCAATAATCCCCCTTTTTTAGTTGAGATGCTGAGGAATGCTAAATCATTTCATCCAAGGAACACCTTGTTCCAGGCTCTACAATTGGCATCTTTTCCCTTCTTAACTCAACAGAACCAGACCTCACAGTGCTGTGTTAATGTCAGTCTGAATTTGCCTGTGTCCATGGGAAAAATGGTATTTTGGGGACACTCTTAACAGCTCTAACAGCTCAGATTCCTGCCTGGGTACAGCAGAAGCTAAGGTTTAATGGGAGCTGTAGTATTAAATAGGCTGGAGTCTAAAGCTGAGATTCACACCTCTGTTGCCTAGCTCCAGACTTTTGGAGTTAAACATTGCTTGGTCCTTCTAGAAATACATGGAATTAGAAGGTTGAACATTAAGTATTCAGCACGGGCTCTCCAGTAAACAAAGAGGAAGTTTAAGTTGGAATGATGCCACTTGGTTAATAAAAGCAGCAGTGATGAGGAGGTGATTCAAGAGCTTGGGTGAAATGAAGGTCCCAGGGAGAGCACTGCCATCCTTTTATTTAGATATATTCTCACTCAAACTCTTTGCTGATCATCTCAGGGAAGCAGAGGTTGGCATCCAAGCTTCTCTTACTCTCCTTGCTCCAGCAGAAACATGGTCTGGTGTAAATTAAGAGGCTATCAACCAGGAGAGCTAAGACACCCAAGGATGCCAGTGTTCTTGTTTGGGGAGGGATGCTATGGAAAGGATGGCTGGAACACAGCATCCTCTTGAACAGGAACATGCAGCTACACTCTTAGTACTTCCCTTGGGCTTTGACAGATATTTGCTGCCAGCATGGAGCTGAGGAACCAAAGGGAATTAGCCATCAGCTGTGGAAATTGGAGAGTCTCTCTTTCTGAAGTGAGACAACTGCTTTCTTTTTGAAAGGAGGCCTGATGAATCATGGTGCTTTAGGGAAGCTTAAGGCACTCTGCAGGTTTGATATCACCATTCAGACCAAGAACAAAATGTCACTAAAAGTTTCCTCTCCAGCTGATTTCTGACCACGCAACTGAAGGCCAAAGGGAAGAGGAGATGTGGTGAGAAATAGCAAGAGGTGACCTGTCTTCAGAAGGGGGGGGGGGAAAGGGGCCAGATCAGTGGAGAAAGATGCATGAAAGACTGAAAGGAATGAGGATTAGACTTGATTTTCATGACAAGAGCTGCTCTGCAGCTACATGCAACTCCCTGCAAGGAGGTTGGAGTGAGATGCAGCTCTCTTCTCCAGAGTTAACAGGGAGAGGACAAGAGGAAATGGCTTCAAGATGCAGCAGGGGAGGTTTAGATTGGATACAAGGAGGAATTTCTTCCCTGAAAGAGTTGTTTAGTCTTGGCCCAGGCTGCCCAGGGAGGTGCTGGAGTCACCATGTAAGAAACATTGAGCTGCTCTCCTTAGGGCCATGGCTTAGTGGGATGGCAGTGCTAGGGATGCTTGGACTGGATGAGCTTAGAGGTCTTTTCCAACCTCAGAGATTCTGTGGTTCCATTCAGTTTGCTCCTGCTTGCCTCCAAGATGCTGAGGAGTCACTTACTCAAAGAGCTCATCTTCTCCCCAAGCACTTGCAACTTCCCAGGAGTGAAGGCAGAAGAATTGGGCTACAGCACACAAGCTGCAGGTCAATAACTTGTGCAGTAGAAGCTCTATAGCCCTCACTTCTGAATTTAGCCCAGGAATTACTGGATGGAGGCATTAAAAGCTGATTTATACTGATTTACAGGCCATTTTTTTTTTAGACAAAAAAAAAAAGACCTGCAAGGACAACCTAATTACAAAATAAGTTAGCAATTCCAGTACAGCTACATTTAAAAGGAGAATAAAAAAAATAGAAAAGAAAAAAAGAGACTTTCCTTCCTCACAATAAAGCAGACACTGCTTGGAACTACCCTTTTGATGGAAAAACCCAGCTAAAATCTTGAGATTTAAAAGAGAAAGAGAAGAAAAACCAATGGTGGGTTTGTCTTGGCAGGCTGCTGTGAATATTTGCAGCCTCTTTGAGCAGCTCATTGCAGGGTGGGCTCTGCTCCCTGCTGCCACAATGGCTGCTCCATCATTTCTATAGTGGGCCTGGGTGACATTCATTAAGTGCAGCTACAAAGGGAGAGGGTTAAACAGCTCGGCCTCTTTCCTCTGATTTGGTCATCCATCAGCAAATGCTCCAGGTTAAATGCCCAGCATCCTGCAGCAGATGGATTTGGAAAAGGAGAGCTGCAGATACTTCACCCCACACTACTTAACCCAGGGAAATGAGTCTCAGGCTCTGTGTCATGGTAAAATATGGAAGCTCACTCACATAATGTGCAGTTGAGAATTCTTTTATTCCTCTCTCTCTCTCTCTCCCCCTCCAAGCCTTTTCCAACTGGCTGCAGGTTAAGGTGCCACAAAAAAGCCTTCTCCCTTCTGCCAGCTGCTCCAGCAGGAGAGGTTCTGCTGGGGTGTAATTGATCTGTATTGACTATCAAATAAACATCTGAAGCCATGGTGCAATCAGAGAGACAAGTCCCCTGAATATTGCCTCTTTGCCTTTGATTTCCCCCTCCCCCCCCAGGAGATGCTGGGCACTGAGAAGTTGATTTTTCCTTAGCCAAAAGTTCTCCTGGAATAGAATGAACACTTAGTGCTTTACAGATAACTCCAGGAGAAACTCTGCACTGGCAAGTTCATTTTCCCCTCACCTAAAAGTCCTCATGAAATAGAGAATCACTAAGGTTGGGAGAGAGCTCAAAGATCAAATCCAATCATACCTGTCACTAACATACCACTAAACCATAGCCATAAGGAGAAAAGATTCATGGAGCTTGGAAAAGACATAAGATCATCAAGTCTAATCCTACCACTAAATCATAGTCCAAAGGAGAACAGAATCATGGAGCTTGGAAAAGACATAAGAACATCAAGTCTAATCCTACCACTAAATCATAGTCCTAAGGAGAACAGAATCATGGAGGTTGGAAAAGACATAATCAGATCATCAAGTCCAATCCTACCACTAAACCATAGTCCTAAGGAGAACAGAATCATGGAGGTTGGAAAAGACATAATCAGATCATCAAGTCTAATCCTACCACAAAACCATGGCCTTAAGGAGAACAGAATCAGGAAGGTTGGAAGAGAATCAGATTATCAAGTCCAATCCTACCACTAAACCATAGTCCTAAGGAGAACAGAATCATGGAGGTTGGAAAAGACATAATCAGATCAAGTCCAATCCTACCACCACTAAACCATGGCTCTAAGGAGAACAGAATTATGGAGGTTGGAAAAGACACAATCAGATCATCAGGTCCAATCCTACCACTAAACCATAGTCCTAAGGAGAACAGAATCAGGAAGGTTGGAATAGACCTCTCAGATCATCAAGTCCATCCACACCATTAAGGAGAACAGAATCAGGAAGGTTGGAAGAGACAATCAGATCATCAAGTCCAATCCTACCACTAAACCATAGTCCTAAGGAGAACAGAATCAGGAAGGTTGGAAAAGACATAATCAGATCATCAAGTCCAATCCTACCACTAACCCATAGCCCCAAGTAGAACATCTCTGTGTTTTAAACCTCTCCAACACTTACTACTTTACAGCCCCCACCCTGATGTGTTATGTTGATGTCTGGAAAAACAGTTCCCACCTGTTTCAGGTACTCTCTGCTTTAGTTAATCCTATCTTTTCACAGAAAAATGTAAAAACCAGAATCCAACTAATCAATGCAAGTTAACACAAGGATTTGGTACACACACACAGCTATGCCAATAATTTACATCCTGACCTGCAGTTGTCACCACAACCTTTCTTTTTCTCTTTTACTAAGGAGGAAAAACCCAGAGCAACATCTCTTGTGTGTGGGGAAGTTGGTTTAATGTCTCAGAAAGAATTGCAAGCTTCCCACGGCAGGGCCTGGAGGAAGTGGCTCCATGGCTTCCCCACCACATTTTCCTGTCAGCTGAAGGAGTGGGAAAGATGCAGGGACACCTAATTTCCACCTTGCTCTCCAACTCCATCTGATGAAAAAGATTGCCCAGCAGTCAAAAATCAAAGTCACACTGTCCTGGGGAGAAGGCAGAACAGTGACAGGCCTGAGCTTGCTGGCGAGAGCAGGCATGCAAGCAAGTGAAAATTTGGTCTCCACTAGGTGTGGAAAGTCAATGTTATTTGTTTTATTTTCCAAGTTCTTTTAGCAAACGTGGAGGTTTGGCTTCTCTTCTCCAGCCTGATTCAACAGGCAGGGGTTCTCCTAGCTTATTAACCTTAGCTAGGCTTGGTCCTTGTATTAATGAATGATTAATGTTCATTCAGTGCCAGCTCCATCAGGAGAAATCCACTTGGCTTTTTCCTGAGCTTGTGCTGGTTGGAGCAGTTCAGGATTTGGGGTAGTTTGGGCATGATTAATGTTCATGAAGTGCCAGCTCCATCAGGAGAAATCCACTTGGCTTTTTCCTGAGCTTGTGCTGGTTGGAGCAGTTCAGGATTTGGGGTAGTTTGGGCATGATTAATGTTCATGAAGTGCCAGCTCCATCAGGAGAAATCCACTTGGCTTTTTCCTGAGCTTGTGCTGGTTGGAGCAGTTCAGGATTTGGGGTAGTTTGGGCAGAGGGAAGAAATGGACCCAGTTTAGTGGTAGGCAAACTCCCTTAGCATTTTTCCTTCCCCTACAGAAGACAACCCAGCTGGGGAAGTGCTGACAACAACAACATTAGCACAGGAAGCTTGTTGTGTTCCCTTGCCCTAGGTCTTGCTCAGTGTTGGCCCAGGAATTGCTGGGTGCTGTGACTTCTTAGCCCCAGGGTAGCTCCCAACTCCAAACAAGTCTTGTAGACCAAGAGAGACCTCACTGCACCCCAGGAATAACACCAGCACCCAGCCCCTTTGCACTCCAACCCCTTGCTCTTCCCACAAGAGCATCTCCCCCCCAGCTTTTCTACCAAGGGGAACACTTCAGCCCCATGCTGAAGTGACATCATGCACTTAGAATCCTAGAACAGTTCCAGCTGGGAGAGACCTTGGAGATCATGAGTGCAGCCTTTGTCCTAGCCCTAGCAACCTGCTAAATGATGCCTCCCAATGCAACATCNCCCTAGGTCCCTCTGTGTCTATTATAGTCTATAAGCAACTATATAATATCTATATAAATAATATAGATTTATATATAATATATATATATAATATATTATATTATACAATATATATAAACCTATATATTTATATATATAGATTTATTTCAGCCTGGTAGTTAAAGAGCTTAAATAGAAGGATGCAAGCCTGGAGAGTGCAAGAGATGACCTCTCAAGTTAAGAGCAAGGTTCCTTGCTGTGATTTTAACAAGCTTTGCAGCATTTAACTTCCATATATGCATATAAACACACAACTTACAGATCTATTTCTCCCCTGTAAATCTTACCTTGCTATTTAAATCCCAAGATTGAAGTGGGGAAAAAAACCCACCCAAAAATGCTTCCCCAATGCTGCTAACAACACAATTCAAGTGAGCCAGAGCTGGAACTGGACTATTTGGTGCCTTTTAGTTGCCAATATCATGTTTGTGTGTCAACTCAACTTATTTCCATGGAGTAGCCAACAGAGAATCAATAAAATCAACCTGCAGTTGCTGGTGAACTTTGCATTGTGTAACCATCAGAGCTCAAATTGAATCTTAATTCTTTTCATTAGAATGATGCTCAGAGGCCAAATCACAGGAGGGTTTGGGGGTCAGCAAGGCCAAAAAAAAAGAAGCCAACAAGAGCAGCTGGCAAGAGATAGCAACATGGAGCTATTTGCAGAAGCAGAGAGAGAAGTGCTGTGAGCTTTATCCTTGGCACAGGAGCCAAAACTCAACTGTCTCTCAGCTCAAGGCAAGGCTGCACTTTCTTTTCCAGGGGTTCTTGACAAATAATAACTGTTTTCTGGGAAGGAAAATGATTTTATACCATCTATTTATACCCCCCTAAAAAAAAAAAGAAGAAAAGAAAAGGAGGGGAGGAAAGGTTAGAGGATTAAACTTTACAGATGCTTTGGCTCTGGAAAGATCATCTCAACCTTTGCTCCCTTTGGGGGAAGAAGCAGTGATTAGAGCAAAGCTTTTTTTTTTGGGAGCCATGCTGGGGACATCTGTGCCAGCAGAGCCTCATCAAGGCAGAGCCAGAGAGCTGGAGCAATTTGTGTTCCAGGATTCACACAAGAATATCCAATTCCTGAGGGGATAACTAGCTACCTGTAGGGCCATGGATGAGTTTCCTGGATAGGTTGTGAATGAGTGACAGTTTAATCCAGGGTTGGTTTTTTCCCACCCCCCCTCTCCATTTCTGTTTTTAAGGGTTATTTTTTCCCCTCTCTCTTTAAATCTAGGAGTTTTTTAAAGGGATAGATGTTCAGAGCAATACCCAGAAGTTTGTCATCCTCAGGAGGAAGGTGACTACTTTGTTCTCTGCAGTGTTGCCTCCATGCCCAATTTGAAGTAAGAAGAGTAAAAAGTTTCACAGGATTATACACCCAAGGAAAATTGAGGCAGACAACTCGATCATTTAGTTCCCACATAACCCAAACTAGACATTTGAGGGGGGAAAATAAACCTCCACACACTCCCTAACCCTTGCACTTCTTGAAGGCTTCAAGGCATTAGAGAAGCAAAGCTAGAAATAAATGAGCTTGCTATTCTTTGTCTCTGGGAGACCTCCAGAAGCATTCCAAGCTCTCCAAATCCCACATTCCAAGGCACAAGCTAGCCCTGAGGGCAGGCAAAGTAGGAGCATCTCCTCTAGGCTCACAGCAAGGCACCAAACCCAGCACATCCTGAGCAGAGCTTTGCTAAGCTTAGCCCTGAATTCACAAGAGCAACAGGAAGGGGAGTCTTTGAGAAGCAATATCTGCTCCATTTGGCATGGACAGAAAACCCAAAACCTGAGTTTCAGTGCATTTCCAACACCCTAAGGCAAGGCTCTGCTCAGGATGCTGAGGTGTTGCTAGGCTGGGATGAGCCAGAGGAGCAGCAGGGAAAGGGGGGGGGGAAAAAGTGACACCAGGTAGTAGAAGCATCTCTTCTCTGCTAGGAGTAAATGCTTCATAAGGACAGGTATTCTCCTGAGAGCATCTCTCTGATAGGAGAAACATGGAGCATCCTGCCTCTTCTTCCAGTCTCACAGGAACCTTCATAAATGAACCCAAAGCCTTGCAGATTATTGTTTTACTTCCCTCCACACATTCCTGCCTCAGAACTCCTTGTCAGTGCTGCTAAAACCAGTCTTACCATGCTAATGAATCATTGCCAGGGATTTTTGGAGCTTTTTCCTACTGACTCCTGTTCAGTTATGCACAAAGAGCACTATCTCCTCAGCATGCTAGTGGATTTTCCCCCCTTTAGGAGGAAATAATTCCTCTGAAAGCTCTTTTATAGTCACACCAGAGGTGTGAGTTCAGGGTACCTAAGTTTCATGAGCAGGCAGCAAGCTACTTCTCTCTTGCAAGGGAAATAACTTCTGATGTCCTAAATTGACACAGCAGGCTGAATGATGTCCATGTTACAAGGTTCACCTTTTCCAATAGCTTTCCTCAGCCACTAAGTCTTTGCTTTGTGTTTGGGGAGAGAAAAAATAACACCCAGCAAACTCCCCACCCTCAATCAGCTCTTCTTGTGCAGCTCAGTGCCAGCAAAGCCCTTTGGTGCCTGCATCCTCACACACACACACAGACTTTGCTTGCTTCACTCTCACTTGGTTTTGTCTCCCAGCTAGGAATTCCCATCTGCAGCATCACTTCCAAGGCAAGCTGCCTGGCTCCAGAGAGGAGCCATCAGATTGCTTTAGTGCTTAAAGCTTGTGTTTAAGAGAGCCTGGGGTTTTCCTAGGATACACACACACAGAGCAAGCTCCAGCTGTGCTACTCACTAACCCTGAGCCTGGCCCAGGCAGCTCAAGGTGTGCTAGGAGCTCAGTACTGCACTACTTGGCACCAGTGATGGGCAGAGGCATTTTCCAGCTGCAGGCACTTCCACTTCTATCAGTCCTGCTGATTTCCATCATATATCCCCTCCTGAAACAAAGCTGAGCCAGTGCCTGCTCCTCTGCCCTTCCTGTAGTGACCCAACCAGGCAAGGGATTTGCAGGCTGGGGACTATCCATCATCCATCCACAAAACTTGAACCCCAGAGGGAAAAGTCTTCTGTTAGTGCAATCCAGCTGCACCTCATCCAAAGAGCTATCAGCTCCCTGGCTGCTTTCTTACATTACTTGCACCTGAATCTTTCTGCTTCACTCTACATCAAGATTTAAAGAGGGAGAGAGGGAAGAAAAAACCCAACAACCAAGCCCATCATCATTTCTTTCCTCCAGAGCTAATTCCCACACACTGCAATGAGAGAAATGCAATGTTGTGAGCAATCAAAAGCTGGAAAGTGGAATGCTTTCCTGCACCATTCAGATGGAAATGAAGCCTGGCCTCAATTCTGCCACCCACCTGGAGCCATGCTCTGATCCTATAGATCTTTGGATCAATACTGCATCATAGCTACAGAACTAGAAGGGGAGGAGGAGGGTGGGAAGAGGAGGAGAAGAGGCACAAGAATCAAGGAGTGTGTACATTTTAGCTGGATTAGCTGTGGAAGGATTCTCCCCTTCACTGCTGCAGGGAGCAGTGCAGCCAGAGCATCCTGCCTCCTCTCAGGGGACCTGGGGCTTCCCCTGAAGGCTATTATCCCTCCCTCCAAATAAAGGCAGGAGATGATGGGGTTGTGTTTTCTCTTTGCCTATGCATGGAGAGAAGAGGACAGAGAGCTAGCCACCCTCTATTATTTCTTAACAAGTCCTTAAATTGCAGCTTGGAGTGGGCTGGAGCTGCCTCCCTAGCTACTCTTCATCCAGGTTACCAGATGAGTTTCTGCCCACCCAGGAGAGAGATGGAGAGTGATCTGTGCTTGTTTGTAGTTTCAAGCTGCCTCCTGTTTGCAGTATGCTCAGGACTGGGTTTTGTCCCTCCTGCCCCATTCCCTAGCTCTCCAGGAACAGCTGAGGGACAGCTAGTTCATCCACTCCATCCCCAGGCTCCAGACAAGCTCTGCTCAGCAACCATTGGAGTGAGAAAGGCAAACAAAACCATGTTCTATGCTTATTTAGAGCTCTTGAAGGTTTCCCCATCTGGGAAGTTCACCTTGCTCCTCTTCTCCAGAGGAGACTCTGCCCCTACCCTAGGGATGACCCAGAGACAAAACCCACTCTGCTGTAGAGAGCTGCCAATCCCCACAGCTCCAGCCACATCCCCAAAGGCCACAGAAGGAGAAACAAACCCTCAGAGCCCTACAAGCTCTTCAGGAGCTGTTTCCTACCCAGCACAAGCCAAACACAACCTTCAAACCAGCCTGCAACACCACACTGCTCCAGCAACATCCTCAGCCACCCCAGAGAAGATGCCAGCAACATCTTACCTTCACTTCCAAGATGATCCATGGGCCTCCAAAGCAAAGCAGCAGCTCTACACTTGCTCTCCAAGGCATGCATCCAGCAAGTGATGTCCTTCCAGCCTGGAGCAGCCTGGAACAACCACCCCTCTCCCTGAAGAAGGGAAGAAAATGGTTTCCTAGCTCCTTTACTTATTTCCCAGAGCCTTGCTAATCACCTACAGCTGCTGGCCCTGCTGAGAGCAACCAACCAGCAGCAGCTCTGGGTCCTCCTGATGGCAAATAACCACCTAGAGCTGCTGGTCCTGAGGATGCTAAGTAACTAGAGGAGCCTGAAGGTCTGTTCCAACCCTGACAATTCCATGACTCTAAGGTAAAGCCTGGGAGATTACTTTTCCTTCCTCTTCCCCCTGGCACTTTAAGAAGGCAGAGGGTGACTTTTGGGCAGATAATGTAACATATTCCTAGTAGGATTGCTTAGGATAATCTGCAGAGGGGTTTTGTGGCTCAGGAATCAGGATTGAGGTTTCACATGGAATTTTACCCAAATTCTAGGCATTTTTTGAGGGGAAGAAGGACAAGCTTGGCTTTACTATGTCTTCTAGAAGATGATTTACTTCTCCTTGGGCTCTGGGTATTGTTTCAGGAGGATAGCAAGCTCCTGTAACACTGCTTAGCTGCATCACTCCCTGACAGTGAAGTGTAGGGCTGCAAGTAATCCAGTTTTGGGAGGGAAGAAGGGTGCAAGCCTGCTTCTGCTCCTCTCTTGCTGGGGAGCATCACTAGCAACTAAGAGCACATCCTCTGCAAAAAGCCTGGGGATCCTCTCCCAAAAGAATTCCCATCCCTGGATGTGGTTAAGGCTCATTTAGCTGTGCTGTTGGAGGATGATGGTTTAGGGGTGAGCTTTATAGAGTAAGGTTAATAATTGGACTCAATGATCCCAAGGGTCTTGGGCAACCTGAATAATTCTATCATCTGTTATTCCTGTCTATCAGTTCTCCTGGCTTGTTTTCTGATGTCACCAGCACCAAGTAGTTGATGGTTTTAATTGGAATTATCTCCTAGAAAAACCCTCAGGTCAAGGGCCCTGCTGTGAGAAATACAAACTCACAGCAAGATCTTGTCCCTCAAGCTGGACATCAGGGCCAAGACCAACCACAGGACACAGCCAAAAATAAAAATACACATTGTTAACTCTTTTGGAAGAGGGAAAGGCAAAAAAAAAACCAACCCCAAAAACCCCTGGTGAGCACTTGTAGAAATGAGTTCAGCTTTCAGCCAGTGCTAAAGGTAGTTATGCTCCAGTAATGAGGAGAAAAGGCAAGTTGCTCTCAAGAATTAATGAGCTCCCAAAGACCAGGCAAAGGGAAGTGAACGTTTGGAAAATATCCCTGCTGAACCCCAGGAATAATAGAGTGAGAAAAAATGGAGTAGATCCCTGTGGTAAAAACTATTAGAGGAGGCGAATTATAAAACTATTAAGCAGAATGTAACTCCCAATTAAAAGATGATTTAACACTGGAATCTGATGGATGAATTTTGATTAAATGGAGGACTATTAGGAGCCCTGGGAAATGGACTTAACTCCTGCCAGTTCTAAAAGTTAAAAGGCAGTTTGCTAGAAAAATTTCTAAATGAAGGTTAATTACTTTAAATAACATGGCTGGAAGCAATCAAAAGAAATTTATACTATTCTCTGGAGTTGGAGGGGAATAATAGAGATATCCCCACCTCTCCATGGAAAATGGAATTAAGGTCCCCAAGTACAGGTTGACAAAAAGACAAAGGCAACACAAACTGGCTGACAAAAGGGCTTGGGTGAGAAGCTGAACCACTCCAAGCCTTTGAGCTACCACAAAACTCCTGCTCTGCTGTCACACTGAGTCCTTTCTGCAAGGCTTTTTTGCTCCTCTTTGCAGGGCTTTTTGCTCCTGTTTGCAGGGCTTTTTTGCTCCTGTTTGCAGGGCTTTTTTGCTCCTGTTTGCAAGGCTTTTTTGCTCCTCTTTAGGCATCAGTGCTGCTTCACACCAGCCTGGGAGAGCCACAGTGAGCATGCTGCTGGATGCTGAAGATGTTCCAAGAGGCAAAACTGAGCCTCCTTGCCCTTGAGGAGAAGGTTCAGCTCTACAAGCAGGTAGGCAAGAATGGATCCTAAGGAAGGAAGGTCAAACAGCCCTTTCTTTGTTACTTTAAACCTTTCATTGCCATCAGAAATTGCTCAGGCTAGGCGAGGAAGGAGCTTGTCCCACTAGGTGTGTTGGGTTAGTCAGAGGATGGAGTTTGGAGCACAGGGAATTAAGATCCCCAAGTGTCTCCCATGGAGGAGGTGAGGATTGAGGAAGGAAAGCATGTGTCCATGTCACTTCATATTAACTGCCTGGACTGGGTTTTTCCCTGAGGAAGTAGAGCAGGAGACAGCAGAAGGGGAGAAGCTTTCTCCTGTGACAGCCTCCTGGGGCTTTTAGAGAAGCATTAGCAAAGAAGGGCACAGAGGAGGCAGAAAGATCTCCACAGATCCCAAAGGATTGCCAGGAAGCTGGAATTGTTAGACATTTTCCACTAATAGAAATATCTCCCTGTGGCCCTGCTCTGCTCTGACCTAGCTGGCAAGGGATTTTCCTCTGAGCATTGCAGCACAGGCCAGGCTGCACCAGCTTCTCCAGATCCACAGCAGCAGGATGCCAGGGAGCCTTCCCACTCCTATCCATGCACCTTAGGTCCATGATGACTCCGACAGGAATCTTGGAGCATGCTGAACACTGGCTCCAGCTCCTGCTTTTTCTTTCTGGCCCTGACCAAGGTGGAGGAAGCAATCATGCATCCCACCTTCTGCTGCCCATCCAGCAGGATATGTGCCCTCCTGATCACTCACTGCGTGGACTTTGGGTCCCTGCCATGCCACCTGAATGACTCTGGGCTTGTGTGTGGCCACTAAGTTCTCCCTTCTCCAACTGCTTGATTGTGTGAGGAGAAGAGAGGGAAGGGAAGGGAAAAGAGAAGAGGAGAGGGAGAGGGAGAGGAGAGGAAGAGGAAGAGGGAGATGAAGAGGGAGAGGAGAGAGAAAAGTAAAGAAAGAAAAAAGAATAGGAAGAGAAGAGGAAGAGGGAAAAGTAAGGAAAGAAAAAGGAAGGGAAGAGAAGGGAGAAAAGGGGGAAAAAAGAAGAGAAGGGAAGAGTGAGAAGAGAAAGAAGAGAAGGGAGAAAAAGGGGAAAAAAGAAGAGAAGGGAAGAGAAGAGAGAAAAAGAAAAGAGAAAAGAGAAAAAANAAAGACAGAGAAGAGAAAAAAGAAGGGAAGGGAAGAGAGAAAAGAGGGGGAAAAAAGAAGAGAAGGGAAGAGAAGAGAGAGAAAAAGAAAAGAGAGAAGAGAAGGGAAGAGAAGAGAGAGAAGAGAAAAAAGAAGGGAAGGGAAGAGAGAAAAGAGGGGGAAAAGAAAAGGGAAGACAGAAAAGAGGGGGAAAAAAGAAGAGAAGGGAAGAGTGAGAAGAGAAAGAAGAGAAAAGAAGAGAAGAGAGAAAAAGAAGGGAAGAGAAAGAGAGAAAAGAGAGAAAAAAGAAGAGAAGGGAAGAGAAAGAAGAGGAGAGGAGAGAGAAAAAGGAGAAACAAGAGGAGAGAGAAGTCTGTGCCCCTCTGCACACCTCTGCCTGTCATTTCCACAGCAACACAGCCTGTTCCCACCTCCTCCTGTCCCCTTCCTCCCCCAGGCCTGATTCCATGCCCATTCACTCACATCTCCACATGGGATTTCCCCCCACACCCCCAGGAGAAGCCATCCTGCTCTCACAGTTACCACTCTTCCACAACCATGATCAGAAAAACCTCTCTCCTTTGTGCTCCCTTTGAGTGTTGACCCTTGAAATGTCCAAGTCCTCCTCCCTACTCCCACTGCTCCCACTTGCCCAGCTCTTTGTCTGCCAGGCTTTTCCAGGCAGGGGAAGGTGCAGTGCTGCTCCTTTAAGGCTGGGTGCCTCGAAGTGATTACTCTTGGCTATCACTTTTTCTCTATCAGACATGTCATGGTGAAGAATCTTCAACCTTGACTCTTACAGCTGCCCTAATTATAGGACATATTTTTGGTGCTGTGTCTTTATTCCTCTCTGTGCTGCCACTCTGACCCCACTGCTTCCTCCAGCATGCTTGTGTTAACAAGGTTGTCCATTCCACACTTTCCTCACTCTGATTTGTAACTGGAAATTACCATAGCTGGCTTTCACTCCCTGACAACCATCACTTGAAATAGGCCTTTTCAAGTTAATATGATGTCCATTGCAAAGTGGAGGATTACTTTTCAGTGATGTTAAATGAGCAATTGAAGGAGCTAGAGGCTTTTCCTAGAAGAAGAATTAAATTTTACCTGCCACTTAATAGAGGAGCAAGGGCTAACCCTAAATGAATCTATTCTCAGCTGCTGCCATCCCTGGGGAAAAAACAAACAAACAAAAATACAAGAAGAACTCCAGTTAATGGTGGTAAAATACAGAAGAAAGAGAGGAATTAGTCATAAAAACAAGCCTAACTCACCCTTTGTAGAGCCTCAGGTAGCTGCTGCAGCTGGAAGATGCTCCCTTTTAGGGCTCATCTGCTGAATCTAGTGGATCTGTGGCCAGCAGAGCCAACATCACTGCCTGGGAAATGTTTGGTGAGGGATATGATGCTCTCAGTGGTGCCTCAGTAAGGAAAATAGCTTTTCACCTGCTGGTTCATCCTGTCTCAGGGAAGGATATTTAGACCAACACGTATTTCCAGCTACTACTGGAAAGGGCTTTGTCCCATTCCTTCCTGAGGATTGGTGAGGAGCCTGCTCAGTTTGCCTCCAAAAAAACCTCCAGGTTTCACAGCCTGGTGAGAAGGAAGGGGATAATGATTCTGTGATGAAAGCAGGGGAGCAGAAGCTGAGAGATCAGTGCCCTGCTACACCATTCTCCCCGAGCAAGGCTTTCAGAGCAAGGCATGGGTTCCATCCCTCCTCCTTCCACCACTGCCTGAGTGAGGCCACACATCTCCCCACTGCCAAGATACGTGTTGGTCTAAAGATCCTCCCCTGAGACAGGGTGAACTAGCAGGTGAAAAGCTATTTTCCTTACTGAGGCACCACTGAGAGCATCATATCCCTCACCAAACATTTCCCAGGCAGTGATGTTGGCTCTGCTGGCCACAGATCCACTAGATTCAGCAGATGAGCCCTAAAAGGGAGCATCTTCCAGCTGCAGCAGCTACCTGAGGCTCTACAAAGGGTGAGCTACACTTGTTTTTTATGACTAATTCCTCTCTTTCTTCTCTCTTCTTGCAGGAGGTCTCCTCTCTCTCTCTCCATGCAGCTCAAGCAGCTCCAGCCTGCCTGAGATTTCAGTGCTCATCTGGGATCAACATGCTGGAGCTGATGTTTTTCCCTTGGCTTCTGAAAGGTCAGGACAGCAGTATATTGAATCTCTAAACATACTGATCACACAACTCTGCAAGCTCACTAGAATCCATTAATATCCAAGATACTGGAAGGAAAAGAGGAGGGGAAAAAAACACCTCACCTTTCCTCCATCAACTTAAATCAATTAGCTGGGACCGAAAGAAAAAATGCAAATTCTTGTGGAAGAATCAAAAATGGAAAAGACCAGCACTCATTATCCTGTCCCTGAAGTGCCAGAGGGTAACATTAGCTTTGGTGATGATGTTCTGCATTGATTAGTCAAACATGTAGGGAATCATAGGCAAGCTTGGACACCTGATGTGGGACCAGAGGAGCTGTGTGCTGCTAGAGCACATGCAGATGTTGTGGGGAAGATGTGTGTGCTTTGGCCAAAGGAAGGGAAGACAAAATTCCCTGCTGAATGTGAACCTTTTTCTCCTTTCTGGACTCTAGGAACCCAGCATTTTTCCTGTAGGGCAAGTTTCTGACCATGATATGGCTTAGTGCTTCATCTGAGACATGCTCCCTGCTTCTTCCCATCACACTCTGCTCCCTGTGCACTCTCTGCTCTTCTTCTTTAGCTTCATTTCCACCTGATACTTGATATTTAGAGCCCAGTCCCTGGGCACTTTTCTGTGCAGATATGGGACAAGCAGCCCCATATCAAGATGCTTTAAGCCCCCCCCACCAGCTATATTCAGGCTGAAACCTTTGAGCTCCAAACTGAGCCACTGAACTCACAGCAGAATTGCTGCTGACAGTGTAACTAAATAAAAGAGCTGCTTTTCTAATCCCTGAGGCCAACACAAGAAACAGTGCTGGAGAAATGGGTATTTTTTCATTCCCTTGGCTGCAGGGATCACTGCTACATTGGAACACAAAGCTCAAAAGATCCAGGGAGTGTCACCAAAAAAATCCTGGAGTGGCCTGGCAGGTGGCAATAAATCATTTGGCCAGGATTGTACGGGTGGAATCCTAAGCTGATTTTGCAGCACAAGTTTTACAGCAACTCACCAAGTTGTGGGCAGGAATGAAGTGTTGATTTCTCTCCTTTTTTTCTCCCTCTCTCAGACCAAACCATCCTACAAAGGAATCAAGCTGCTCTGTCTGGATTTGCAGGTGGACAGCTGAAGACCACAACATCCTGAGGCTGCTTGTGCCTCTAGGGATGAGCTGGCAGCCTGGGAAAAAGAGGCTAAAATTGCAGGAGATGACTTTGTATGGGCACAAAGAGACAGAGAACATCTGACCAGCAGGTAATACAGCTCTTTAGACACAATCTTAGTCCCCCTGAGGGCAGCAGGAGGCAAGCCCAGTCTCCATCTATTCCCAGGTACCTCTAATGTACACCAAAATATCTAATAAGCATCAGCAGTCTTCATTAGAGTGCAAGCAAGAGTTATGGAGAGCCTAACCTTGCATGCAGAATAAATGATTGCCAGAGGATTATTATGTATTCTAACAATATCTAACACACCTCTCTGTCTCCCATAAATTACAGGGCACCCTCTGGCTCCTGGAAAACACTCTGCCTCATGCAGAGCCACTAGAGAGGCTTTTTTTCCCCTCCCTTCTAAATACACACAAGAGTAACTCCAATCAGTTTGGTCTTGCCTAGAGGTTTGAAGAGCTGAGAAGAAGATACTTGTAGACACATATATTCCCCCAGCCTGGTGGAACTGTATCAATGACCAGAGCAAATGACCACACTTTAAAGGTGCTGAGAAAAGAGAAGCTCATTTGCAGAAGATCATTATTAGCTACACACACACATCCTCATCCTTCTTCACAGTCCCACAGGAATTTTACCACTGTGCTAGGGATCTAAGCAAGGGATCTAAATAAGGCTGTGTTCTTGCACCAACTCTACTCACACTCTTTGTCAGCATGATGCTCCAAAGGGCCAGGGCACAATTTGATGACCAGGATGGGATCTCCATTAGATATCATATTGATGGAAGCTTATTTAACCTAAGGTGTCTGAAGGCCCATACTAAGCCCATAAACCATCTTGTCCAGGAGCTGCTTTATGCTCCTGACACTGCCCTCATTGCCCAGACAGAAGGAGCTCTGCAGGTTTAACATCCAGACAGCACTGGAGTTGGCTGAGTTGTTTTCCAGCACATTTATCCAGATATTGGAGACCTGCTTGAAGATTTTGGACATGTCTGGATATACCTAAAAGCACCACAGAGTTAGAAAGTTGAGCACCACAGAGTGAGTGAGAAAGTTCTGCAGCTCACAACCAAGTCTTTAATGTCCATTTCTGCTGGGAAAGAAGTGGGAAAAAACATTTAGAAAGAAACCTAAATTATTTTGACACATCCCATTCCATTTACAAGGCATCAGGGACAGTTGTTTTGCATTCTTCTCTCAAATCCTTTCAGTTTCAGGTTCTTTTTCACCACTCAGACTGCCTCCCACACACACATGCACATCCTCCTTTACTATGGAGACTCCAAGAAGTATATTGTGCATAAGCCTGTACTTTTAATATATATTAACAAGATGATGGATCCCCTGAGTAGAGTGGTGAGGGAAAGCACAGGAAGACAAGAAATATTCTCAGGGTGTTATTGATTAACTGTTTTTCAGAACAGAGGGAATCATTTTTAACTGCTTTAAACTATGATGGACTCAAGTGGAAAATGCAAGCAGAGTTAGCAAGGAGCATAATTGACTGGGCAGGGAACGAAGTAACCTCTCAGCATGGAGCAAGGAGAGGGTGACAGCCAGGGCTGCTCAGGACCCAAAAACCCTTTCTTCCTTCCCCAAGTGAACTCTTCCAGAAGCCAAAGATGACAACGAGCAGAAGTAAAGGGAGGAGGGGAGGGGAAAAAAAAGAAGGGGAAGGAAGGATAGGAAAAAAAGGTCCAGCCACTCAGTTACATGATCTAAATTCTAATCAAACATCATTTAAAGCATGTTTTATTTCAGCCTCTGGAGAGATAGTCCCTCCTGACTCCTCACCATGGCAACCAGTGTCTCATTTCAGAAGTGTCATGCCACATTATCATCTCGCCGGCTCACACACTCCTGCCTGACAACTTCTCTCTGCCCCTTGTGACAAGCGTGCCGGGCTTAGGCTGTTTATTTTTGGTGTCAGGCTGGCCCTGGCAGATTGAAAGGCAACCTCAACCNTCTGCTTTTAATGCTCATTAAGCCAGGAGAGAAGCCCTAGGGTGTCAGATATGATGTCTAGGTTAGCAACACCACAAAGAAGAAATGAAATCAGAGGTGTTGGGAGTGAAGACATCAGCACAGGTTTTGGATTTACTATCCAGATCAGTTTCTTTAGCCCATGAGGGGAGATGGGTGAGGATCCTCTCTGCAACAACACACTAAATGCATCACAGAATCATGAAGGTTAGAAGAGACCTCTAAGATCCTCAAGTCTAGCCATAGCTATCACTAACACTCCAAGAAGGGAACATCCCTCTCAGCTAAAACTGCAGGAATCAGGAAAAGTAGGGGTTTTCCATACAAGTTGCAGCTGTGCTGAAAGAGTTGGAACCCTAGTCTTGTGTTAATCAGCAACTGATTTCCCAGTTACCATTTTCCTGGGCAATTATCCATTGGAATATTGCTAAGCAAATTAATGGAATGCTATGGTCCCAACAGCCACACAAGACCTGACTGTGACAGGGAACTCAACACTCTCACAGTCACCAGGAACATCTTTATCATAATAGTTGTATATTTTTCTACTAGAGAACCCAAAGAGTAACTTCCCACACTGAAAAATCAGCCTGTTGCTTGGGAAGATTTTACTTCAAAGGAGAAAAGCAGCATTAAATGCAATATATATGATGAAGACCTTGTGTATTTCAGGTCATCTACAGCCACTGGAGTTCCCAAGCAGAGGTTTCATGGAGAGAAGAGAGCATCATCCTCTGTTAAGCAGCCAAAAAGGACTTCTTTCTGGAAACTTCACTGTGGTGTTGTCACACAAGTGATTAGGGAGCACAATGTGCCACAAATACAATTGCTGGAGTGATCTCTCTTTCCTGCTTCACTTAGGTCATGAGAGTTTTAGACCAATTTCTCTGTGGCTATGTCTATCCTAACAGACAGCTGAACACTTCCAGCAAACATCACCAGGCTGTGAATAATATCTGCAGAGCTGTTGATGGAAAGAGTGGGTCTAAAATCAATCCCTAAGATGGGACAGTATCAAAACAAAAAGGTCTTCTGTCCAAGATAACCATCACAGGGACACAAAATGACAGGCCCAGTGACCCTGGGAAGAATGGCCCTGCCAGCACCAAGTGGGAGGAGATCAGATGCAAGGTTTAGAGCTACTTTTGGCAGTGTTTGGGGCAAAGCTGGTATCAGCCAAATTGTTCTCACCTTTTCAAAGCTGGGTGGTAAGAAAAGAGCCCATGATGGAAGGAATGAACACAGATCACAAGCATCTCTCCCTGCACTGCTCTGGTCCTGGGCAAAGAGGGGTGAGTGTGGCTTAGCATGGAGTTTACATGGCTCACAAGATGAACAAAACTGGGCCCAGTTAGCTCAGAGAAAGGATCACAGAGTGGGCAAACCTCTACCATTAACTGAGAAGCAATCTTGGATCAAAGAAGAGGCTAATTGGAAAAGAGCTTTCATGAAAAACAAACAAAGCAAGCACTCTGTTCATTGCATCTTTAATCCCTTTTTTCTGCTAACTGTACCATAGGAAGAGAGAGGCTTACAACAGCAAGGCATCTGTAAACAAAACAGCACCATCCCAAGACACACTTCAATGGCATTTGACAGAGTTTGGGAGAGCAGAGCATGGACATCTTTCAACACCATAAAATGAGGAGAATTAACAGTGATTATGGAGCAGCAATGAAACTCCAGAGCTGCAAGTCCCAGAAAAAGCTATCAACACAACAAATGCTACAGGAG
This sequence comes from Bucco capensis, assembly GCA_013396975.1. Classification (NCBI taxonomy): domain Eukaryota; kingdom Metazoa; phylum Chordata; class Aves; order Piciformes; family Bucconidae; genus Bucco; species Bucco capensis. The sequence continues at coordinate 35,542 of VWZO01001366.1, forward strand.
GTCTTGCCAGAGAAGAGAAAAGGAAGACAAGGAGAACAGGCAGAATATTCATAAGGCAGAAAGAGCAGCCAGGGAAGGAAGGAGGGAGGGAGGTGATGCTCCTCTGGCTCTCCTAACCCTGGGCTCTTTTCTGCCCTCAGGCTGTAACATCTCATCAGCTCACATCTCTCCATTTCCATATCAAACCCCTGCATGTACCTGCAGGCAGAATTTAACCTACTGCCCTGCTGGGGATGGAGCCCAGGAGATGTTTGGCTTCTGGGCTGGGAGTACACATTGATGGCTCATGTCCATGGCTTTTCATTCAGCAGTTCACCCAAGTCCTTTGTTGTAAGGAGCTCTGCTAGAAAGAGTCCCTGGATTGGCAAGATGCAAGGATGCCTGTAAGAATTTATACTCCCAAAGGAG
>VWZO01001366.1:36698-50323 GCA_013396975.1 Bucco capensis
CCCCCCCCACCTTGAACAGCAAGCACCACACCCCACTTGGTGTGATAAGAGATGATTTGAGAAGATATTTGCTTACATGTGTATAAGCAATTTGCCGCGCGACGCAAAGCCCCCGGCGCGGCTGAGCGAGCGCACGCTGCTCTGTGTGCCAAAGGGGGAAGGAAACAGACAAGTACAACCTTTCAGGAGAAAGCAAACCATTCATTTCGGATCCCTGGTAGTAGATTTCAATCATCAGATCCTGTTATTCACACAGAACAATAGGAAATGCAGGCCAAAAAGGCATTCTAGGCACTCTCTCCTCAGAGACGTGAGTGCGAAGCTTAGACGTTGCCTCTGCAAAATGTCCCTGCAGAGAGCTGGGAGACACGGCAGAAAAGGAAGGATTGGGGACAAAATGTGACATTCATTTGCTGAAGGAACACACTAGAGAGACACTTTGGGCCAGCTTCATCTCTGCTGTTGTGGTGTCAGCTTGGAGCAGCACCACTTACCGTCGATGATTTACTTGGGGTCATCTGCAAGCAGAACTGCAGCATCTCCTCTCCCATTCAAGGCACAGATTCTGTTCATCACAGCCAAGATTTCCCTTCAGCTCTGTGGGATTTGTACAGCTTCTGTACAGGTGGGGCTGAGCCTTCAGATTGTGTAAGCACAATAATAACAGCCTGTATTACATTTGCTTTGAATAGCAAACCTAAGAAAGCAGCAGCAGTGGGTTTGCCATTCGCCAGCTGAGACAGGAGCAGCAAAGCAGAGCTTCCTTCCACTCAAGAGATCCAGAACTAGGAATAGTTTCCTACCTTCCCATCCACCTAGGTAAAGAACAACATGTTCTTGAATGTATTGTTCTGCTTTTAATGCTCATTAAGCCAGGAGAGAAGCCCTAGGGTGTCAGATATGATGTCTAGGTTAGCAACACCACAAAGAAGAAATGAAATCAGAGGTGTTGGGAGTGAAGACATCAGCACAGGTTTTGGATTTACTATCCAGATCAGTTTCTTTAGCCCATGAGGGGAGATGGGTGAGGATCCTCTCTGCAACAACACACTAAATGCATCACAGAATCATGAAGGTTAGAAGAGACCTCTAAGATCCTCAAGTCTAGCCATAGCTATCACTAACACTCCAAGAAGGGAACATCCCTCTCAGCTAAAACTGCAGGAATCAGGAAAAGTAGGGGTTTTCCATACAAGTTGCAGCTGTGCTGAAAGAGTTGGAACCCTAGTCTTGTGTTAATCAGCAACTGATTTCCCAGTTACCATTTTCCTGGGCAATTATCCATTGGAATATTGCTAAGCAAATTAATGGAATGCTATGGTCCCAACAGCCACACAAGACCTGACTGTGACAGGGAACTCAACACTCTCACAGTCACCAGGAACATCTTTATCATAATAGTTGTATATTTTTCTACTAGAGAACCCAAAGAGTAACTTCCCACACTGAAAAATCAGCCTGTTGCTTGGGAAGATTTTACTTCAAAGGAGAAAAGCAGCATTAAATGCAATATATATGATGAAGACCTTGTGTATTTCAGGTCATCTACAGCCACTGGAAAAGGAAGACAAGGAGAACAGGCAGAATATTCATAAGGCAGAAAGAGCAGCCAGGGAAGGAAGGAGGGAGGGAGGTGATGCTCCTCTGGCTCTCCTAACCCTGGGCTCTTTTCTGCCCTCAGGCTGTAACATCTCATCAGCTCACATCTCTCCATTTCCATATCAAACCCCTGCATGTACCTGCAGGCAGAATTTAACCTACTGCCCTGCTGGGGATGGAGCCCAGGAGATGTTTGGCTTCTGGGCTGGGAGTACACATTGATGGCTCATGTCCATGGCTTTTCATTCAGTAGTTCACCCAAGTCCTTTGTTGTAAGGAGCTCTGCTAGAAAGAGTCCCTGGATTGGCAAGATGCAAGGATGCCTGTAAGAATTTATACTCCCAAAGGAGTGTATTTATATATAGCTGGGGTTCTGCTCTGGGATCCTTGCAATCCCTGGTGGCTTTGCCAGGCAGAGCCTTGCAAGAAATGCATCTAAACCTCTCCTCTCAAGAGAGAGATTTGCAAGAGATTTTATTTGCCAGTTGAATTCCTTTGTCTCCAAGGAGCTGGTGCTTGTGCCGTGTGTTGATCAGGCTGGAGCCTAGGAAGAAACCCAACCAAACCATACCCAAACCAACTCAGAGGTGATAGCTTCATGTAAAGAGCAGCAGTGGGATTGCTTCTGCCAGGCTGAATGCTATCAGCAAGCATTGCTGTGCTCTGGTGGAACTTACACCAAAGCAAGCTGCACTTGTTATTCATCTCAGTTCTGCTGTGAGCTGCTGCTTCCACAAAACAATATACAACTTCATTCAAGCATGCTAGTGTTGTTGTGTGCCTGGCACTTCAGGCTGCTGTGTGAGGGAAGGCTTGGGGAGGCTCCACCTTTACAGTAAGTAACTATCAGCATTTGCACCAGCATCCTTCCTCCTCTCCCTCCCAGCTCATCCCTGGAAGCATCCCAGCTCAGGTTGGTTGGGCTAGGAGCAAGCTGCTCTAGTTGCAGATGTCCCTGCTGCCTGCAGGAGGTTGGATGAGATGCCCTTGGAAGATCCCTTCCTGCCCAAACCCCTCTGTGTTTCTATGAAGAAGGAGGAGGTTTCGATCTCCCCACCTGCTCGGAGCAGTGGCCAAGGGCTGAGGGCGGGAAAGTGAGCTGGATCCCTGGATTGATCCGCATGGGATCCGTTCCTGGCTCGATCCGCACGGGATGCGTTCCCAGATCGATCCGCATGGGATCTGTTCCCGGATCGATCCGCACGGGATGCGTTCCCAGATCGATCCGCATGGGATCTGTTCCCGGNCCCGGATCGAGCCGCATGGGATCTGTTCCCGGATCGATCCACACAGGATCCGTTCCCAGCTCGATCCGCACGGGATGCGTTCCCGGATCGATCCGCATGGGATCCGTTCCCGGATCAATCCACACAGGATCCGTTCCCGGATTGATCCGCACAGGATCCGTTCCCAGATCGATCTGCACGGGATGCATTCCCTGATCGATTGGCACGGAATGCATTCCCGGATCGATCCGCGTGGGATGCGTTCCCAGATTGATCTGCATGGGATCCATTCCTGGATTGATCAGCACAGGATGCATTCCCGGATCGATCTGCACAGGATGCGTTCCCAGCTCGGTCCGCACGGGATGCGTTCCCAGATCGAGCCGCGTGAGATGCATTCCCGGATCAATCCGCATGGGATCTGTTCTCAGATCGATCCACATGGGATCTGTTCCCAGATCAATCTGCATGGGATCCGTTCCTGGCTCGATCTGCATGGGATGCGTTCCCAGATCGATCTGCACAGGATCCGTTCCCAGCTCGATCTGCACGGGATGCGTTCCCGGATCGATCCGCATGGGATGGGTCCCCAGATGGATCCACACGGGATCCATTCCTGGCTCAATCCGCACAGGATGCATTCCCGGATCGATCTGCACGGGATCTGTTCCTGGCTCGATCCGCACGGGATGCATTCCCGGATCGATCCACACAGGATCTGTTCCTGGCTCGGTCTGCATGGGATGCATTCCTGGATCGATCCACATGGGATCTGTTCCTGGCTCGATCCGCACGGGATGCATTCCCGGATCGATCCACACAGGATCTGTTCCTGGCTCGGTCTGCATGGGATGCATTCCTGGATCGATCCACATGGGATCTGTTCCTGGCTCGATCCGCACGGGATGCATTCCCGGATCGATCCACACAGGATCTGTTCCTGGCTCGGTCTGCATGGGATGCATTCCTGGATCGATCCACATGGGATCTGTTCCTGGCTCGATCCGCACGGGATGCATTCCCGGATCGATCCACACAGGATCTGTTCCTGGCTCGGTCTGCATGGGATGCATTCCTGGATCGATCCACACGGGATCTGTTCCTGGATCGATCCGCACGGGATGCATTCCTGGATCGATCTGTGTGGGATGCATTCCTGGATCAATCCACACGGGATCTCTTCCCGGCTTGATCCGCGCGAGATGCGTTCCCGGATCGATCCGCATGGGATCCGTTCCGGGCTCGATCAGCACGGGATCCATTCCGGGATCGATCTGAGCGGGATGCATTCCCAGATTGATCCACATGGGATCTATCCCCAGATCAATCCGCACAGGATGCATTCCCAGATCGATCCGCATGGGATGCGTTCCCAGATTGATCTGCATGGGATCCATTCCTGGCTCGATCCGCACGGGATGCGTTCCCGGATTGATCCGCATGGGATGCGTTCTCGGCTCGATCCGCACGGGATGCGTTCCTGGATTGATCCGCACGGGATGCGTTCCTGGCTCGATCCACACAGGATCTGTTCCTGGCTCCTCTCATGCATTGCTGTTTGTGTGTTTATGTAATGAGGNCCCAGATCAATCTGCATGGGATCCGTTCCTGGCTCGATCTGCATGGGATGCGTTCCCAGATCGATCTGCACAGGATCCGTTCCCAGCTCGATCTGCACGGGATGCGTTCCTGGATCGATCCGCATGGGATGGGTCCCCAGATCGATCCACACAGGATCTGTTCCTGGCTTGGTCTGCATGGGATGCATTCCCAGATCGATCCACATGGGATCTGTTCCTGGCTTGGTCCGCACAGGATGCATCCCCAGATCGATCCACATGGGATCTGTTCCTGGCTCGATCCGCATGGGATGCATTCCCAGATTGATCCGCATGGGATCCATCCCTGGCTTGATCTGCACGGGATGCGTTCCGGGATCAATCCGCACGGGATCCATCCCTGGCTCAATCCACACAGGATCCGTTCCCGGATCGATCCGCACGGGATCTGTTCCTGGATCGATCCGCATGGGATGCGTTCCCGGATTGATCTGCACAGGATGCGTTCCCAGATCGATCCACACGGAATCCGTTCCTGGCTCGATCCGCACAGGATGCGTTCCCGGATTGATCTGCATGGGATGCATTCCTGGATCGATCCACACGGGATCTATTCCCGGCTTGATCCGCACGAGATGCGTTCCCGAATCGATCCGCATGGGATCTGTTCCGGGCTCGATCAGCACGGGATCCATTCCGGGATCGATCTGAGCGGGATGCATTCCCAGATCGATCCACATGGGATCCATCCCCAGATCAATCCGCACAGGATGCATTCCCAGATCGATCCGCATGGGATGCGTTCCCAGATTGATCTGCATGGGATCCATTCCTGGCTCGATCCGCACGGGATGCGTTCCCGGATTGATCCGCACGGGATGCGTTCCCGGCTCGATCCGCACAGGATGCGTTCTCGGCTCGATCCACACAGGATCTCTTCCTGGCTCCTCTCGTGCATTGCTGTTTGTGTGTTTATGTAATGAGGTGTGGAGCAGCCTCTAGTGGCAACTCGGCTGAGGAGCTTCTGGTGGCCTCCTCCATGGAGCCCTGCAGCCTTCTTCCTTCCTTCCCTCCCCACAGACCCTCTACTTCCCACCCTAGAGCTCCCTCCACTGCTGCGAGCTGCCATGTCCCCATGGCTCCACTCCCACACTGCCTCACAGGGCCTGTGTCCTACACAGAGTGACAAGATCCACATATCCCCCCCCAAAATACCCTCTTTACCTGAGGAAGATGCACACAGAAGTTGAGCCAAGTTTAGCCTTCCCTGAAGCCATGGTGGTTCTGCTCCCCAGGAGCAGCCTGGCAGCTATCCCGGCTTGCATTAGCCTCGTGTTTCATCTTCTTTTCCCCATTTCCTTCTATGTGAGCACAAATCAACCACACAATGGGGGTGTAAGAGCTGGGGGCAGTCATCCCCTCACCAGCCATGGTGATCTGAGGCAACCTCCTGCCATTGCTGGCAAGCCTAATGCACCATGTTGGATGGCAACTCTTTGGCTTGCACCTAGCTGCTTCAGGGATGCTTGGAGTCTTCGTTAACTAAGTGTGTTTCAATCAGAAATCTTTCGTTGAAACTTGTTGCAGAAACACAGAAAACTTCCTGATCAGGGCTTGGGTTGAACTCCAGCTCACTGGTTCTCCAGCCAGGCTGAGCATCCTGGTAGTATTTGTGTTACCAGGCACCTACATGTCCCACGCTCATCACTTCCACTCCACGTTCCACTTCCCAACCCTGTTCTATCCAACCTTTCCTGCCACTGCAGAACTTACTATCTTTTGCCTTTGCCTGGCCTATGATTTGCTTTAATTCCTCAGAAAGCTGCTGTCAGTTTTCTTCTCCCTTTATTGGCACAGCTTCCAATTTTTTAATCCTTGATGGTTTTCCCTTTAATTAAACTCATAACTTCTCTTAACCCTTTCTGTACTGCAGCCCCAGATTAAACCACACCTTGGCCTCCTGCTCCCTTTCTCTGTGCTATACCAGCTTTCCTCACACCTCCAGAGGTGCATTACTGCTCTTCAAAGAGCTTCTCCTTTTCCTCACCAGATTTTTCCTGCTCTTTGCTGACTCAGCTCCCAATCCTGGAAGAGCTTTGACATGGACCACATCCTTTCAGCATCTTTGAACACTCTTAATTTCTCTGTCACCTCTGCTCACTTTCCTTCAATAACTCTTCTTTATGCAAAAGGAGATTTATCTTGGATTCTGGCACCTGCCCTGCCACCCTGCCTTTGTGAACATGAAGGCAAAACTGCCAGGGATTTTCTCTTTTTATAGCATTTTCTTTCTTCCACAATCTCTATCAATAACTCTCAGAGGCTTTTAGAGCCTTTGCAGTGCTGATCTATTCTTCCTTTGGCCCACGCAACATTTCTTCTTATTTATGATAACCATTTTCCCAACCTTCCCTTCATTTCCCACAGTGGCTTCTCCTGTCATTTCTTTCACTCTTCCCTTCATTAGGAATTTGCACTATTCCTTGTTCCTCCAAGGAACAAGGCTGCAGGAGCTCCCAGGCAGGCAACAGACCATTTGAGGTGGGAGAATTCAAAGGGTGGCAAGCCCCAGACCATTTTGATTCCACAACTCTATGGCAGCAAAGACTTTAGAGAATCAGGAAGGTTGGAAGAGACCTCAAAGCTCACCAAGTCCAACCAGACCTGTCACTACCATACCATTTATCCGTGGCCCTAAGGAGAGCAGCTCAATATTTCTTGCCTTTTTGATACCTACCCTTCTATATTTCTCACTTCTTTCCATTGTATTCTGATTTTCCTTCCTTGTTTTTCCCCAAGAAAAATGTCTCTATTCCCTTCCCTGAAATTCAGTTTATTTTTTTGGTGATAACAGTCACAGACTGTGGGTTTACTACCAACAGTTAGCAGAAAGTACCAAGCAGAATGAAACCATAACCATGAATTTTTAGTTTATGTACCATTGACACACTGTGAGGCTTCTAAAATCCTGTGAACCTTCATCACTAATGCTCCTGATCCATCTCAGAAGAGCTATATGAGGAAAAAGGTTGGCTCTGTGCAATTAGATACCTAAAAGAATAAATCACCTCTTTTACCAATCAAAATCACTCACTTCCTAGCTGAAACTTCTTTGGAAACCCTCTTCTTTTCTGTTATCCTCACCTGAATTTCTTCACAGCTTATCTCTAGTTTTTATTAGCTGTGACCACCCCAACTCCTACTAAAATAAGCACTCAAAAGCCACAGCCCTGAGGGTCAAAGTAGAGATGTTCTCCATTTATAGGGAGCACATTTAACTGTCAGGCAGGTTCCTGCCCATTTTTTTGTGCCACTATTCTTAACAGATTTCTCTGGTCATCCTTAGCTCTGGATGTGCTCAGCTTTTGGAGCACTTTGGACACTTGGTGGGACCAGGGAAGCAATAAAAAGCCATTCATGAAAATGTCCATTTCAAGGGAGATAAAATATCATGATGTGAAATGGATTTGCTGGCACTCCTCACCAAATTGAGCACCTATTAAATTATAGAAACCATTATTCCTCTTACAGAGGAAAGCCTGAAACTTTCCCTCAAAGATATATTTTATTCTTTTAAGTGGGCCTTAAATGTAATTTTTTCCCCCTGTGATAAATTTCCACCGATGAATTTTCTTGGCGATGCAACAGGTTCCTGTTCTACTCAGGATTTTATTGCTCAAACAGAACAATACTTCCCTTTTCTTACAGGAATATTTCCCTCCCAGTGTGATACAGCTTTGCTTTATTGACAGGACCACCTACCTCAAGTAAAGCACTTGTTAGGTATAAAAATACTGATATATCCAAGTCCTCTCCCTATATTTCCCTAGCCCATGTTGTGATGTCTCCTCACTAGCCTTGCCCACCATCCCCTTCAAGATGCTTGGCACAGCTTGGAAGTTGCTTTTTCCTTTCCCCTTTCCCTCAGGGAGCACTCTGGGAAGATTGGAAGCTGCAGAAGCATTGAGTGAGTCTCTAATCAAACTTCTCCTGGCCTTGGCAGGCTGGGTGTGAGAGGGCAAAGCAATTAAACACAACATCAGCACACAGAGACAGTCAAGTGTCTGAAGGAAGTTGCCTGGAGAAAGAAGAGCAAGTTGGAGAAGCAAGTGCCTCCTGAAGGAAGGAAAGGTGACCTCACAGGAGGAAAGTAAAGCACAGATGCCTGAAGGGAACCTGCTCTGCAGATTCCCAACACACACTGCTACACATCCAGGAGGCAATCCCTGAATCATTAAGGTTGGAAGAGACCTCTAAGATCATCAAGTCCAACCATACCTATCCTGGAGGGGAAACTGGAGAAAGGCTGATCCCCAAGCAAAGAGAAAAAGGGGAAGAGAGTGGATGCAAACTATTTTTACACACACATCCCCTCTTCCTTTTTAACTTCCCAACACCTGCAGCAATGGGAAACAAAAGGTTAATTAACAAGAAGCCCCAGCTTTTCCACTCAAACTGATTGCTGGGACTCCTGCCAGCCTGGGGAAGGTTAAAGAGCTCAAGCATGCGTGGGCTGCAGGAGGGGAATGGCTAAAATTTACAGCTAGCTCCCTGGAAAGTCACAGTTCAGCTGTTCTCCTGGAGCAGGTGCTCATGGGAGCAGGCCTGTCCCTTTCAAAGCACCAAGATTGATGAAGCCTTCGCTCTCCCCAACTGTAAATATACAACCAGCCTTGTCACAGCAGCTTTGTAACATCACTTGCTGACAGCAAGAAATTTTTTTTCACCTCCTAAACACACACACAAGTGCCTACCCCACACAGACAGACACACAAGTGCTTAAAAACAAAAAGAAAAAGGGCTTTTTTGCCTTCCCCCCCCCCCCCCCCCCAGCAAACAGCACAACAAGCCAATAAATAAAATGGTGGGAGAGGCATTTATGTTTTGCCTGCCCAGAGAGGCAAAATAGAGGACATAGAGAGGGGTGATTTCATCCTTGTCCTTCAGAAAACAAGCAATATCTTTCTTCTTCCTTGGGCTGTGCAGTTTATGGGCAGGTCCTAGAAGGCAGCTCAGACACTTCAGCATGAGAGCCACTGTGGGAATTAGGCAAGCTTAAATCAGCAGGAGTGTGTGCTTGCTGCCAGCCAGCCCTCTGTGGAGATGGAGCACAAGACATCCTCAGTCCTGGCTAAAACAACCATCCTCCTCTGCCCTGCTGCCTGAGGACTGGCATTGTTCAGCCTGGACAAGAGAAGGCTTCAGGGGAACTACTAGTGACCTTCCAGGACCTAAAGGGAACTTCCAAGCAGGCTGCAGAGGGCCTGTTTGCAAAGGCCTGCAGGGAAAGGAAGAGGGGGAATGGTTTGAAATTGGAGAAGAGTAGATTTAAACTGGATATTAGGAAAAAGTTCCTCCTCATGAGGGTGGTGGAACACTGGCCCAGGTTGCCCAGGGAGGTGGTTGAGTTCCCATCCCTGGAGGCATTGCAGGTGAGGCTTGCCAGGGCTCTGGGCAAGCTGCTCTAGTTGGGGATGTCCCTGCCCACTGCAGGGGGGTTGGACTAGATGAGCTCCAGAGCTCCCTTCCAACCCAAACCAGTCTAGGATTCCATCATTCTATGACTTCATGAAGTGTCACCCAGAGGAATTCCTTACTCTCGGCAGCCACGTTTGCCTCTGCTCAACGCGCTCCTGTTTCATTTGGGCTTTCATTTCAGGAGGGTTTGGAGAGGGAAGGAATCCAGGCAGCCCATGGGGCCAGCAGGTCTCCTTGTGATGGGACAAGTAGCTGAGGTCTTAGCCTTTCTGCCTCTCCCATGGAGGATAGAAATCCAAGCTCTCCTCTCCCATAATTAGCGGGTTAGCTCCTTGAAGGCACCACGGTAGAGTGTTTGCACCAGGAGATTGTCCTTCAGGATTAGCTTAGGATGGGAGTTTTCCACCTGGATTATTGGGGGGGAAAAGACTGAACAACCCACTGCAGACCCAGCCCTTGGAGCTGCCTGGGAGGACTGAGCTAGGCTGTAGGATGGAGCAATCCACACGGGATGCTGCTACTCCTAATAGTGAAGAGTCAGAGGCAAATCAAAGCAGAAGAGAAGAGCACTGGCAGGGCCTCCCCAAAGCCTGTGGAAAGCAGACAGACTATGAATTCTCTCCTGACTTCAGGGACTGAACCTCCTTGGATGACTGGAAGCAGAATTCCTATTCCTGGATGAGTTTCTTCATTGTCCTGCCCCAGAATTCATTTTTAGCATTGCAGTCACTTGAACGAAAATAACTCTGCAGCATCCTTTACTCCTCTCTTTCCCAAGGAAATTCCTTCTGTGTTTTCCATCTCTCTAAGGCAAAGTTTCAATATTTAGCCTAATTTCCTGCATTTCTTTCAGTTTGCTGTCACCCTTGCAGCATGGAAGGAGTAAATTGGTTTGGTTTAGAAGACAGCAATACCTTCCAACCACCCCCAATTCTTACCTAGGGAAGTAATCAGGGTTTGTTTAGTGGTTTGGGTTTTTTCGTTGTTGTTGTTGTTGTTTCTGGGGTTGTTTTTTTGCTCCACTGCTTCTGTTTTACTCCTTTCTTCTGCTTATTATTAGTAGATGAGCACACGACTGCTGTTCCCTAGGGCTCAACAATAGATCCCTTGTGCTCTTAGGCAAAAAGATGCTTTGGCATCCTTTTAAGAAGCCCTTTGGTTATCTCTTCCTGCAAGAGAAAGACATTTCATGCCCAACATAAAGCTCCAACCAGAGCCAGCTTGCACATAGGCTTGTCAAGGCTCAACTCCATCTGCATCTCCTCCAAGATGCTCCAAGACCAAACACAGCCATCAAAGAATCCTGCAGCTCCCTCTCGGTGTTTGCAAGCTGTCACACTCTTCCTTTTGCTTCTGTGCTCTCTCTCTCCTCTCCAATCCTGTGCCTGACGTGGCTGTTTGGATTGCTGACACTCTGGGATGAGGATTGTCACTGTCATTTCTGTTGTGTTTACCCACAGCAGAGCTCCCCTCCTCTCACACTGATAGGGAGAGGGAAAAGGTACTTCCCTCTTGTCAGCAGCAGGAAGAGAACAATCCTGATGGACAGGCTTAGGACTGGGAATGTTTCCAGAAGCTGTAAGGAGTGGGGGGAATAAAAAAAAAAGAAGTAATTTATTACAGGTGCTAAAAAAATCCATCATCTCCCTGTGACTACAGGTGAGCATCACCTGCTGCAGTGAGTGCTGCTGGCCTTGGAGGGAGAAAAACCATGAAGGTCTCTCTCTACCAACAGCAAAGTGCTCCCTGAGTTTAGGGAGAGGCTTGCCTTCTCCCTCATAGCAATGCTGGCCTGAAACACCATCCCATCTTCTCAGTACAATGACATCCAGGTCTTCCAGGAGCTCCACAATGGGGAATGCTCCACACTGAGCATCCTCCCAGTGCTCCCTGCTCTGCCAAGCAGCTCCCAGAGCTTTTCTCCCAGCACAGAGGCAGTGTGAGCAGGATCAGGCCCACAGGAGGCTGGCACAGCTCACAGCCACCCTGCCAAGGCTTTTCCCATCCCTTTTCCCCCTACAGCATCCAATTGGCACCTACCTGCATGCTCTTTTGGCACCGTGTTGATCCTGGGGGACCCTGCCTTGCCTTTCCTTTAGTGACCCAATTCCTATCACCTAGCAAGAGTTTGAGGTGCAGCATTCCAGCTGCATTTTCCCAGGCTGTCATTGCCTCAGTGGAGTGCATTCTGCACTGGAAGAAGGCACAGGAAGAGAAATGAGGTTTATCTTTGGGTCAGCTTTAATCCACCATGCCTGGCAGTCACCACAACACTCAGCTCACTCCCCAGTTGGATTTGCTTTTACCAGGCAAAAGGGTTGAGGATGGGACAGAGAACAAACCCCAAATGACCCAAACCATCTGATAGGATAAACTTACACTTCATGGTCTGTCTGCATGGAGAGAGAGATGCTTGGATGCTTTCTTGCCCTCTCCTTGATGGTAGAGCATGAAAGGTTATCCTGCCCCATGGCAAAGGTCTCCATCCCAACTCTGTGGTGCAAGCTTTCCCATCCATCTTCAAAGCAGAAATTTGGGTTTTTTCTTGGGAGTGGGATCTGCTTAACAGAACATATTGTGCTGCAGGAAAACTAGGAGCACTTTGGTTTTGCTACAGCTCTGCTGAAGCAATACTGAGGGTTGAACCTGCACTACTTAAGCAACGCTGATGGTTGAACTTGATGATCTTATGAGGTCTCTTCCAACCTTACCTGAACTCCTCTTTGTCATCCTCCAACATAGAGCTGAGTCCCTCTTGGCAGGACCAAACACAAGCCCTCTACTCTTCCCTTTATTAGGGGGAAAAAATCATCTTGAGGTAGCAAAGATTGGGGCTCTTAATGCAAATTGCTGGCTGCAGTGCTTTCTGCCAGGCAGGCCTCCATAAAGAGGCTTTTAATTTAGCTCTAACAGAGAGGTTATTGTATGTTAAATAAATACTAATGGATTAGTTAATGTATATACATTGAAGGTTAACTGCTGAGGAATGAGCTCCTTGCCATGAGTGGAGCTGCTACACATCAGTTAATAGAGAGGGGTTTCCAATCAATTGATATTTAACTGGCCCTACCTTCCCCCTTTGGACTTGAAGGGGTCAGCACTTCTCAAGTGGCCAACAGCAAGGGTTTCTGTTGAAAAGGAAAGGAAAATAGACTTGTTGGAAGATTTACCAACAGGATGGGAAGGGATCAATCAATGAGCAGCTCCATCCATTGAGTTGGAGCCAGCAGGGTTAGTTTGTCTGAGGCCAAGAGGTGCACATGCTAGAAACCTCTAGAAATAAAGGGAAAACACATTCCCTTAAATTCTGTAAGCCTGTGGAGCATCTCAAAGCTCTCTCCTTACTCCCAACATTAAGCAGGAGATGGCATACAGGTCTGTGTGCCTCTCCTATCCACCTGCCCTGAAAGGCTAAGGCAATGTCCCAGTTGGAAATCACAAGATAAAGAGCAGGGACAAGGTTTTCAAGGCTGCCCAGGGGGGATTTAGACATACAGCTTCCATTTATTGTAATAAACATCAAGGCTCCAAATCTCCCAACTGGCTTTTGAGGTGCCTGATGGCTCAGACTGGATTCCCTCTGCCTTTCCTCCCCAAACACACACAGATAAATCATGGGAGAGGAGAGGGAGAGGAGAGGAGATGGAGATGGAGAGGAGATGGAGATGGAGAGGAGATGGAGATGGAGAGGAGGAGGAGATGGAGAGGAGGAGGAGATGGAGAGGAGGAGGAGATGGAGAGGAGAGGAGATGGAGAGGAGAGG
>VWZO01001368.1:11531-40247 GCA_013396975.1 Bucco capensis
GGAGAAATGCAGGGTAAGTGAGGTGCCTGGAAAGGACATCATGGTGCAAAGAACTCTGGGATCTCACAGTGTCTCATGGGATTGTCTCGGGATGCTGCCATGAGGCTTACACTATTTTGAGAACACCATGTAGTGGGGAGGCATCCGCCATCTTGGGCTGAGAGTAGGCCGCACAGCCAGAGTTTCTTCTCTCTCTCTTCACCCACCACCCAACTCCATTCACCACCCTGGTTCCTCCATCTACCAACCCAGCTCACCTCATCTCCATTCTCACCCTAACCAGACTATATCCTTGCAAGTTTATCACGGGGGGGTGGAGGGGGGCGGGGGCAAACCGCATTTTGCAGTGGGCAGGGGACCAGGAGGTTTTTTTCCCAATTTTGTATTTCACTGTTCAATTACTCGGTTAAAGTTGTCCTTTACCACTTTGCCCTGGGTGTGCAAGTGATTTATTTACTTCATTTTTTGTGGGAGGGGGAGGCTCCTTATCATGGTCTTTCCCAAAATTGTCTTATCAAACCAAGACACGAGAAAAGGAAGGATATGCTTCAATTAGCATCTAGCTTTGGCAGTGAAATGAGATTATAAACCTGCGATTTCGTTAGTGAAATGCCTCCTAAAATCTAAACTGTCTTTAATCCCTTAAGAGTAACTAATGCTTAAGCTTCCATGAGACTTCAGCAGCTTTATACAACCCTGCCCTGTTTAAGATGTGAATCACAACCTCTTTTCCTGTCCTTGCAGAACATGCTCCCAGCTGCCAGTGCTGTTGAATACCCTCCTCACTCAGCTGAGCCTTATCCAGGGCAGCCTAATAAGCCACCGAAATAGAGGGAGAAGTTCAAGTTACTTTGTAGGAGAAACAGAACAGCAAGACCTCCAGGGGCTGGGTAATTTCCTTAAGCCACAAGCTGATCTATAAAATCAAAAACACCATTAAGCTTCATTCTTCTTGACACCCAGGAGTGTCATAGCAGAAAATGTGTGCAATGCAGTTCACAAGCACTGAAACCACCTATCTACAATAAAAAATTAAATACAAACCCTGCATGAAGAGCAACNCCCCAATGCAGCTCCGGCATGGAGAAATGCAGGGTAAGTGAGGTGCCTGGAAAGGACATCATGGTGCAAAGAACTCTGGGATCTCACAGTGTCTCATGGGATTGTCTCGGGATGCTGCCATGAGGCTTACACTATTTTGAGAACACCATGTAGTGGGGAGGCATCCGCCATCTTGGGCTGAGAGTAGGCCGCACAGCCAGAGTTTCTTCTCTCTCTCTTCACCCACCACCCAACTCCATTCACCACCCTGGTTCCTCCATCTACCAACCCAGCTCACCTCATCTCCATTCTCACCCTAACCAGACTATATCCTTGCAAGTTTATCACGGGGGGGTGGAGGGGGGCGGGGGCAAACCGCATTTTGCAGTGGGCAGGGGACCAGGAGGTTTTTTTCCCAATTTTGTATTTCACTGTTCAATTACTCGGTTAAAGTTGTCCTTTACCACTTTGCCCTGGGTGTGCAAGTGATTTATTTACTTCATTTTTTGTGGGAGGGGGAGGCTCCTTATCATGGTCTTTCCCAAAATTGTCTTATCAAACCAAGACACGAGAAAAGGAAGGATATGCTTCAATTAGCATCTAGCTTTGGCAGTGAAATGAGATTATAAACCTGCGATTTCGTTAGTGAAATGCCTCCTAAAATCTAAACTGTCTTTAATCCCTTAAGAGTAACTAATGCTTAAGCTTCCATGAGACTTCAGCAGCTTTATACAACCCTGCCCTGTTTAAGATGTGAATCACAACCTCTTTTCCTGTCCTTGCAGAACATGCTCCCAGCTGCCAGTGCTGTTGAATACCCTCCTCACTCAGCTGAGCCTTATCCAGGGCAGCCTAATAAGCCACCGAAATAGAGGGAGAAGTTCAAGTTACTTTGTAGGAGAAACAGAACAGCAAGACCTCCAGGGGCTGGGTAATTTCCTTAAGCCACAAGCTGATCTATAAAATCAAAAACACCATTAAGCTTCATTCTTCTTGACACCCAGGAGTGTCATAGCAGAAAATGTGTGCAATGCAGTTCACAAGCACTGAAACCACCTATCTACAATAAAAAATTAAATACAAACCCTGCATGAAGAGCAACAGGCTCTGAGAGGCAACTGATTATTCAAAAGGCTGAAGTGTTGCCTCATTTGCAATTCCCTTTTTCTCTTATGTTTTCATTCCATGTCCCCTTCTTCCCTAAGGCTAGCCTCTTCTCACCTCTGCTGTCTATCCTCCTTCAACCCAACTCCCCACCAAGCCAACCCACCACCTGCCTTTGCACCCCCCTATTAAGACCTCAATGCTCCCAAATCTTGCCCACCACCATAGTCACCACCTTGCTTTCTCCTCTTCTCTGTGTGCCCTTGGAAAGGAGATGCTCCTACGGTCAGTTCAACCTTAAAATCTTACAACCTTAAAATCCCTACTCAAGCATAACAAGACTCTGGGCACTTCTGTGCTAATCAAATTGACATCTCCTTCAAAAGCATAAGGAGTGCTGCTCCCCAGAGGGCACAGGGAACATGAGGAGCTGT
Organism: Bucco capensis; assembly: GCA_013396975.1. Taxonomy (NCBI): domain Eukaryota; kingdom Metazoa; phylum Chordata; class Aves; order Piciformes; family Bucconidae; genus Bucco; species Bucco capensis. The sequence continues at coordinate 14,111 of VWZO01001368.1, forward strand.
AAGCAGGACAAAGTGCCCATGGAGCATAAAATGGGACTTCCAGAAGATGTGCAAGAACTGCTTCTGCCTGAGAACCAACCAAGGGAGAAAGGGCAAAAAGCCACAGTGTCAGCAAGGCAGGTTCAATGGCCCTGCATAGATGGCTGTGGATGTAATAACAGCATCTTTACATTAGGGGTCATGTGTCCAATTAGTTACTCTAATTACTGTTCAGCACTCAGGGATTAACACCTCAGCTGGTGATTGCCCAGTGTCACACAGCAGGGAACAAGCTGAATTTTCTACCCATGGAGATGATCATCACTTTCAGTTTTGAATGTGAGTCTTGACACAGGATTCCTTTATTGTCTTGACATTAAGCTAATGCATGAAGAAAAAACACTTAAAATTGCTGGAAAAGGAAGATAGTTTAGAATGCAATCAACAAAGCACTTCAGTAAACTCAGCAAACTAAAAAGATGCATTTGTTTCTTCTCAGAAATGAGTTTCTTGTAATTAACATCTTAAACAGAATAGGCCTCTCCCTTTAATCATAAGTGCTCACAATTAATATAGCTATGTCGTCTTTGTAAATAAGCTGTTATATTTATAATGCAAGAAGCACTTGTTGCTTCCAGTCTTTTGTAATCCAATAAGTCTGACTGCATAATTTATGAAACCTTATATAATGTCATACGATACTGCATGATTGTCTGAACCCCCATCACTTAAGAGAAAAACAAATGGCAGAAAGTAAATCTGGTAGTGATTCTGCTACAGAAATCCCTTCTTCTATGTTTTTATTATGGAAAGTTACCATGGCTATCTTGGGGTATGATTCAGGGTAAATAGATGTCAATTCACCACACAAGAAATCCACAACCTCCTCCCAGTTCCTAAATGTTTAAACTGGATATTTAGTTTTTGAGCAAAGCCATTGAAAACAGTAACACTTGCACACTAAGGCCTAAACAGACCAGCTCAAATCAAGCATTAGGCAGGAATAACTAAAAACCTGAAGCCAGGGCTCTTTCAGGTATTTGCAATTTTAAGGTGAATATTTTCTTCATCTCCATTTATTCAGCTAGTTCACTTTAGTGACCAGTTCTATTCAAGCTTCAAACCCTATCAGGAATATTCTGTTCTGTGAAAAAAGAGCAGATGAGAATGAATTACTTCAATTTCCTTGTTAAAGATAATATTTCATGTGAATATAATAGTGAATATGAATGATACTACTTCAGAGTGAATATAAAATATAAAATATGCTTAAACTTATTTTTATGCATAACTTTGTAAGTAGTTCTTTAAAATGGTAGTTCCACACTTCTTACCTGAACCCTGAGTATCTATGAATTCTAATTACAGACAAATATACTTTGATACAGATTATGAGTTTTTGAAACAATCTAATTAAAAATATATTAAATTACATCTTTTATGATGATAAAAACAAGGATGCAGGAAATGCATGTAAAGCCCTATATATGCTTCAACAAATAGGCACATACCTAAAACATCCTCCTTTTCCTTATGTCGATAAGGCACTTTAATAAAGATATTTGTCAACATATTCTTGTTGACTGGTGACCCATAGGAATCATCATAAGGAATTAAATATATACAAAACCAACACACAAAATATTAATATATCACTTATGAAGAGATTTCCTTTTCACTGATTTAAATGAACAAGTGAGTTAATTATATTTAAATCAAATAACCAAACTTATATTTTCATCCTCATTGTATATATATGTAATGTATGTATAAGGCCTTTGATACAGTTCCTCATGACATCCTTATCACAAAACTGGAGAGATATGGATTTGATGGGTGAACTGTTCGGTAGATAAGAAATTGGCTGGACAGACACAACCAGAGAGTTGTGGTCAATGGCTCTTTGTCTAGGTGGAGAGCAGTGACGAGTGGTGTCCCTCGGGGCTCTGTCTTGGGACCAGTGCTCTTCAATATCTTCATTAACGACCTAGACATGCGTATCGAGTGCACCCTCAGCAAGTTTGCAGATGACGTGAAGCTGTGTGGTGTGGTTGATGGGCCAGAAGGGCAGGATGCCATCCAGAGGGACCTGGATAAACTTGAAGAGTTGGCCCATGGGAATAAAATGAAGTTTAATAAGTCAAAATACAAGGTCCTGCATTTGGGTAGGAGTAAATCCTAGATACGAGTACAGACTAGGTGAGGAACTCATTGAAAGCAGCTGTGCAGAGAAGGACTTGGGGGTCATGATAGATGAAAAGCTGGATATGAGCCAGCAATGTGTGCTCACAGCCCAGAAAGCCAACCACATCCTGGGCTGCATCAGGAGAGGCATGACCAGCAGGTCTAGGGAGGTGATTCTGCCTCTCTACTCTGCCCTCGTGAGGCCCTATCTGCAGTACTGCATTCAGTTCTGGGGTCCTCAGCATAAAAAAGATGTGGACCTGTTGGAGCGGGTCCAGAGGAGGGCCACAAAGATGATTAAAGGATTAGAGAACCTCCCCTGTGAGGATAGGCTGAGAGAGTTGGGGTTATTCAGCCTGCAAAAGAGAAGGCTTTGAGGGGATCTTATAACAGCTTTCCAGTATCTAAACGGGATTATAAAATAGAAGGGGAGAGACTTTTTAGATGGTCAGATTGTAATAGGACAAGGGGGAATGGTTATAAACTGAAGGAGGGGAAATTTAGATTGGAGATTAGTAGGAAGTTCTTTGCCTGGAGGGTGGTTAGGCACTGGAACAGGTTGCCCAGAGAGGCTGTGGATGCCCCATCCCTGTCACTGTTCAAGGCCAGGCTGGATGTGGCCCTGGGCAACCTGGTCTAGTGATTGGCATCCATGCTCATGACAGGGAGGTTGGAACTAGATGACCTTTAAGGTCCCTTCCAACCTGGCCATTCTATGATTCTATGTCTAAGGATCTCATATGAGTTGCAATACTGTCAATATGGGAATCCAGCCTTAGGTCATAAATAAGATTAATTACAACATAGAGAGCTACTAATAAAAGTGTCAAGTAAAATAAAATAAAACTATACTCCCATCATTTCAAGAATGATATGGGCCTGCTGTGTTTTTAGAAAGCAGTATCTAAGTATTGTTGTTCATCTGTCTCATTTTTAGCACTCTGTAAAAAAGTGGTTACTGTTACCAAGAGTTAATTTAAACATTAAACAGACAGGCATCCCTTAAGAAAAACCGCAAAAAAAAAAACATTAATAATGAGTCATGAGCTAATTACTATAGCAATATTTCTTCTAGGCCAACAGCACATAATAGTATTCATCACAGCAAATCCAAATTAATGAAATGTCACACTGTTTGGCAGAGATCCTTGTTTCAATATGATGCAGGAATCAAACATTCAGAGGTGTAATTTGGGGGTTTGATATTTATGCGCTAATCAATTACAGACTTCCCTAGATAGTGCTGTATTTTTGTTGCACACAACAGTATGGTAATCCAGCAATTTTTGCTTTTCAGCTGTGTTACAGAAATTGATTTTATACTTTCCCAAGAACAAGCAGAACTGAATATAGAGACAATTAGGAATAATGTGGGAATATTATAATGTTAAACTTTTAAAGTGCACATTAGAGATGACTGAGAGGTAAGGGATTTAAAAAGCTGGTACATACTTAAAGTAGGAGTGCAGATAGTCACTGTTTCTAGATTTTGCACTTGATTTCTTATCACAAATCCTCTGATGCTTCTGGATACTCTGGCAGCTCTTATGCCCTACAGTGAAACTGTGACCTTTCCTCTTAGATGGGAACCTCATCTCAGCCATCCCTTTTTTATTCACCTTTTCCTCTGTGCATATTTTGCTTGCTGGTACTTACTTAGTTAGCCTTGCAAAGTTGGGACGTTATTTACCTACAGGTCAAGAAGATGTAAAGGAAGATGGTGCATTTGCTGGTTGACTAAGTACTTTCCACAAGGACTCCCACTGCACCTTTGCCATTTGTTTTGGATCACAACACAAAGCATTTCCATTCAAGTAAAGATTTCAGAAGTAGGTAATATCAACTGGAAAAAACCCACCCACCCTGATTGATTTTGATCCTAATCTGGACCCAATGAGTACTTCAGATTTCATTCTGTACAGAAAAGTGGCTTTATGTTCCTATTTTCTGCTAGTACTTTTACCATTTAGGCACAGTCTGAAAATCACTTGGGGTCTCCTGTGGCCCCTGGTGCGATAACTGTGCCGACAGCAGAGGGAGCATTAAACTCACTGCCCACGGTAAAGTGTGGGGAGTGATACCCATGTTCCTATAATCCTTGTATGGGTAGGATGAGCTCATTAGCCTTCTGGCAGTCATCCTAGGAGAAGGACAACTCTGATTCCAAACCCGGGCAGATGGAGCTCGTTTAGCCCTGTAAGGCCTTCCATCTCAGAGGTTAAACCTCCGTCCTAAGGACTTGGCTGCCAGCGTCCAAGCTTGCTAGGCCCTGGCAGATGAACCTTAGGACTAAAGGGTGGGTCCAGCTCTGTGCATGCTGTGTCTCACCTAAAAAAAATCCATTGCGCAGGCTGGAGGGTGCTATCTGCTATCCTCTTTCTATCAGCGCGCTTGGAAAAGGTGCTGATGAGGAGCATGGATGGAGTCCTCCTTGGATCTTCGTTTGCGAAGCCTAGCCACGACGACTTTTAGCATTAAACACAGGTTTTAGCCCGTTGTTTCCCACCATTAGAATGTATTCACTGAAGAAAAATGCAATTAAATCCTTCAATTAAACTGATGGTCTCCACTACTACTTTTTATGTTAATAACATTTGATCTCACAGAATCACAGAATCGATTGGGCTGGAAAGACCTCCGAGATCATCAAGTCCAACCAGGGTGCTACCTCATATGTCAGTGATCAGCCCCAGGCAAAAACTTTAAATGGGAAAATAGATGTTAGAGGGCAATCTCTGGAACCTAAAAGAAAAACAAAATAAAACTGCAGTAACAATATAGCCTTCAGAAAAAACATGTTTCCCCTGCTCAGTTTTGCAATTTAAAGGTTCAGGTAGGGCAGATAATTTTGGAATCTATGAACAGAAATATGAATTTCTAAATTGCCATTAAGATAAAGAAAATAAAAAAGCGACTAGATGTGATATATTAAAATGCATTCAATGTCTGTAAGCATCTCTAAAAGTATGATCCTACAAAGAAAATTTGGAATCTAAATTCCCCTACTTAATTGGGGCATTTTACTTCTGATGCAATCCAAAGCATAACTCCTGTGGTCTTCACTGAACCAGGTAATATTCAGAAAATAATTGCAGAGGCCACAACAGCAGCCTTGTGTGACAACAGGTTGCTAAACTTAAAACTTTCAGGGACAGGAGAACAATTCACTATCTTTGCCTGCTCAGTACTAGATTTTCCTTCAAAACTTGACAACAATTACTAGGAATTAGTGTCAAGTGACATGTGGCTATGAGACACACAGGTATCCCATAAGAGTACATACAGTAAGAGAAGGTCTTCAGTGAAAGCAACTTCAGATTTGGAGCTAGCAAGTGATGACCTCCTGAAGGAAGAAGGATCGATGATCAATTATAAATCTCTGTTGTGCTCAGCCCTCTTGCATGTAGAACCACTCATTATTCATTTTTTACAAGTAAGCCTTCCAAATCTCCGCTCCTATTTCTGCTGTGTAACTTTGCATTCTCTATTACACATGTATAAAGAATAGAATTACTGTGTATGAGTATATCCTTTTCCCCAAGCAAGGCATAAATGCACGGGTGTTTGCATATGTTTAAAGCATATGTGTGAGCATTCATCCATATTAACATTTTTGGTTTGTCAGTGGCTAGGTCTGTGTGCAAGTAATCGAAAGACAGGTTGAGACACAATAAGGAAATCTGCCCCATCTGCAAAATTACATCAATTACATACTGTCAACAGAGATTTAGCTCAGAAAGAGCTTGAGTCTTAAAAATTGTTATTGCCTTAAGGGCAGTTAATGAAAATTATATAAATTAAGTAATTTCTCAATGGAGTATTACATCTTTTATTTAAATGTTTAACAGAGGAACAAACCAAGGAACAAAACCTGCAGCTGTCCAAAAACGATAGCATCCAGGTCTGTAACTCAATGACCACTGCTATAACCAGCCTCACACATCAGGTATACTGTTCGGTTTTTTTTCCTTTCAGCTCAGTTTTTTTGCACCCAAGCAGTGAATTGCAGTCAACAAAATTTCTTTTCTCTGAAAAGCAGAACGAACAGAAGTCCTCTGAGTTTTGCTTCTCTGCCTTCTCAGAGGATATAAGAAAGCAGGGAGAATAGATGGGCAAAGTAGCATGTGCAAGAGTATTTCTGAATACCACAAGTCACCAAGAGAAGGCCTAGAAGGGACACTTCAGCTGTTATATTCCCTAAGGTATAACATTTTTGGTGCTGGTTTTTTGTTGTGATTTTTTGGGGGTAGTTTTGGTTTTGTTTTTTAATCACAGGCATTTTAATATATTAAGCCTAAAATGAGAGTGTCTGCAGGACAACTGCCATTGACACCATTATTTCAGTCCAAGAAACCATAATGCTCTGTCCACTGAGTCACAATTTATGACCTTCCAGAAAAGGGCCTGGATTATGTTGTGACTCCAGAGCTGCCCAATTCTGCTAATAGAAACCACTACAATTAGCATGAGGAGGGTACAATTGAGCTCTGTTCCCACAGCAGCACTTCCATGCCTGAGTCTGGATAGCTCCTCAGAAGAAAAAGGATTTACATCTTAACAGCATTTAACACCTATGGAGCCTGAGAGATTTAGCAAGAGGTACAATAATTCATTACACAGATGATGGTTTAAAAATAGTAATGTAGCTAAATTGCCTCCACTGTGTCTCTAAACACTGACAACCAAAAGCAGCCACTTGAAAACTACCTGTGCAATTGCAATTGCCTGTCCACAAGCAAAGGTCATGAAGCATCCCCTGGACATGAACGCAACCAGGCCAGGAGAAAGACAACCTCACAAAGAAGCCTAATTGTGCAGCCAGCTACTGAACAAATTTGGTATTTCCTATTCCATGCACTATAGCTTTAAAAAGGAATTAAACAAAAAAGTAAAGAAAGAAAGACATAGCATAAGCTCTGTGGCATCACTCTGCCCCTGATACAGAACGGATACAGAGGAGCTGAAATACATAGTGAGAATGAGCTTACTTCCACTATCTGCAATCAGTACGTTTGTTCAGAGATGAAACATCCATAATCAATATTGAAGGAATGATAGAATGTGCCACATATACTTGATCAAGAAATAATTCAACCCTGCACAAAGCTTACCCTTGTAAGTCTGCCAAGGTCAGTGTCACTCCAGTTTATCAGCTGCTGGATGTGCTGGTTAAGTTAAAACCGCCCAGAGCAAGCTTTAAAATTACATATCTGACATCTTTGACAAAATGTCTGTATCTTACTGTGTCTGTGTTTGCAATCAGCTGATAATGCAAGGCACATTCTTCCCCTGCATTCCTTATTCTCTGTCCTTTACTTCCCTTTTCGGCTTAGACAAATCTTCCATATGTAGCATAATGAGGATAGATTACAGAGAACATATTAGTATCACTCAATTGACATTTACCTTTGTATGTCCTTCTTAAATAATTCAAATTAGATTTAAATGAAGGTAAGTTTTTCCAGGAAAAGGTTTCTGTATGTGCAGTTTCCCATGGCGTTTTAAAAAATTTCTTTTCTTCAATTTAATGTCCAAGCAGTAATCTCCTATCTAATATGTTGCATCACCATTATGAGCTAGTCTAAGACCTACACCCCATGTAATCTGAATGCAGGTTTTTGCTTTGGTCATACTCTTACCGAGTATCCCAAAGACAGTATTACCTCTCTGGTCTGTCTTCTACCTTCACAGTACCTCAGGACCTTTGTTTCACTAATAGTTCATGGACTTCAAGTTTACTTCAGTGCCTAAGATATTTCTAAAACAGTTCTTAAACCTCCAAAATCATGTAACTGCTTGTTTAAGATGTAAGCATGTTCATGGTTGGTTTTTTGTTAGGTGGGTTGATTTTTTTCCCACATCTGGCAGTATCACCACTCAGTTTTACTTAGAAATTCAGTGTTAGAAACTGGAATTGCTTAGGTGCCACAGAGGATTTTAATGACCAGTTAATTTCCCAGGTAACACTATCAGGAATACAGAGGCCATGCAACCTGCTAGGCTTTTCAGCACTCTGCAAGACTAGGAGCAAAAGCTTTCAGAAACCAGTGTATTTTTCCAAACTGAATCTGGATCAGTTATCCCAAAGGAAAATGTGATTCTTCCTTTATTCTATCAGCACTATCAAATGATAATCTCTAAAAGTCATTCTTTAAACTTAAAATAATTAGCATTCTGAAAGTAAACAGAGAAAATATTTATGCTTTGACTAGCACAAACCCAATCCAAGGATGACTTTGTTTCTGTTTCAGTTAAATCAGTCACCTTTGCACCTTTTTGCAAAGTATCTGTCCTTAGAAATACTAAACAGGACCTGTACCACACAAGAAGAGCAGACAGCCATTCTCTCAAGGAGTGAGCCTATTACGAAAAGAAATCCGCAGATGCACACCATCTTGCAGAAATCTGACTAAAAACAGAAACATGAAGGTTAAACCTCTCAGCAATATCAGACTGTTCAACAAAAGATGCACCTTGTATGAAAAGATGAACCTTTGCTCCACTGTCTCCCCTTCAGAGCTGAAAATAATAGTGAGTCATGCCAACAGCAGTATTGCTATTTAGCTTTACAAATTCAGATCATTAGCCTTGTATGTACATTCCCTTCCTACCACTGATCATGAAATGACAGTAAGGACATGTATGGCTAGGCTCCATCCACACTACTCATCAGCGCCTTTTACAAGCATGCTGATAAAAAGAGGATAGCGGATAGCACCCTCGAGCCTGCGCAATGGATTTTTTTTAGGTGAGACACAGCATGCGCAGAGGGAGTTTAACGCTCCCTCTACTGTCGGCACAGTTATCGCACCAGGGGCCACAGAAGACCCCAAGTGATTTTCAGACTGTGCCTAGACAGTAAGGACACGAGCATTCAGAAATAGGGAAGATTAGCCCTTGGTTTCAAACTCAGTATCAAGTTCAGTAAGGGAGTCAAGAATGAAATTACCTTTACAACTAGGACATAAGATAAAAATCTAAACAGTACATGCCTCCGATCTCATTTTTCCCCATCTAGTACATCTCTGGGTTTTTTCTGTCTTTTTTTTTTAAATTTTTTTGGTATTTCAGATCAAAGCAAATGGTTATAAGGTCTCAAGAATTTTTTTTTTAAAGCTAGCTGATAGACCAGATGATTTGTAGAAGGCTGCACAAGAGCAAAATTACAAAAGAAACATTAAACATTTTAAAGTGCCTTGAGACTTCCCAGAGAATCTCCCAGAAAAGTCAGGTAAGTACTTTTGAAAATGGGTCAGAGGAGGAGATAAGTATGTACTGACAAGGCTGTAAGGGAGCAAGAATGAGTAGTCTTCAGACGTTGAGAGGCTGTATATCCAACCAGAAGAACGTGCATCATCTTGTCTTCTAGAAAGCTGAGATTTTCTTCATCCCTGCATGTAAAATGAGGTGAAGTATTGTTTTACAACTCTTTCATAAGGCCAAATCTCTTCATCTCAAACAACCCCCACTCACCCCTACCTTCTTAATTTCCAAGGTCAAGTGTAGGAGATAAAACAGGAAGTCCACATTTGCTCTTGTAGGAAATTTGGCAGTGTTGCTGGTAATCAGAGTCCCCAAGGCCTGAACAACTGCCTCAGAGCAAGAAAGAAAATTCACAGGAGAAATGGAAAGCTGATTAATAGGAAAATCCCTACACCATCCTATTTCCAAAGACATTCAGATGAGGGAAAAACAGAAAATGGTATTTCCAAGCTAACAAATAGCAGTATGGCGTGAACATTCACAGCAAGCTGCCAGTTTCATTGGCTCCTCAAACATTCCTGCAGCTCCCTGTACTGCTTTGGTATTGTACTTCAGAAGAGCCTTATGGTAACAAAATTACTTCAATATGAAGACAGAAAAAAAATCAGCATATGGAAAGGAATTTAGTCTAACAATATATGTACAAATACACTATCAAAGGCCTTTCCATTTAACTGAGATTAAGTATAGCAAAAAGTGACCATAAACAGCAAATGCTAACATGACTACACAACTGCAACTGGGAGATTGTAATGGATTGTAATGGAAATGAATGATCGGTTCCATAGTTTTTTTTAGTGTACACATTCACCGGTGCTAATGACAAAAGTGAGAACAGCATGTCATGTTTATAGGCCTCTACTTCTGAGCATCTTCTCCTCCCTCCCAGCACATACAGGAGCTTTTCTATTGAATCTGTGTGGTACTCTGGATTCTCTTGACAGATCAACAACTACGCAAGCTGCTGCCTTTCTGCAGAACCAAAACAGAATATCTGAAGGCTTTGCATTTTCAAAGACAACCTCTTTTTAGCATATTTTTTAGGTCTCCAGAATGAAAGTCCAGTGATATAATGATTCCCCTGATTCGTGTGCATGCCGTATCCTGCCCTTTCTTTAGCAGCATACAGGAGAGTTTATTTTTAAGACACTATCTTATGATACCCTTGATAACCCGTCTTCTACATAATCTAACCTTTAGTAACCTAACCCATCTTCATCACTCTACTGTAAGCCCTGTCTCCTCTTATCAGTTCCCATTCAAACTTCTGTTTTCAGATTTTGTAAATTTTTATCACATGCAGAATTCGGCTTTATGCAGAAACTCTGCTGGACCCTTAGCTTCCCAGCTCTGCATAGCTTCACCACCTGAAGCAAGCAAAAGAAACAGCAAGGGACAAAGCACTATATCCGTTTCCTCCTTCTGTGTCCTTTACATTACATCTTATGCTTTCATGAGCAAGTAAGTGGAAGTAAGTGTAAGTAGAACTCAATTTTTACAGGAGCACATTATACATCCACTGATTTCTAAACTGCGATGGGTGGTATAAGGCAATGACACTCATGCCATAGTCTGCATGGAGCTACCTGGTCATGCAATGTTCTGTCTGTGTATGCTCAAGTATGTTGGAATTATTTAAAAATTGCAAGAAATGTTGTTCTAATGTTGTGTTTTCATGTAAACGATGATCAATTAAGCAATGCAAAAAATAACATTCTTATTATTATGTGCTTTGCACTGTAAGAAACTGCATAACACCATTTTTCAGTGCTTAACCCTAATTTAACAACATTTTCCTATTTTTTATCATTCAGAAGATGTTTTCAGTGTCTGGAAAAAAATCCTGTGCTATCTCAGACATAATGGAGTCAGGCAAATAATCCACACTGGAAAAACTCTCTCAGTGATTTGCTTAAGCAGCAATTTATGTGAATAGGAAATCTGCTGCTCATTTCAGTTAGAAGAGAGTCACAGCCAAAAAATCCTATCACAAAGACCAAATCATACGAATGTGGATTAGGACTTTCCCTGAATTCTATTTACAGAAGAAACTGCTGGATGAAGATCCAGACAATCATTTAATCTTTCTATACCCATTTCTCCATTTATGTAATAATAAAACTTACTTTCCTTTAAAAAGCGCTTTGAACTCTATGAATAAGGAGGCTTATATTAAAAAGGTCATATTTTTATTCCTGCTGTTACTATTAAACTAATAAGCAAGAATGTTTGTCAAATTATGTTTTGATGTTGTTTTTTGTGGGTTTTTTTTTTTTCTTTTAATGTGATATGCTTAGCTAAAATAAGTAGCTCTGGTACTGGTAGAAAAGCCCATATATTGCTCTCTAAAGTTGGTCATACTGATAAACCCAAGGCTTAATACAGAAATGTTTCTGATAAATTATGGAACTGCCCTACAGAGCAAAAGTTTAGTATAATCCCTTAATAACAAGTAGAAGAGCAATTACCCAATTTCAAAGCTGATACAATTCAGGGGTCACCCATGACGACCATGAAAAAATGTTTGACACATTTCCCCCGCAGGAGCTCAGTGAGTCCAGGCAGCACCAACAACCACTTCCAGTGTTTTCAGTGTGTGAAGGAAAAAACACTCCGATTTGGATAAATCCCACCAGTAGCTGAGCTGTTCAGGAAAAGCCACCAGGAGTCCCCTCTGAAAAATAGGCAGCCGAACCGGTGTGGACAGAAGCAATGAGCTAAGATATTCTGAAGGCAAGCCTGGACATTAAAACCTGCTGCTATAAACTACTCCACTATGAAATCCAGTAGATACACAGCCTGTAGTTGGTTTCATAATGTTACACTTGTACCATGTTGAAGAAAGTAACTGAGAAGATGTAAAACCAAGTGAGGAGGTGTTGGTTATACAGTTAAATTGCTGAATCTGGTAAGATACATGTATCTTCAGGTCCCTTCACATGTTAGGAAACCGATTTTTACACCTAATGAATTAAATTGCACACACTACACTATTTATCCCTCAAGATAATTTTCTCACTAACTTTAGTTCACCACTACATGCAGCAGTTTTTCATTCACATTTGCACTGGCATTTAGGCCACACTTTTGTTGCAGTTTTCATGCCCCTTTACTCAGTTTCAGTGAGGCCTCATCTTGAGTACTGTGTCCAGTTNGCTTTTTATAAAAGATAACCCTAAAATATTCATTTTTATTTTCTAATATGTGAGATAGGTTTATTTTCAGCATATTGTTGCTGCTGTTTTTCCAAAGGTTTTTAAACGAATTCTTTCCTCCTTCATAGTATTTTCATTAAATGTCATCAAACCTCTTTTCAAATCTCTGAGAGAAGTATGATTATCCTTAATTAACAGATAATGAGAAGACAGAAAGAGATTGAGGATACAGTTTCCAAAGCAGTCAGTAATACTTTGTGCCTTCTGTCTATCCACACAAATCCATAAAAGGAGAGTCCTACAGAAGCAAAATTTTCAAAGGTCCCAGAAAACCCCAACTTGGGTCAATGTCAACATCTGCTTACAAGTCCTCAAACTCTGGGTCACAGGCTAGGGATCCAAAAGCTGAGCCTTCTCAGCAAGTTGTGTTGGCACAGTAAGCTCACTCACAGATACAACAGAGGGATCCTAATTTACAGTCCTATGTTCTAATTACATAGCTCATTATTTTTACCACTCAAATGACTCCAGGTGAAAAAACCCAACAACGATATAGTCTACCACATGAAAGATTTATACATTTACTAGTACTTATATAGTGTCTAATTTCTGAGCACAATCACATAGGAAAATAATAGCAATAGTAACATAAGAACACCAATGACTATTTTTCACTGGTTATTTTTTAGCCACAGATAACAATTCAGTGTATTGCCTTTCCTAGACTCTGTACTAAAAAAAAAAAAAAAAAGGCAATTCTTGAAAGATCCTAAAATGCCTTACAAACATAATTTGATAGAGAATTAGTTACACTACCAAGGGTGAAAGGTAGTGGTATTAATAACAATCAACATAACATAGAATATATTGCAGGCTATGATGAAAATTACTACATTCAAGGGAGACATAAACTGTATTTTGATGAACCTCTTGCACTGATCAACTAAATAAATGCCAACAATAAAACTGCAGGATTTACACAACCTCAGGGAGGAGGGGGTCTAGGAACAGTCTCATTTTTACGAATCAAACCATAAGAAGGAGGCTAGAGAAGGACAGAAACTCACACAACTCAAATTGTGAGGAAAGTACAGAACAGGCAGAATGGCATCACCATGCTGAAAAGCAAGCTGGCCAGAAAAAAAAGCCACTGATTTCTAAAGAGGGATTCCTAGAGACTGCAATAGTTTAAAAGCTTGTTTAGCTAGAGTCACATTTGCAGTCACAGGATTTCTAGTGGAAAATGGCATTATCATCTCCACATAGAAAATCAGTGCTGAATCACAACAGGAGGATGGACCTGAAGATCTTCCGAGGTCCTCTTCAGCCATATTTCTGTAAGTCTATGTTCAGTGACGGAAAACACACCTGGATCCGAGCTGCTTGGGCTCAGGCATTCAAGTTAGAAAATTTGGTGTTAAGTCTTTGGCATGAGAAGAAGCCCAGGCAATTTTTATATTAGCCTCTATCTGCCATTAGTGATAAGATTTAATCATAAAATGGCTTATTCCACCAACACAAATATATAATACCATGCTGGAGTAGAAATGCAAACCTGCTCTCATTATCATAGCTAAATTCATTTCACAGCAAAGCAGTTTACTTTAAGACTATTCCAGCAACCCAAGTCTAATTATGGAATCAATTTAAAGCAACTTTGCAATTAAATGTACCTGCTGAAAATATCTCACAGGCTCAATAATTTAAAACGTTAGGGTAAAAATGTAACTAAAATTAAAAAGGTCAAATAAGGCTAGATCACCCTGTGCTGAAATGCTGCATTTTCACCCCCAAAATCAACTGCTTCCTCCCGAAATTTCTGCTTTCCCCAGCTACATGGGGCTCTAGCACTATGAGTCATCTGAGAGGTGTCAGAGTGGACTGCAGTGGGGGAAGGGTGCTGCCTTTTTTTTTTTTTTTTATTTAAAAGATTACGCTGTTCCAAAATCATGCTGTACTTACATAGATCTACTGTTGCCTAGCAGGGGCCGGGGTGAGGCTCCCTCCTCCCGGGGTTCCCGATACGTGGTGCTGAAGCTGCAGGCAGGGGTGGACGGAAGAGGGGAGGATAGGACGGAGGGCGCCGGACGCAAGGGGAGGAAGTTTCCCCTCTCTCGCCTTTCCCGGCTCCGGGGACGGTAGGGGAAGGGGTAGCTCGGGCGGAGGAGGGGACCAGGGCCGGGGACCCTCACTCACCGCCCGCCGCCGGCCTGGGGGCGAAGCTCAGCGCCAGCTGCAGCCACAGCGCTGCGGCCAGTGCCCGCCGCCGCGCCGCCGGGAGGGAACCGCCGCCGCTCGCCTGCTTCCCATGACACATCTTCTGCCCGCCAAAGGCATGCGGTTCGCCGCCGACGTCTGCAACGAGAGAGCCGCTTCGCTTCACCGCTGCCCGGGGCTCAGCGCCGGCTCCGCGGGGTCGACCCCGCCACCCCTCCAACGTACTGCGCGGCTGTCCCCCGCTCCGGAAAACGTACTCGCTCGCTCCGCCGCCCTCTTGGCCCTGCAGCAAAACCCCTGCTACCTGCGGGGTTCCACCCGCCAGCGCCAGTGGCCTCCGCCGCTGCGGCTCAGCAGCCTGCCGGGGCCAGGCAGAGGCGCGCACACGGGCACACGAAGACAGGGCTTGGCCCTACCTGAGAAGAGGACAGCGAGGAACCGCCCGGCAGCGGAGCGGAGCGCCGCTGCGTGGAGCCCTGCGCTGCGGGACCACCGGCAAGCCAACGGCAGCGCGGATAGCCCCGCCACCGCGCACACGCATGGCAGCCGCGGGCAAGACTGCGGCGCCCCGCCGCGTTCGGCTCGGCTCGGCACGGCATGGCGCTGTGTCCCGCCATGTGGCAGTCGGGGCGGGGTCTGGCGGCGGGGAGTCCAGGCGGTGCTGGGGGTACCTCTCCCTGCCCAGCTCCAAGGGTGCCCAAATACTTACAAGAGCAAAGAAACGCAAAGTTAAGGCTTTCGCTCCTGATAGTTTCTGGTCGTTTTCACTTCAGAAGGTGGGCAGCGCTGAGGGAGCAGCATGAAGATGCTCTCTGCTTCCCCAGGTAGATATAAGGTTATATCTGAGGTGCAGGCTGTCAGTACTGATGGCAGTGCCACATCATACACAGTTGGTGGGAGTGAGAAGGTGTATTACAGACTGCTGTAGCCCATCAGCCATCTCTGGGGAACATGCCCAGGCCTGCCAGCGAAAGCAATTTGCCAGTTAGAAAGCAGCACCTAGCTGGATTTAGTAAATCTGTGAAATGCAGTGCCATGAATCACTGGAGACACTGTCTTGTGGCTTAAACAGCTCAATGTTTCCTGATGCCATTCACAGTGCACCTGGCTGCCCCCAGCTGGACATTGCAGCCCCTACCTTGCTCAGAAGTAGGGGAGGGTATCCTCTCACTGAGGAGGTTGCAAAAATGGTCATTGTGAAGAAGATTAAGGTGTGTAGCACACTCCTGGGACACAGTGAGGGGAAGAAAACTGAGGACAAGAGGACACATTTGTGATAAAACAGACTTGGACTCACTGCAAACCTGTACCTGAAGATACATGGGTTTCTGCTGATGACATGTGGTGTTCAAGGCACCTGAGCTGCAAGGAACCAATGGGATGCATTTGTCACAGAAAGGGAAAAGGATTCTAGGCCAGGAGTTGGCAGGGCTCATTGATAGGGCTAAACGTAGTTTAAAGGGGCTAGTAATCTCAAGCTTGCTTGTGACAAACAGTGAGGCAGCATGCTAAGAGCAGAGGGAAGGTGTGCTAGTAAGGGCTCTCAACTTGTTACCATGAGGCAAGCCCAGGGAAGTTGCACCAAGACACTCCAAGGGAATCTAAAGGGCTTAACCTAAGAGAGTGACACAGCCGGCCCAGCTAAAGTGCCTCTATGCAAATGCATGCAGCTTGGGCAATAAACAGGATGAATTAAGGGCTGCTGTGCTGCTGGAAAGCCATGACATAGTGGCTATTACTGAAACTTAGTGGGATGATTCCCATGACTGGAATGTAGGGATAGAAGGGTACAAGCTATTTAGGAAGGGCAGGCAGGGTAAAAGGGGAGGAGGTGTTGCCCTCTACATCAGTGACCAGCTGGAATCAATGGAGCTTCACCTGGGGAAGGCTGATGAAATGGTTGAAAGCATATGGATTAAGATTAAAGGGAAAACAGGAAGGTGGTGTTACAGTAGGGGTCTGCTACAGGCCACCTGACCAGCAGAACCAAGCAGACAAGGCCCTCCATAGACAGATAGAAGTGGCTTTGCATTCACAGGCTCTGGTCTAGTGGGGGATTTCAACCACCCTGACATTTGCTGGAGGAACAATACAGCAAGGTACCAACAATCCAGGATGTTTCTGGATTGCATAGATGACAACTTCCTCTTTCAAATGAAGGAACCAACAAGAAAAGGTGCTATACTGGACCTTGTTCTCACCAACAGGGTTGGTGTCCAGTGTGAGCCTCAGGGACAACCTTGGCCACAGTCACCATGAAGCACTAGAATTTAAGATCCTCAGGACATCTAGGAGGATGTTCTCCAAGCTTTCGACCCTGGACTTTAGGTGTGCAGACTTTAATTGCTTCAGAGATCTGCTGGCCAAAGTACCATGGGACAAAGCCCTAGAGGGAATGGGGCCAAAGACAGCTGGTTAGTAGTCAAGGATCACCTTCTTTGTGTCCAGAAGCAAAGTATACCAAAAAAAAGGAAAGCAGGAAGGAATGCTAGGAGACCTGCCTGGATGAGTAAGGAGCTCCTGGACACAATGTCCCACAAAAAGAAACTTTATAAGGAGTGGAAGAAAGGACAGCTAGATTGGGGGTTTTATAAGGTAGCTGTGCAAGCAGCAAGAGACCTGGTTAGAAAAGCTAAGGCTCAGTTAGAATTAAATCTAGCCAGCGAGATTAAGGGGAATAGCAAATATTTCTATAGGTATATTAATGGTAAAAGGAAGACTAGGGAAGGTATGGGTCCCCTCAGAAAGGAAATGGGTGAACTGGTGACAAGCGACATGGAGAAGGCCGAGGTTCTCAATGACTTCTTTGCCTCAGTCTTCACTGGCAAGGGCTCCAACCACACTCCTGAGGTCACAGAAGATAATGGCAGATGCTGGAAGGGGGAACTGCCCACTGTAAGTGAAGACCAGGTTCGTGACCACCTGAAGAATCTGAAGGTATAAAAATCTGTGGGACCCGACGGAATACACCCACAGGTCCTGAGGGAACTGGCGGATGAGGTTGCTAAGGCACTCTCTATTATATTCCAAAAGTCATGGCAGTCCAGTGAAGTCCCCACTGACTGGAGAAGGGGAAACATAACCCCCATTTTCAAAAAACGGAAGAAGGAAGACCTAGGGAACTATAGGCCAGTCAGTCTCACCTCCGTGCCTGGCAAAATCATGGAGCAGATCCTCCTGGAGGCACTGCTGAGGCAGAAGAATGATGAAGAGGTGATTGGATACAATCAACATGGCTTCACTAAGGGCAAATTATGTCTGACTAAGCTGGTGGCCTTCTATGAAAAGGTTACAACATCAGTGGACAAGGGAGCAGCAACTGACGTCATTTATCTGGACCTGAGTAAAGTCTTTAACACTGTCCCACACGACATCCTGGTCTCCAAGCTGGTAAAATGTGTATTTGATGGATGGATCACTCAGTGGATGAAGAACTGGCTTAAAGGCTGCACCCAAAGAGTGGCTGTCAATGGGTCCATGTCCAAGTGGAGGCCAGTGACAAGTGGAGTCCCTCAAGGATCAGTCCTGGGACTGGTCTTGTTTAACAACTTTGTCAGCGACATGGACAGTGGCATCAAGTGCACCCTCAGCAAGTTTGCTGATGACACCAAGCTGTGTGGTGCAGCTGATACACTGGAGCAAAGGTATGCCATCCAGAGGGACCTTGACAGGCTGGAGATGTGGGTGCATGCCAACCTCACGAAGTTCAACAAGACCAAGTGCAAGGTCCTGCGTCTGGATCAGGGCAATCCCAAGTACCGATACAGGCTGGGCAGTGACTGGCTTGAGAGCAGCCCTGAGGAAAACGACTTTGGGGTGCTGGTGGATGAGAAGCTCAGTGTGAGTCACCAGCGTGCACTTGCAGCTCAAAAAGCCAACTATGTCCTGGGCTGCATCAAGAGAAGCGTGGCCAGCAGGTCTCATGAGACCCCACCCGGAGTACTGCGTCCAGTTCTGGAGCCCCCATTACAAGAAAGATATGGATGTGCTGGAATGTGTCCAGAGAAGGGTCACGGGGATGATCGGAGGGCTGGAGCACCTCTCATAAGATGACAGCCTGAGAGAGTTGGGATTATTGCTTAGAGAACAGAAGGCTCTCAGGAGACCTTACTGTGGCCTTCCAGTATCTGAAGGGGGCCTACAAGAGGGCTGGTGAAGGACATTTTAGGATGTCAGGCAGCGATAGGACTAGGGGGAATGGACATAAGCTTGAGGAGGGTAGATTTAGGTTGGATGTTAGGAGGAAATTCTTCACCATGAGGGTGGTGAGACACTGGAACAGGTTGCCCAGAGAGGTGGTGGAAGTCCCATCCCTGGAAGTTTTTAAGGCCAGGCTAGATGGGGTTCTGAGCAAGCTGATCGAGTGGGAGGTGTCCCTGCCCANGCTGAACGAGTGGGAGGTGTCCCTGCCCATGGCAGGGGGTTAGAACTAGATGATCTTTAAGGTCCTTTCCAACCCTGACAATTCTGTGATTCTAAATAGCACACATCCTGGTGCTTCAAATTTAATAGTCAAAATCTGTAAAGGTATACATAGAGCTGGAGCTGCTTTCCAGTGTCTCAGCGACCTGATGCTGTCTCCTCTGAGTTAAAACTCAAACCTATTCAATAGGGATTTTGATGCCTCTTGTGTCAGTTCAAAGAGCAGTGTAAGAAGTGTAGTTCTCTGTCTCATTACTGTCTCCTGATGAAAATGGGCATCTCATAGTGAAATCATAGAATAGTTTGGGTTGGAAGGGACCTCTGGAGGTCATCTAGTCCATCCCCTCTGCAGTGGGCAGGGACATCCCCAACTAGATCAGGTTGCCCAGAGCCCTGTCAAGCCTCACCTTGAATGCCTTCAGGGATGGGGCCCCAACCGCCTCCCCAGACAACCTGTTCCAGTGTTCCACCACCCTCGTGGTGAGGAACTTCTTTCTAATATCCAGTCTAAATCTACTCTTCTCCAATTTAAAACCATTGCCGCTTGTCCTTTCACTCCAGGCCTTTGCAAACAGGCCCTCTCCAGCCTTCTTGTAAGTTCCTTTTAGGTAATGGAAAGTGACTAGTAGGTCCCCCTGAAGCCTTCTCTTCTCCAGGCTGAACAATCCCAGCTCCCACAGCCTGTCTTCGCAGGAGAGGTGTTCCAGCCCCCTGATCATTCTCATGGCCCTCCTCTTGACCCGCTCCATCAGGTCCATGTCCTTTCTGTATTGAGGGCTCCAGAACTGGACACTGTGTCCTGGAATACTGTATTCCAGATGAGGTCTCACTAGAGCAGAGTAAAGTGGCAGAATCACCTCTCTCAATCTGCTGGCCATGCTTCTCTTGATGCAGCCCAGGATGTGATTGGCCTTCTGGGCTGCCAGCGCGCACTGTTTGCTCATGTCCAGCTTCTTGTCCATCAGCACCCCCAAGTCCTTTTCTGCAGGGGTGCTCTCTATCATCTCATCCCCTAGCCTGTATTGATAGTGGGGATTGTTCCGACCCAGGTGTAGGACCCTGCACTTGGTCTTGTTGAACCTCATGAGGTTCACCTGGGCCCACCTCTCCAGCTTGTCCAGGTCCTTCTGGATGACATCCTGCCCCTCCAACTTACCAACAGCACCCCATAGCTTGGTGTCATCTGCAAACTTGCTGATAGTGCACTCAATGCCACTGTCGATATCGTTTATAAAAGTATTAAACAGTACAGGCCCCAGTACAGAGCTCTGAGGGACACCACTTGTCACTGATCTCCATCTGGACTTCGAGCCATTGACCACTACCCTCTGGTATGCAACTAGCCAGCCAGTTTCTTATCCACTGAACAGTCCACCCATCAAATCCATATTTCTCTAACTTGGCCAGTAATACAAGTCTTCCATTAGGAAATGAAAAGTGTGGCCAATTTTCAGCTGAGAGAGTGTTTTATCTCTGAGATACCTTTGCTGCTCCCTTTAAACAGGAAGATTTTGAAACTATGCAGCCTTTTCACCCAAGCATCATTTCCTGTCCGGGTGAGTTTTCACCTTCCCAGCAGACCTAAAGAGGCAGTTTGGGTAATAGCTTTCTTAAGCTAAGCAAATACAACACAGGCACTATTATGTGTTAGATATGGTTCCTCTGAGGCAGTAAGCTGTTGGCTACTACAAGTGACAGGGCAGAGCAATAATGTAGCAACTCCTATTCTCTCTCTAAATCGGAGAGATACGGATTTGATGTGTGGACTGTTTGATGGATAAAGAATTGGTTGGATGGTCCCATGTAGAGGGTAATGATCAATGCCTTGATATCCAAGTGGAGATTGTTAACAAGTGGTGCCGCTCAGGGGTCCATACTGGAACCAGTGCTGTTTAATATCTTCATCAATGGCATAGTGGGATCGAGTGCATCCTCAGGAAGTTTGCAGATGACACCAAACTGAGTGGTGCAGTTGACATTCTAGAAGGACAGGATGCCACCCAGAGAGACCTAGACAAGCTTGGTAGTGGGTTTGTGTGAACCTCATGAGGTTCAACAAGGCCAAGTGCAAGGTCCTGCGCTGGATCAGGGCAATCCTTTGTATCAGTATAGGCTGGGGGATGATGTGATTGAGATCCACCCTGCCAAGAAGGACTTAGGGGTGCTGGTGGATGAAAAGCTGGGCTTGAGCCAACAATGTGCACTTGCAGTCCAAAGGGCCAACCATATCCTGGGCTGCATCAAAAGNCAGTTGACATTCTAGAAGGACAGGATGCCACCCAGAGAGACCTAGACAAGCTTGGTAGTGGGTTTGTGTGAACCTCATGAGGTTCAACAAGGCCAAGTGCAAGGTCCTGCGCTGGATCAGGGCAATCCTTTGTATCAGTATAGGCTGGGGGATGATGTGATTGAGATCCACCCTGCCAAGAAGGACTTAGGGGTGCTGGTGGATGAAAAGCTGGGCTTGAGCCAACAATGTGCACTTGCAGTCCAAAGGGCCAACCATATCCTGGGCTGCATCAAAAGAAGTGTGGTCAGCAGGTGAATCAGAATGTGATTCTGCCGCTCTACTCCGCTTGGTGAGACCTCACCTGGAGGTCACCTGTGTCCAGCTCCAGAGCCCTTAGCATAAGAAGGACATGAACCTATTGGAGGAGGTACAGAGGATGACTACAAAAGATCAGAGAGCTGGAACACCTCTACTATGAAGAAAGTCTGAGAGAGTTGGAGTTCTTCAGCCTGAAGAAGAGAAGGCTCTGCGGAGACCTTATTGCAGCCTTTCAGTAGCTAAGAAAGATAGATACAGTCTTTTTAGCAAGGTCTGTTGTGACAGGACAAGGGTGATTGTTTTAAGCTAAAAGAAAGTATATTTAGACTAGATATAAAGAAGAAATTTTTGACAATGGGGATGGTGAAGCCGGCCCAGCTTGTCCAGAGACACAGTGGATGCCCCATCCCTGGAAACATTAAAGGTCACGTTGGACAGGGCTGTGAGCAACCTGATCTAGCTGAATATGTCTCTGCTCACAGCAGAGGGGTTAGACTAGATGACCTTTAAAGGTCCCTTCCAACTCAAACCATTCTATGATTCTATGTTCTGTAGTAGGAGCATCTTTAATTTTAACTCACTGGCTTGATGGCTTTAATTTTTGAAATCATAACAGCAAAAGATAATGTCCCAAGTGACATCATATGGTATGGAATAGCCCTTTAGTCAGTTTGGGTCAGCTGTCTCGGTTGTGTCCCCTCCCCATCACCTTGGTGCTGTGCCAGCCTTGCAGCAGTCACAACATCACAGGTTATCTTCAACCCAAGGCACAACGTTTCTGCTATGGGGACATTAAGTCTATCTCAGTCAAACCCAATATACCAAGCAAGCTAGCACTACTCCTGGTTTGCACCAATTAAAATGCAAAAGTGTTGGATGCAAAGTCTGCCTTCAACATGGGAATTACACCTGGATATATACCAGCCTTCCAAGGAGGAAGACATGAATGAAATACTGTCTCTCAGCATAGATAGGTACTACTTAACCCCTATTTCTGCCATGTGCTCCTCTCCCCATGTGTATGCAGCTGTGCTCCTGATGCCATTCAGCCTGAGTAAGGACAACCACGTGCTCTAGGCATCTGTCAGCTACCCCAAGGGACTCAGAGTATCACCCCTCCAGACAGCCCCAGAATATCAATGTTTGCTTGTGCAAAGTTTTCTTCTTCTTCAAAATCTAAATGAATTGCAAAACTTCACCTCTTGCTGAGTTTGGATGTAGCATGCAAGATGGCCTAAGGGCTAGGGAGCTGGTGTCCAGTGGGTGAAGGGGTTTGGTGGGCATCCCTATCAACCAAGACCAGTGAAGGGCTCCACAGCTCAGGAAAGCCCAAATTGAGTGAGGAACAGCAAGAAGCTGAGAAGGATGGAACCTGAGGCAAGCCTGACTGCAGGGAGGCAGAGGGGAAGGAGTTGCTCTACTTCGGCTTGGAATTAGTTTCTGGAAAAGGTAAATTGACCTGAAGGGCTACAACAGCTTAGTGACCAAAACTGACATCTGTAATCAATTTTAGTCCATTCTTCTGAGCTGAAGTGGGGCTAAAGCAGTGATCAACAGGCTGGACCTGAAGCTCTGAGCTCCTGTTACACATTGCAGACTGTAAAACATAGGAGGATTTGTCCTTTAACAGTCCCCCCCAGTGTTTCACAATCACAGATTTTGTGATTTTTGCGCCTTCCAACACTTGATCACCCCTACACTACTTACTATAAGCAAGTTTACAGCCATACCTCAAACTCTCTATTGCCTTCTCTAGGGATAACATCCCACCAGCACTGGCACAGATGGGCTGGAAAGAAGTCAGAGAGGTAACATGACTTTTTTTTTCTCCATACATCCTAATGAAGCTGCCTCCATCTCCCTGCACTGCCACTGCAGCTGAAAATTCCTCATTAGCAATGAAGATAAAAAGCAACAATGCTGTTATAATGAATGTGAAAATTGCCCGAGGTANGCTCCATATTCTTGATATTCTCCATTTTCTTCACAGAAGTGTTCAGCGGCCAGAGCACCTCTCCATCTCCTCACCATAACCATCCAGTACCCGGGCTCACCTGATCTGCCACCTCATCTCCACCAGACTGTACCCTAGCAGGTTTTACTGCGAGTGAGGGGGAGCGGCCGGTGGTGTGAGGGGGGTGGGAACCGGGAGGGTGTGTAACACCCTGTGTTTTTCTTTTCCACTGTTACATATATATATATTTCTATGTTAAATAGTTGTTCTTTATAACTCAGCCTCCGTGGTCAGTGATTTCTTTCCTTTTGTGGAGGGGGGAGGCTCTAAAGGGGCTTCCTTCTGAGTTTGTCCTCCCAAACCAGGACAAATGCTCATCTGCACCCACCGGAAGCAGATTCCTGGTTTTTGGGCACGTAAACACTGAGGCGGTACTGCTGGTAGCGGTGAGAGATTTCTACTTCCTCACAGTGGGTCATGCGTGTTGCCATGTGGTGAGAGACATTTCTGGCCAGCTTCACCCTCATTAAAGGGAGATGGCTTCATCTCCCCTCCAGCTAGCGCACACAGCAGCCTCCTGGCTGCTTCTAGCAAGTGCAGGGTGGGCATCCCAGCTAGATTCTGGCGATTTTTTGTCTTACAGCTCATCTTCTCCTGGAGCTTTGTAATCTTCACAAGTAAAACATTGTGAAGTTAAAGGATTTTATTTTTATCTTGCCATATACATGCATCTATTTTGTTCTTTTATTTTTTCTTCCTGCACACACTCATTTCTTTGATTATCTTTAATTCTGAGATACGTACTGGATAAAAGGCTAGATTGAAAAATGCAGATAAATGGATCTAACCCAAAAAGTTATCCCTTGGTCAAAGCCAAGTGACAAACAAATAACATTGACTCTCCTCAGGAATAGAGAACATCAAGACCATGCCAACCCTACACTGCATTTGACCCTCATTTTCTCTGTATTTGAAGCGCTGTCCAAGCATCCATGACAATGCAAGAGTCTGTGACATCACCAGTCCAGTAATGTTCTTGCAGTGTGAACCTGATGGTTGATGTTACATGGCTGGTGCTGTGGCACAGAAAAGTGCCCAAAGCTGCTTGAGGATGCAAAGCCAGTACAAAAGGGTAACAGGAAGAGCCAAGCTTGGTGCAGTCTCATGAACATCACTTATTGAGCAAGTGTCTGTACTAAATGATTTCAAGAACTGCAGTGAGGTATTGCTTCAAAGGGAACAAATTCTTTCACTCCAATGAAGAGGCAGAGAATGAATTAACATGAGTGCAGAGTAGACAATGTGAGACCTAACCCTGTGAGTAAAAGCAGGGCAGGGACATCCAAATCGCTGCTCAGTATCTAGGGTAGCAGCCACACAGAAGGGAGGTTTTTAAGTCTTAGTTTGCAACATGGCTCTCCTCCCAGAAGTAAAGCAGCTATTTCTTAGCTTGGGATATGCCCAAATTAATTCAATTATTCCATTTTTACCTGAAGCTTTTGGACACTTATTCCAGTAGTGTCCCATGTTCAGCAGTTCAAGAGCATTGACCCTGCCCAGGACCAGGATACACACATGGGGCTGCATGTGTGTTGTAGCATCAGGGCACTCGATGTCAACCAGCTCAGGCTTTTTACAGAGCAAACTGCAAACTAGGTCAGAGTAATGGGGTTCTGCCCATGCTTGCTGGACAACATAACAGTTAAAGCTCTCATCTAGGAGCTGGGAAACCAAATTCCTTGGTCTGAAGGAGCTCAAACCTCAAACCTCAGACTTCTTTGCTTTTGTCAGTGTATGGACACTGAAGATAAATCTACATAAGTATATTAAATAGTTCTATGACACTAAATTGCATTTCTCTTATTGTTAAATTGTTATCACAGCATTAGCTTGGGCTACCTAACACTCCTCAGTGCATGAGAGTGGTCATGAGCACCTTTAATTTGCTAGCAAAAAGTGTAACCCAAAATCCAGGTCATTGTATCTTTGTGTGATTGTTGTTTTGTTGGTTTTTTTTAACTTATCCTATTAAGATACTCCTAGTCCATGTTTTACTTGCTCAAAAACACGGTCAGAAGGAATTGTCCTAGTGATGTGGCTGTTGGATAGGTAAGTTTTGTCCTTCTGTTAGACTTCAGTATGGGTGTAAAGGATGTAGCTGTGATTGTAGCTGAGGGTAATGAGAGAATTTATTTGTGGCAGTGTGACACTGTAAGCAAGACATGAGGGCAGGCTAATTGCTGTTGAATGGGTATAGAGGTGGCCAGTCCATGGGGAGAAGAACAGCTTAAAGGAGAAGTCTGCAATTAATTATTTTAAAAGTAAAAAATGGTAATGACCAGCATTGAGATTTGCCCGGCAGAATGTCATTCCAGGCTCTAAGTACATTGTTATAGTGAATGTGAAAATTGCCCG